>CM061748.1:71623784-71969789 GCA_030979885.1 Lolium multiflorum | reverse complement strand
TATGTATTGAATCTTTATTTGTCAATTGTCCACCTGTAATTTGTTCACCCAGCATGTTATTTATCTTAGAGACACCACTAGTGAACTGTGGACCCCGGTCCATTCTTTACATCTGAATACAATCTACTGCAATCATTGTTCTCTACTGTTCTTTGCAAACAAACATCATCTTCCACACGATACGTTTAATCCTTTGTTTTCAGCAAGCTGGTGAGATTGACAACCTCACTGTTACGTTGGGGCAAAGTATCTTGATTGTGTTGTGCAGGTTCCACGTTGGCGCCGGTTTCACTGGTGTTGCGCCGCATGATACGTCCAAAACGTATCTACTTTCCCGAACACTTTTGCTATTGTTTTGCCTCTAATTTGTGTATTTTGGAGACAACTAACACGGACTAACGCTGTTTTCAGCAGAATTGCTCTGGTGTCTCGTTTTGTGCAGAAATCCAACTTCCGGGAAAATCCTCGGAATTTCTTCAGATGGTCCTATTTTACCAAAATATTGGCGGAGCCAGAAGGGCAAGGGGGGGCGGCCGAGGCGCCCTCACCATAAGGCGGCGCGGCCCAGGGGGGGCCCGCGCGGCCCTAGCGGTGTGGCTCCCTCGGCCGGCCTCCGACGCCCCCCTTCGGACCACTTATTCGCCTCGACCTAAAAACGCACGGAGAGAAGTCGATATCGCCAGAAACCTCCAGAAAGCCGCCACATCGCGAAACTCCGTCGCGGAAGCCAGAAGTCTCCTGTTCCGGCATCCTGCCGGGACGGGGAATTGAGGAGATCTTCACCGCCATCACCGCCAACGCCTTCCTCCATCAACCAGCAATGTTTCCCCATCCATGTGTGAGTAATTCCCCCGCTGGCTGAAGGGGATGGTAGGGATTCGATGAGATTGGTCATGTAATAGTCATAAGATTGTTAGGCATAGTGCCTAGTATCCGTAGATGTCACTTTTATGATATTGTTGCAAATTTGTTATGCTTAATGCTTGTCACTAGGGCCCGAGTGCCATGATCTCAGATCTGAACATGTTATTGTTTCATGAAGATATTCATTGTTTATGGTCTTACCTGCAAGTTGTATACACACGTCGCTGTCCGGAACCAATGGCCCCGAAGTGACAGAAATCGGGACAACCGGAGGTGATGGTAGTGATGTGAGGATCACATGTGTTCACGGAGTGTTAATGCTTTGCTCCGGTACTCTATTAAAAGGAGTACCTTAATATCCAGTAGTTTCCCTAGAGGCCCGGCTGCCACCGGCTGGTAGACAAAAGATGTTGTGCAAGTTTCTCATTGCGAGCACGTACGACTAAATATGGAACACATGCCTATTGATTGATTAGTACTTGGATACCGTTTTATTATCTGCAAATGCCCATGCTTTGATTGTTACATGAGTTTCTCTCATCTATGCAACGCCCGTTAAATCCGTCCCTGTGCCTACAGTATTTTAATCCTGCTGATCACTACTGCTGTCTTTATTTACTGCTGCTGTTATTCCGCTATTTCCACTACCATAGAACTGTTACTACTGATAAACTCTTGCGAGCAAGTTTGTTTCCAGGTGCAGCTGAACTGACAACTCCGCTGTTAAGGCTTACAAGTATTCTTTGTCTCCTCGTGTCGAATCAATAAATTGGGTAATACTTCCTCGAAGACTCGTTAACGATCCTCTATACTTGTGGGTCATCAAGACTATTTTCCGGGCCGCTGCCGGGGAGCATAGCTTTATTTGAAGTTCACTTGTATTGATATTGTTCGCTGCAAATTCTCCATCATGTATAAACCTCGCGATACTAAGATCGGCCATATTACCATCCACTACAAGAAAAGGTACAACTCTTAGTACCTCTGCCGCTCTTGATTCACCATCCGTGATTGATAAACTTGTTTCACCGCCACATGCTTCGCGTGCTGGTACTTCTCTGAATCTGAAAACTCTCACAATATTGATAATGTTTCTGCCGTGCTTGATGATAGTGGTTCATTGGGGTATCTTTTCAGATGCTACAATTGCTAAGTCTAGACAAATTGAAAATACTGAAACTCCTAATGAAAATGTTGCTACACCTGTTAATTCACCTGAGTCTGCTGAATATTCTAGTGATGATCTTGATGAAGATTATGTAGAGCTTGATGATGATTTTATTGAAAAATGCAATGCTACTACTGATGCAAGAAAAATTAAAAAGTTGCTTGCAGAACATGCCGTTAGATATAAACTGTCTCCTGATCCTAAATTTGCCACATCTCCTATAAACATTAGGGATAAAGATTATGATTTTTCTCTTGATTTATCTCATATAGCTATTGTTGAGAAAAAACCCTTTTGTGGTACTGAAAAAGAAAGTGCTGTTGAACACATGACTGAGTTATCTACTCTTAGTGGCGTGTTTTCCGATGATGTCAAGATGCGACTTATTTTGTCACTAAAATTTTTCCGTTCTCATTAAAGGATGATGCTAAAACTTGTTATAATAATTTGCCTCCCGGTTCTATTAAAAGTCCAAAAGAATTGCTTGATGTTTTCTTCCGTAAATACTTTCCTGCTAGTGCTTCAACATATTGTTTTGCAGAGAATTTATAATTTTGACCAGGAAGATGGAGAGAAATTGCTCCGAGGCTTGGGCTAGATTTTGTTCTCTTATTAGAGCTCAGCCCGACCATGATTTGGAAAAGAATGATTTACTTGATATATTTTATAGTGAACAACCATTGAGTCTAGGGCATACCGGGATAGTTGTGCTGGTTGTGCTGGAAAAGAACTCCAGACGACGCCGAAGAATTATTGGCTAAAATAGGCCGAATCATGATGATTGGTCTACACCCGAACCAACCCCGACACCGAGAGTGAAGAAGAGGGGTATGATTAAATTGAATGATGAAGATATGAGGAAGCCAAGAAGTTCTTAAGGAGAAGGGTATTAAACCTGAAGATGTGAAGAATTTACCTCCTATAGAAGATATATGTGAGACAATTCCCCCTTCATCCATGATTGAGGTACACCGCTTCAACACTTTACTCGGGAAGATATTCCGTATTCAAAATCTCCTGCTCAATGCTTAGATGAATTTGATAATTATATTGTTAAGCAAGCAAATTTTAATATGAGAGTAGAGAATCATTTAATGGAAAATTCGCGAGCTATTAGTGAATTGCATGGTATTGTGAAGAGAACCTCCAATGATGTAAAGATACTTGTTAAACATTTTCAAATGGTTCAAACTCAAATTGATCAACTTACTAAAGTACAAAATGACTTGTTGGGAAATAATTCTAAAGAAAAACATGCTTGTGAAGTAACAACTAGAGGCGGTGCTTCTACCCAGGATCCTCTATATCCTGAAGGGCATCCCAAAAGAATTGAACAAGATTCTCAACCAATTAAAACTAGTGCTCCATCTAAGAAAAAGAAAAAAGAAACATAAGAATGTTGTAGAATCCTCTGAACCTGTTAATGATCCTAATAGTATTTATATTTCTGATGCTGAAACTGAAAGTGGTAATGAACATGAGGAAGATAATGATAAGAATGATACTCCTGATAAAGAAGAAATTGAAAAAGAACCTGAAAAGCATGCTAAAAATAAAAAATACACTAAAGAAGACTTTATTACTGAGAAGCATGGTAATGAAAGAGAACCTTGGGTTCAAAAGCAAATGCCTTTTCCGGCTAAGAAACTAAAATCAAAGGAGGAGGAACATTATAATAAATTTTGTGATTGGATGAAACCTTTATTTTTGCAAATCCCTTTGACCGATGCTATTAAATTGCCTCCTTATTCAAAGTATATGAAAGATATTGTTATTAACAAAAAGGAAAGTCCCCAATGAGGAAATTTCTACCATGCCGCTAATTACTCCTTCAATGGTAAGATTCCAAAGAAGTTGGGCGACCGTGTATACCGACTATTCCTTGTTCCATCAAGAATAATTATGTTAGAACCGCTCTATGTGATTTGGGAGCAGGTGTGTGAGTGTGATGCCTTTTTTCTCTTTATAAGAGACTTGATTTAGATAAATTGATACCTACCGATATATCTTTGCAAATGGCTGATAAATCTACTGCTATTCCTGTTGGTTTATGAAAATGTTCCTGTTCAAGTTACTCAACATTGCTTGATATTAACTGATTTGTTGTGTTGGAAATGCCCGAAGATGATAATATGTCCATTATTCTTGGAATACCCTTTCTTAATACTGCAGGGGCTGTTATTGATTGCAATAAAGGCATGGTTACTTTTAATGTTGATAATAAGGAACACACTCTGCCTATTTTCCCAAGAGGATTGATAAAGTATGTGGAGTCAATACAATTTTTAATGTGAAAACTATCAAAGTTGGGATCCATTGATTGTCCTATATATGAGCCTAAAGAAGAATATCAAACTCTTGTGATTGGATCCATATCAATTCAATATAAGGTAACATGATTGATTTGAGGTTTATTTCTTCTTATGTCATATAAAATTTATTTGGTAGCAAGACTTGATCACCCTTGTTAACAAGTATATTTTATTGCATAGGAGAGTTAAACCTTCTTTCTTTCTCTCTCCCTTCACCTATTTTACTTGTTGTAGCACTTTTATTTTGCAATATGCCTTAGTCATTTAAGATTTTAGAAATCATTTTACTGCGCGGTAAGTAATCATTAATTTAATACCCATAAATGTGCATTTTTCAAAGTTCTCTAAAAATTACAAAATTACACCGTTGGTCCTATTTTCATTGAGGCACTGGGAGCAATTCTCAGATGACTCAGCAGGAGTGCCACACCATAGGGCGGCGCGGCCAGCAAGGGGGCCGCGCCACCATGTGGTGTGGGCCACCCTTTGCCCCACTACACCATCTCTTCCTCCCAGCACCTTCTCTCTCCCGAAAAAACTCGTACCAAGTTTCTCTCACTCGTGTTTCTGCTCAAGAACTCGCGATTTTCGATCTCCTTGCTCAGCCCAGATTTCTAATTTGGCACATTTACTCCTTGGTATGTGACTCTTTTGATTGTCCAATTAGAATTTCATTTGGTTGAGTATATCTTGAATATTTTGCTGCTGTAGATAACATGTTTGGTGAGCTTGCATGCTTGTTCTAAGTGGTAGAAATTAGTTTTGATGCATGTTTAGCACTCTAGCAAGTTCCTATAGTAGTTCCCCTCAATTACATACCTTGAAATCAAATTTTATAATGATTGTTGAAAATTTCAGAGAAGGGGAAGATGAAGAAATTCAAGTTTGGAGAGTTGTTCAAGAAAGCAACAACCAACACCGGTAGGCCCTCAAGGGCACGTCCACTCAAATTAGGCGATCCTACAATGAGGATGTCATCGCGCCTAGCTTCGCGCCCGAGGAGGACCAAGGGGCCCCTAATGCTTCATCCTTCCCTTGTTATGAGTTTCTAACCAATGCAGGGTTAATGGATGACTTCTTCACCCTCGTCAACAGGGCAGGCCTAGCCACCTACGTGGGAGACGAGAGGGGACAATATTACAGGCTCACCAAAGTTTTCGTGGAGAGCTTCAAGTTCCACAACACGGAATATGAGCCGACAGTCGCATTCAAGATTTATGATATTCCTGTTACCATGAAATTGGAGGAATTTTGTTTTGCATTGGGTATTGCCCCTGTAGGTACAGCAAGAAGGATTGATGACAACCCCCGGGACTTGTTGGAGCTATACCGAGGGATCACCGGGATGATTACCGCACCATCCAGCGAGGGAAGATAAGAAACATTCAACTCCCCGCTATTAAGTATTTCGCATATTACATTAGTACTAGCATTTTGGGTAGAGAAAATACTAGTAACATTTCTAGCTACCATCTTGCTTTCTTGAATGTTGCACTGGACAGACACTTTATCATCTTGGTTCTCTTATTGCTCGCCGCCTGTCTAGCAGGGGGCCTATTTTTGGAGGAACTATTGCATCACGCATTCTAACACATCTAGATATTCCTCTTGATTCTAATGATGTACCATTAACCCCTAGGAAGCTAGATATTGCTGCTATGAAGAGCCATCATTTTGTTACTACTAACTCCACCATAGATAATATTGTCTATAAAATGTTGTTTGCTGACGGGAACGAGAAAGAAATCCCTCTTCCCCAGCAAGGTTTGTTTAATATTGACAGGCAATCATGGTCGCTAACAAAGGAGGTGGTGGAAGAGCATATGAAGATACAAGAATTCCACCAACAACATGACCCGAGAACGCCGAGCCCTCCTACGACTACACCGTCACGTACCCCGACGTTTCCTCCAGCACATACATGGAACCGGGTCGTTCTTCGTCATACTACGAAGACACCACTTCATGGGGACCGTGGGAATGAACTCCACTTAGGCCAAAAGCCTAAGCTTGGGGGAGGTATACCGGCATCACTCATTCTTTGCATATTATGGTTGCTGGATACTTGTACATACTTGTTTAGTCTCTAGAGTGGTTTTCTAATGAGAGGGAGATGATATTTGGGGAAGTGCTGTCCAAACACAGATTCTGTGCTGTTACCACAAAAATTCGTACGCACAGCCAGAACGTTATTTTGAGTTGCCAATTTTTGAGCATGTGCCCCAGGTTGTTATCTAACTTTCATTAGTTGAACACTTTTTGGTCTGAGCAATGGAAGATTTTTGTTAAATTCGATTTCTATACTGCTGTCAGGATTTGGCAGATTTCTGTCATCCTGCTTTTCTGTGTTTCTGTTAGTTTGCATTCTTTTGTTTTCACTTTGTTTCTTCCTAAAACACAAAAAGACCAAAAATATTTCTGTTGTTTCTCTTCACCATTTATTTATTTGGTACCTTGCTCTTAGTTTGCTTTATTTGCTATCGTTAGTTTGCTATGAGAAAACCCAAAAAGATTTTGCTTTATTTGCTTGTTTTCTTTCGTTCTTGTTTCTAATTCGAAAACACCAAAATATTTGCTGTTCTTCTTTGGTTTGTAAAGTTCATCATGAGTTCAATGGTCTTCGGTGGCTGGAGCGTGGTTTTCATTTTATATTATCCAAGCTACACAAGTGAAAAGGCAATAATGACGATCTACGACAATCCGATTGTGGGTGAGAGGCTGGTATGAACTCTATTTGCTTTCATTTTTGTACATATACTCATCCATATGAGCATGCTTAGTTGGTTCATGTGAGGTATATGTTATTTGAGAAAGTCTAGTAGCTCATGATCTCTCATGTTTGGTTCCGATTTATTAATATGAGTAGCATGTCATGGATGTTTGCTTGCATTGTTTTATTCATAAGTATGGCATTGTGGTATCCTCCTCTGAATAATTCATTTATATCGACTTGGCACATGCTCACGCATGCATATGACTGAACAAAAAGTCAATTAAGCCTCAATGATTTATATTGCTTCACAGTTCTTGTATCACTTTTATGCCTCCGTTAATTTATTTTGCCGCAAGCATGATTATGACAACTATGTTCTCTTGATTTGTCGCTCCCTAGTCTTTTTGCTAGCCTTCACTTGTACCGAGCGGGAACGCCGCCCGTGCTTCCAAACACCTGAAAAACCAAGTTGTTCCATAAGTGTCCACCATAAAATACCTATACATGGCATTTCAAACCATTCCAAAGTAAATTCTCATGCGCTACCTTTTAAAACCTTCAAAATGCTTCTCAATTTGTGTTAATGTTTCATAGCTCATGAGGAAGTATGTGGTGTTTAGCGTTCCTTGTCATTTACTTTTGACGGACTCTCATATGGACTAGTGGCACATCCGCTTTTCCAATAATTTTGCAAAAAGAGCTGGCAATGGGATTCCCAGTCCCAAATTAATTAACTTAAATAGACACTCCTCCATGGTTTGTGATTGTTGAACGGCACCCGAAGGAGGTTAGCCATGGCTTGTGTAAGCAAAGGTTGGGGGGAGTGTCATCATCATAATAAAACTTAAATAAAAAGGCACTCCTTCATGGTATGTGATTGTTGGCAGGCACCCGAGGATCCGGTTAGCCATGGTTTGTGAAAGAAAGGTTGGAAGGAGTGCCAACCAAAAATAAATAAATGGGAGCCGCTCTTGTGAGTCCGGTTGATGAGGGAGTTAGTGTATCCATTACCATTCGTTGACAACAACAAACACTTCTCAAAATAATTTTACTCCTGCTTTACAAATGAAAAGCTCTAGCGCATGTTAATCCCTGCTTCTCCTGCGAAGGGTCAATCTTTTACTTTTATGTTGTGTCTCCATTCTTTCTTTGAGCACTACCTTGAGAGCACAACCGTCATTCTTAGTATAATATGCTTGTCTCAAAATATGATTGATTGTGGTATAACTTTGATGCTTTTATCTTTGACAATCACTACTTCTAGTCTTTCTATGAACTCAAGAGGTGCCTCGGCATTTATGTTTTGCCGATCAAATACAGGCAAGCGAGATACCACTTTACCATATTCTCTTATGAACATTGCAATCTTGCTCACACACATGATTCATGATGCTTATTATTAATTGTTGGTACTTCCCCTCAATGATTGACATAGCTGTTGATGATCTTATTTGCATGTATCCCATTATGAACTGCTTAAGATTAGCCACAGCATGAGAATATATACATCATATGAGCAAATGTGTTCGGGAAAGTTCTTTTATCGCACTCAGTTGTTAACTCAATTGCTTGAGGACAAGCAATAAGCAAGCTTTGGGGGAGTTGATACGTCCAAAACGTATCTACTTTCCCCAACACTTTTGCTATTGTTTTGCCTCTAATTTGTGTATTTTGGATACAACTAACACCGACTAACGCTGTTTTCAGCAGAAATTGCTCTGGTGTCTCGTTTTTGTGCAGGAATCCAACTTTCGGGAAAATCCTTGAATTTCTTCTGGGACAATCTTATTTTACCAAAATATTGATCTTAAACTTAAGGGCTTAAGGAGGTGAGGCTCGTGCCCGCACCATAAGGCGGCTGCCGCCAGCAGTGGCCCGCGGCCCCATGGTGGCCCCCGCCGTCCTCCGACGCCCCGACTACTTATTCGCCTCGACTAAAAACGCACGGAGAGAAGTCGACACGCTGAAACCCTCCAAGCCGCCACATCGCGAAACTCCGTCGCGTAGCAAGTCTCCGTTCGGCACTCAGACGGGGATGGAGGAGACGACGCCATCACCGCCAACGCCTCTCCATCAACCAGCAATGTTTCCCCCATCCATGTGTGAGTAATTCCCCGCTGTAGGCTGAAGGGGATGGTAGGGATTGGATGAGATTGGTCATGTAATAGTCATAAGATTGTTAGGGCATAGTGCCTAGTATCCGTTGATGGTACTTTTATGATATTGTTGCAACATGCTTAATGCTTGTCACTAGGGCCCGAGTGCCATGATCTCAGATCTGAACATGTTATTGTTTCATGAAGATATTCATTGTTTATGGTCTTACCTGCAAGTTGTATACACACGTATTTGTCCGGAACTGGCCCCGAAGTGGAAATCGGGACAACCGGAGGGGATGGTAGTGATGTGAGGATCACATGTGTTCACGGAGTGTTAATGCTTTGCTCCGGTACTCTATTAAAGGAGTACCTTAATATCCGGTAGTTTCCCTAGAGGCCCGGCTGCCACCATTTGGTAGGACAAAGATGTTGTGCAAGTTTCTCATTGCGAGCACGTACGACTAAATATGGAACACATGCCTATTGATTGATTAGTACTTGGATACCGTTTTATTATTATCTGCAAATGCCCATGCTTTGATTGTTACATGAGTTTCTCTCATCCATGCAACGCCCATAAACTGTCCACTGTGCCTACGTATTTTAATCCCGCTGTTTTACTATAATCGCCACGTTGTCTTTATTTCATAACGTTATTCGCTATTTCCACTACCATAGAAGCCTACGATAAACTCTTGCAGCAAGTTCTGCTTCAGTGTGACTGGAATTGACAACTCCGCCGTACATAAGTATTCTTTTGCTCTCCTGTGTCGAATCAATAAATTGGGTAATACTTCCCTCGAAGACCGTTGCGATCCCCTATACTTGTGGGTCATCACGCACTACACTCCTCCACCAACAACCTTCACATTCATTGACTCCTACTGGTTCGATAACCTTGGTTTCTTGCGAGGGAAAACTTGTTGTACGTCACACCTTCCTCTTGGGGTTCCCAACGGACGTGTGCTTCACGCGTGTCAATGGGTTCCGTGAAAATACTAAGTTGTGTGACTTTACTAGCATCAACAATAATGATTTTATTTGTACACCTATTGCTCCACATGCTCCCGAAGCAGCCTTCTATGACATTAAACCTGCTTTATTAAATTTTATTTTGATTGCATTATTAGTTCTTACTTGTTCTCGATTTTATGTAGGAATTAAGATCTTTTGGTCAGGCTGATCGTGCATCCGCAAGATCAGTAACTCCCGAAGATTGTCCTAGCAATTGCATTGGCGCACGAGCTTTACACGTGTAGTCGGATCGTCAAGGACGAACTCCACCAATAAATCGACGTTGTCAACCTCTCATCAAAAGATCGGACACCTTTGCCCTATCATGAAGCGTGCCCCTGATCTTGCCCTTTTTCGAGTCCCGTAGCTCTTGGAAGTCAAATACTAACAGAAGGTGTTTTCTGCCACACAAAGTTAAAACTAGAGGAGAGGGGATTGTTTACAAAATCCCCAAAAACACTATAAAATAAAAAAATAATATTATATAATATGAAAATATGTGAAAATATGTATCAATAAACTATAAAATTCATGTATGCATTTTACATGCATCAATAACCTGAAAACTGGAGAGACACATATAGCAAAATTGACAAAACTTTTATCGTCCTACATAGTAGAATGGCCAATAGCTACCTTATGCTTGCAGGGACGATAGTTCTCAACAGGAAGGTTGGATGGCCAGAAGTGTGGTTATACCCCAACCCACTATAGTTCAGACATAAGGTTTTTCGCATGTGTTACATAAACACGGAGTATTTTCTTTGAACAGGAGGCGGCGCTTTCATCGATAGCGAGTCACCTGTGGTGACTTCGTTAATTTGAAGACTCGGTCCGCCAACTTGGTATTACAAAGATGCTTATAAAGAGGCACAGTGTGTGTGCGTTAATAGGGGTGAGTGTATGCATGTGTATGTGAGCGTCTGCACGTTTAGCCTAGATCGATGAAACTCAACACACACACATGGAAAAGACCATCGGGGTACAAGTAGATCTAGGCTCTTGAAATCCTAATTTGCTTTATATTCTTACAATCTTCCCTTGAGGCACTTTGCAATAAGGCCTAGGTTACTGTAAATTTTTGTTTCCTAGAAAACTCCAATTGGATGATAAACAACGTCATCCTCTCTATCTCTACTCGTTTGTAAACATAAATTGCTTATTAAAATAATGACAAATTGTGATACACCAGATTGATGCCTATTATCCCACCTTGATTAGTGATGTTGGAGCATGTACAATGCAATATGCTTAGGGAGGCGCTTCGAAAAATAACCAGCTTTCACTTAATCAACTGTGCTTATTTATACTAGACATATGTCTAACTAGGCACCTCTCCTGTACATATAAGCATCAGTGCTTAACAAAGTGGTTGGTTTATTTTCTTAATCATCTAAGCATTTTGCATTGTATGTTGCCTTACACACCAATTATGACCTCCTATAATAGAAATCCCAAATAATATCGTTAGGTTTAAATCCCCACCCCCGGAATCAGTATCTAATTTAGAAAACGTCAATTTCATCTTTCATATCACTCGACAAATCCCCTGAACCAACCAAAGAAAATATAGTACGACATACCCTACACACAGATCACATCGATGAGGTCTGTACGCTTTTGATCAACCGCCCCCGCTTTTGATAAATCTGAGACAACCTTAGTGAGATCGGAGGGAGTATTAAACTTCATACACATGTAGCAGCATGTTTATTATATTAGCCAAGAAGACGCGATGACCGATGTACTGACCCAAATTGCCCAAGCGCTACAAGAATTGCAGCGTTGCCTCGATTGAAAATTCTTGTGTTTGTCTTCATACTAGATCCCTGTTTCGGCGATGATGGCGATCCGTGTTCCGCACATTAAAATTTTGTTTCTTGACTTCCTCTTGCACCACATATATATTAAGCTTTTCTTTCTTTTCAAAGGTAGCTTTCTTTAGCAGCGCGCCAATGGGTTGAAGATTGATTTTGGAGGTGTTGTTTGCCTATGCTCTTTGCTGCCGTCGAGGGATCTATGGGTTGAACTGGCCATCTCTCCTAAATAAACCAAAACCTTAAACTGGAATTGGAGTTGGACCGACATGTTGTGTGCCGTGAACGAGGATGCGCAGCCTGTTCGGTAGAGAGTACTACAGACCTTTTTCGGTTTCCTATGCGGACGAAACGCAACGCGCAAGGGAGTAGTAGAAACAGACGCACCACAACCGGCGCCAGCCACGCAAAACAAACAAATCACAGCGTTTTCGGTGGACCGGTTGCGCTCGTGTCGTGCCCCGTCCAGCTTTTTCTCCCAACAACGAAATCCCAGCTTTCTTTTCGGAATATTTTATGCAGCGCCAGAGACAGAGAGGATCGGAAGGACTGCGGTGGCATGTGGAGATCCGTGAGGAGGGGAGTAGTACCCTACCCAGTAGGGCTGTCGTTTGCCTAGGGAGCTGCGTGCGTAGGATCAGGTGACGGAATGTCCCTCCCTCCCCCTGCCCTGGGATCAATTATTTTGTCCCGTACCGGGTCTCGGATCGTCCGGCAACCACATCCTTTACCCGGGCTACTCGCACCTGAGGCAAAAAAATGACATTCGAAATGAAATTATTCTCTACAAAATCGAACATTTGTACACTTAATTTTGTGCACGTTTTGAGATTTGTTTTTGTAGTTGAGGCGTAGAACATGAGAAATGGCTTTTCCTATCTATCAGAAACGGAAAAGGGGCACAATGTTAACGCGTACCCACAAGTCGGCACGCGTTCCATACGAGGCAGCGTTAATGCCCACCCTTCCTCCTGCCTGCCCTTTCTCCCTCTCCCGCCTCTTTCTCCGCCTATAAAACACAATCGCCGTGGAGCTCACCACCACACTCGTTGAGCCACAACCGAGCCGTGCATATCCACAACCTCGTCGCCGTCGCCTAGCCAAAATGGTGTGCCGCACGACGACCACGTACTCCATGCTAGGCTTCAACGGCCGCCATACACCTTCGCCACCGTAGCCGTATCCTTCAGAGGATGAGGTGCCCTGCCTGGTCGACCTCGACGTGCAGATCCTGCCCAATGCAGATTGATGGGCCGCCGCCAGGGAGGAGGATGATGACGAGGAGCAGCCGGCCGATACGAAGTAGATGACAATCCCAATCCGGAGTAAACCTAATTTTCATTCAAATTTGGTTATGTATTACTACCTCTATCTCAAAGCTTAAGGCTTATATTATTTTTACAAAGTCAAAATATGTTAAGTTTGACTAAGTTTTTACCAAAAATCATTAATATGCAAAATACGAAATCAATATCATTAAATAGATAATGCAATATATTGTCATATGATATCTCTTCTAAAAGTTTGATCAAACTTTACTTGGTTTGAGTTTTCAAAACATATAAGCCTTAAGCGCTTTGGAATAGAGGTAGTAATATATAACAAAATTTGAATGAAAAATAGGTTTCCAACCCTTTGTTTGGGGGATGGCGTTGGGAGAGCCGTTCCCAAAAAACGGTAACCCAATCCGCCGCCTGCGCCAAACGCTGTTTGGGAAACTCGGTTGGGGATGCTCTTACTCATGTACCCCTCCACCTCATGCAGGTGCTCTATAATTTTTTTATACAATACACCAAAAGTGAGAGAGGAGGCGCCAAAATCCCAATCTAGTGTTTTAGCCCTCTCGCCGATGACGCTGTCCGTCCGCCCTGCCTCCGGCGGCCTTAGAGCCTTGGAGGTGTGGCGGACCACTGCTCCTCGCAGGTTGTAGGTTTCCGTTTTTAAGAGCAACCACTTATTTTATTAATAGAAAATTAAGTTACATGAGTAAATAAACGTAGAAAAACCGAAAGACTCACCAGAAAATAGATTTTCGGGAAACTTTGCACATAGAACCCTAAAGGATAGAAAAGAAAGAATCATCCCTAGGATTTCATGCACTTGCTGGAACTACAGCCGCCGCCAAACTCCACGCCGCCACACGTTCAAGGAGAAGCCGAGCCTCCACCATTGCCAAATTCGAATAAGCACCATCGCCAAAAAGGCTTTATTAGTCGATGAACATGCTTGCTGCAATGAGCAAGACACATGTCGTTGTGACACGTCGACCCAGGGACATCCCCATGCTTCCTTAAACAAAGATCCACCGCATCGTGTCGTCGAAGTCGGGGAACAACGACAGATCCACCACCTACGGACCAACATCATCGCTCGAGTGCATCCACCTCACCCAATCCCCAACGCCTCCGTGGATAAAGACGAAAGCCGACGATAAGACCAACCTGAGTGTCTTCTTCAGAATGGTTAGAAGGTGGCTACATCCCAAAGTCAGAATAATGTCCTCCTCGCCTTATCCCCGTACGTCCTAGAGGTGCTCCTAGCGGCGCGAGTGCATGTGGAGTTGTCTCCCGATGATCTCATGAATCCCGCCGTATTCAGTTGGCGTGGCTGCAAGCCATGGCCCTTCCAATCTATGATTCCCGTCTATAGCGATGATTGTTGCTCTGCTTTGAAGTCCAAGCACGACGACTTCCCGTCTATCTACTACATCAAGCTCTAGTACGACAAGCTTGCCCGTATACGGTGAGGGAGGGCTGAGGACGACGGTGCGCCTTCGAGTCGCTCTGTAGTCTTCGGTAGATGGTTCAATAGTCTATTTATAGTTTTAATTACTTTTAGAGCTCTCTTTATACCAGGGAAAAAGTTTTTTTTTGCGAATTACCAGGAAAAAAAAGTTTGAAGCCCATTGGACAGTACAGAAAAATCACACCATTTCACTTTTGGGAAGCATTTAAAAATTGAAAAGTACAAGGAAAAGATTTACTGCTCCGGTTCGGATCACAGCTAAGCACTGGGCCCCGCCCGAAACCCAATAGAAATCGCCCTCCTCCTTTGTCCTCTCCACCCACCCACCTTTTCCGCTCGCAAGTTGCGATTCCCAAATCCCAATGTCCCCTTGTTGCAATTAAACACCTCCTGCGAGCGACACACAGCCTGCCCTCCCATCGCATCGCCCTCCGGGCGCGCCGCCGACACCCATGACGTCATCCTCGTCGTCGCACCACCTCGACGCCTCCTCCGCCTCCTCCACCCCCCGCGCCGGCGCCCGCAGCACCGCCAGCAGCTGCAGCAACGGCAACGGCAACGGCCACCACCACCACCCGCCTCCCCACGCCCCTTCCTCGCGGGCCCAGCCGCTGCCGCACGGGGGCCCATGCGTGCGCATCATGTGCAGCTTCGGCGGCCGCATCCTGCCGCGCCCGGGCGACCACCGCCTCCGCTACGTCGGCGGCGAGACCCGCATCGTCTCCGTCCCGCGCGCCGCCTCCCACGCCGTCCTCACCGCCGCGCTCGCCAGGCTCGCCCCCGCGCTCTTCGCGCCCGGCGCGCCCGGGCCCACGCTCCGGTACCAGCTCCCCGAGGAGGACATCGACTCGCTCGTCTCCGTCTCCTCCGACGACGACGTCGACAACCTCATGTGCGAGCTCGACCGCGTCCACGGCCTCGCCGCCGCCGACGCCAAGCCGCCACGCCTGCGCCTCTTCCTCTTCGCCTCCTCCCCGGACCACGCCTCCTCGGGCGCCTTCGGCTCCGTGCTCTCCGGCACCGGCGACGCCTCCATCGACCAGTGGTTCCTCGACCAGCTCAACGCCCCGGCGCCCAGCTCGCTCGACCGCACCCGATCCGACGCCTCCTCGATCCTCTCCGAGAACACGGACTACCTCACCGGCATCGACGCCGCCTCCGACGACCCAAACCCTGCCCCGCCCGCGGCTGAGCAGACCAAGCCTGACATCGAGACACCGCATGGCGGCGACGACGACGACAAGCCGGCTCCCGTGCTGGGCGCGCCTCTGGCCCCGCACTTCGCCGAGACCGCCCCGTGGCCCGCACCGCCGCCGCAGTACATGCAGCAGCCCATGTACTACTACCCGCCCTCGCGCCCGGTCCACTACGTCGACGCGGCCGGGCGCCAGGGAAGCTACATGCCAGGGCCCGTTTACCACCACATGGTCGCCGGGGGAGGAAACCAGGATCTCTACGCGTCTGGCGCCGTCTACGGCGTGCCGCACCCTGTGCAGCCATACCGTCAGGTGATCTACAGGCCGCCGCTGGCCGCCGCGGACGACTATCCGGCGCCGGCGGAGAGGAAGCCGACGGAAGGTGCGTCTCACTCCTCCTAGGCGCAACTGGAGCCATGGCCGTTCCTGGAGCTGGTTATGACCGAGCCCTTGATTCTGATGATTGCTTATATCTGAGCTGAGAATTTTGCGTTGCCGTGCGGGTAGTGTTTATCGTTTCTGTTGGTTTCCGTGGGTAGCTGTATAGATGAGGGAGGTGGAGGATGCAGGATATCACAATTTTCGTCGGATGAGATAGATTCTTGAATTCTTATTTGTTATTATTATAATAGTAATAGCGGGTGCGATTAGCAGCAAGTTACTGTAATATGTGGGATTCATATTATATTCTCGTACTGTAGATGGTTTCTATCTGGGGAACACATGCTTTCTCCATTCATGTTCTTATAAGACTCATGTTGGATTCGCATTCGATTCATCGTGGTCAATTATTGTTATATATCATGTCTAGCTTGCAAAAGCTTAAGTTCAGAGGATGAATGGTGTAATGAGTTTCACTCTAGGCTTATTCTTATTTGTCAATTTCTTTTGTTTGCATTCTTTTCATACTTTGACTGTTTCATTCTGGTCATATTTATGCCTGAGGTTTATCCTGAACTGCTCATCTCCTGGCATTAACATCTCTTATAGTTCAGAACTTGGAATGACATGCTGACTTTCTTCTGAATAAAACTAGAGAGAATGTTCCATTGTTGTTGACCTGGTACGAAAGGAAAGTCTCATTTGTATGTCAATGTATTTGAGAAACTAGATGAGCGAGGTGGAGGATGGATAGATATCAAAATTTTCTTTGACTGCATCAGATATTTGAATTGTTATTATAAGGGTACATTTGGTGTGTTTTTTATTACCCCAGCAAAGTTACTGTAATGTGGGCAATTCATATGCTAGGAAATCTCTATCTCTGAAACACAATATTTCTGCATTTCGTGCTCATATGCTTGATGCTGGATGCATCATGGTCCATGAATGTCCTATATGTCTACTCCTGCTTTGATGTAAATGTTTGTGTCTCTTATGTGCGAAAGCTTACTTAACGGAATAGTGTACCCAGTTATCTCTATCTTTGATCTTATTTTTCAATTTCTTTTGCTTGCTTTTGAAAATTTGATCATTCAAGGTTTATCCTGAAGTGCTCATCTCCTGGCATTAGCATCTCGTGATGATTCAGAACTTTGAACGTCATGTTGACTTTTTTCTGAACAAAATTAGATAAAGATACTGTTCCATTCTTAACTTTGTACGGAAGGAAAATCTCACTTCAATGTCAATTTCTAAATTTCAGAAGATGAATGGTGTATTGAATTCACTGTAGGTTTGATCTTATTTGTCAATTTCTTTTGTTTGCGTGCTTTTCATATTTTAGGTGCTTCAGTTGTTCATATTTATTCTTGCGGTTAATCCTGAACTCCTTGCATTAACAATCTCTTATAATTGGTAACTTTGAATGGACGTTGACTTTCTCCTGAATAAAACTAGAGGGAATGTTCCATTGTTGACTTGGTATAAAAGGAAAGTCTCATTTCTATGTCTGTGTATTTGAGAAATTAGATGAGGGAGGTTGAGGATGGATAGATATATTTATTTTCATAAAATGCAACATGTTCTTGGATTCTTATTATAAGGGTACATTTGGTGTTTGTTTTATTACTCTAGAGAGTTACCATAATGTAGGGAATTCATGTACTAGGTGATTTCTATCTCCAGAACATAAATATTCTGCATCTTATGCTCCTATGCTGGATGCATCATGATCCATGTATGTCGTACCATAGTGT
The DNA here is from genome assembly GCA_030979885.1 of Lolium multiflorum. NCBI lineage: Eukaryota > Viridiplantae > Streptophyta > Magnoliopsida > Poales > Poaceae > Lolium > Lolium multiflorum. Next base: position 71,951,723 of record CM061748.1, on the reverse strand, counting down.
ACTGAATTCTCTCTAGCTTTGATCTTATTCGTCAATTTATTTTGCTTGCTTTTGAATTTGATCACTTATATGCTCGATATTTATCCTGAACTGATCTTCTCCTGGCATTAGCATTGCCTGATGTTCATGAACTTGGAATGTCATGATGACTTTCTTCTGAATAAAATTGGATAAAGAGAATGTTCCTTTATTTTGTTAGGAGAATGTTCCATTCCGAACTTGGTACGAAAGGAAATTCTCATGTCAATGCCAATATAGTTGAGAAACTAGCCACTAGATATAGGATCACATGAATTTGTAACATGTCCAGAAACAGATCGACTCTTCATTACCCTTTTGAAACGATGCTAAAGTTATGCTATTTTAGCTCTTGAATTCTTCAGGTTGCTATCTAGGTGTTCCTATTCAGGAGATATCCTTCAGGTTTGATCAGATATAAAAAGGTCTATGTCTTGCCAGATTCAGAATTCTCAAAATGTGATATATTCAGTTAAGAAGTTTCTGGTATTTCATACAGTGTATATATTTTCTGCTCATATGCTTGATGCATCATGGTCCGTGAATATCATGTATGTCTCATCTTGCTTTAACGTGATTGTTTGCAGCATGTCTCGTATGTGTGAAAGCTTAATTTCGACAGAATAGTGTACTGAGTTTTCTCTAGCTTTGATCTTATTTTTCAATTTCTTTTGCTTGCTTTTGATAATTTGATCATTATAATGCTCGAGGTTTATCCTGAACTGCTTATCTCCTGGAATGAGCATCTGATGATGATTTGGAACATGGAATGTCATGTTGATTTTCTTCTGAAAGAACTAACAGTGAGAACGTTCCATGCTTAACTTGGTACGAGAGGAAAAACTCGTTGAGAAAATAGCCTCTAGATACATGCACCGTTCTTAACTTGGTGCAAGATGAATATCTCATTGAGAAACTAGCCACTAGATATAGGATCGCATGATCTGGTAACATGTCCAGGAACAGATCGACTCTTCGTTACCCTTTTGAAACTAGGCTGCAGATATGCTATTTTAGCTCTTGAGAAACCAGCCACATTGCCACAAGATAGATATAAGATCACATGAGCTTGTAACATGTCCAAAAATTGATCGACTCTTCATTAGCCCCGTTGGAGACGATACTGCAGATATGCTATTTTTAGCTCTTGAATTCTTCAGATTGCTATCTGGTCGGTGTCCAGATTCAGGAGATATCTTTCAGGTTTGCTCAGCTGTCAAAAGAAGGTCTACGATCTTACCAGATTCGGAGTCCTCAAAATGTGATATATTCAATCAGGAAGTTTCTGTTCTTTCATACGTACAGCGTATGCATATAAGTTGGGGATACAAGAAACAGGTGCATTTATAGCAGCGTTCTCAAGACAGGAGGCTATACGGGCTGATCAGAGAAGTGAACATTGCTGCTGGAGCTCGTTTTGCTTACTTCCACCACGGGTTCTCGCCGGTCCTGAAGTCGGTCTCAACCCACGGCACAAAGACGACCTTGCCATCGTTGACATCGGCATGAACCAGGGCCAGCGACTGTGTCCGAAGAACAATGCAGATCAAGTCAGTGCAGTAAGCAAATAGGGCATCCTTCAATTCAGCAAGGCATTTAGAATCAGAGGCATGAAATCTGCAAGGTTTGTCTTACCAGGGGTGCAGGTCCACGGACGACCTTGCCCTGGTTGTTGTAATGGGAACTGTGGCAAGGGCAGAGGAACTTGGTCTCGGCGGCGTTCCACGGCATGACACAACCAAGATGCGTGCAGACGGCGTTGACACCGTAGGTGGCGAGGGTCTTGTTGGACTCCACGACAAGGTAGGAAGGATCACCCTGCAATACACACATGATTTCAGCAATCAGAATTCAGAAAGCTTCAGAATGATCACAACTTCATAAACCATCTGAACATGTTGTGCCCTGCTAACGTTTTGCCCCTGGGCGAGTGTACGGTCGTTGGACTGTGCGTCTTGAGCCAGTCCTCGACGCGGATGTCGTTGCCGAGCTTGTCCTTTATGTCTACTGCTGCTTTGATGTAAATGCTTGTGTCTCGTATGTGCGAAAGCTTAATTCTAACGGAGAGGAATCGAAAGCTCTCTATTTTGATCTTAATTTTCAATTTATTTTGCCTGCTTTTGATAGTTTGATGTTGTTAATGCTCAAGGTTTATCCTGAACTGCTCATCTCCTGGCATTAGCATTTCATGATGATTCAGAACTTGGAAAAGTCATGTTGACTTTCTTCCGAAAAAAATTAGACAGAGAGAATGTTCCATTCTTAATTTGTACAAAAGGAAAATCTCACTTCGATGTCAGTTTCTTAATTTCAGAAGATGAATGGTGTACTGAATTGACTCTAGGTTTGATCTAATTTCTCAATTTCTTTTGGTTGCATGATTTTCATATTTTAGTTGCTTCATTTGTTCATATTTATTGTTGAGGTTAATCCTGAACTCCTGGCATTAAAATATCTTATAATTGGGTACATGGAATGGCATGTTGACTTTCTTCTGAATAAAACTAGACAAAATGTTCCATTGTTGACTTGGTACAAAAGGAAAGTCTCGTTTCTATGTCAGTGTATTTGAGAAACTAGATGAGCGGGGTTGAGGATGGATAGATCTCAAAAAGTTCATCGAATGCAATAGATTCATGAATAAGTTTTTTTTTAATTACTCGGAAACACAATTTTCTGGTGTGATTAGTAGCAAGTTGCTGCAATGATTTCTACCTCCAAAACACCAAGTCTCTGCATCTCTTTGCTCATATGCTTGATGATGGATGCATCCATGATTGTCCTATATAGAAAAATTTACTCTATCTTTGATGTGAATATCTCAATGTCTGGTGCGTATGGAAGCTGAGTTTCGAATGAAATAGTGATGTGTTCTCTCTAGCTTTGATTTTATTTGTCAATTTATTTTTCTTGCTTTTAATAGTTTGACCGTTTTTATGCTCGAAGTTTATACTAAACTGCCCATCACCTGGCATTAGCATCTCCTGATGATTCAGAACTTAAAATTCATTTTGACTTTCTTCCGAGTAAAATTGGGCAGAGAATGTTCCACTTCTGGTACGGAAGGAAAATCTCAATTCTATGTCCATAGACTATGGAATCGAGAGACTAGCCACAGAGCACATGAGCTTGAAAGATAACCAGACACAGATCGACTCTTCATTACCCCCTTTTGAAACGATACTGCAGATATGTGTCGTGTTTGCGGAAGCTCAGTTTCGAATGAAATAGTGTACTCTGTTCTCGCTAGCATTGATTTTATTTGTCAGTGTCTTTTTCTTGCTTTTGATAGTATAGCTATTTTATGCTCGAGGTTTATTTAGACTTTCTTCTGAGTAAAATTAGACAGAGAATGTTCCACTCTTGGTACAGAAGGAAAATCTCACTTCAATGTTTATATATGGAATCGAGAAACTAGCCACTAGATACAGGATCACGTGAGCTTGTAACATATCCAGACACACATCGAACAGATCGACTCTTCATTACCCCCTTTTGAAACGATACTGCAGATATGCTATTTTTAGCTCTTGAATTCTTCAGGATTGCTATCGGTGTCCAGATTCAGGAGATATCCTTCAGGTTCGTTCAGCTGTCAAAAGAAGGTCTACGATCTTACCAGATTCAGAGTCCTCAAAATGTGATATATTCAATCAGGAAATTTCTGTTCTTTCATACGTACAGTGTATACATATAAGTTGGGGATACAAGAAACAGGTGCATTTATAGCAGCGTTCTCAGAAGGCTATACGGGCTGATCACAGAAGTGAACATTGCTTCTGCTGGAGCTCGTGTTGCTTACTTCCACCATGGGTTCTCGCCGGTCCTGAAGTCGGTCTCGGTCCATGGCACGAAGACGACCTTGCCATCGTCGACGTCGGCGTGAACCAAGGCCAGAGACTGTGTGAGAAGAACAATGCAGATCAAGTCAGTTCAGTAAGAGAATAGAGGATCCTTCAGCTCAGCAAGGCATTCAGAATCGGATGCATGGAATCTGCAAGGTTTGTCTTACCAGGGGTGCAGGTCCACGGACGACCTTTCCCTGGTTGTTGTACTGGGAACCGTGGCAAGGGCAGAGGAACTTGTTCTCGGCGGCGTTCCACGGCACGACACAACCAAGATGCGTGCAGACGGCGTTGACACCGTAGGTGGCGAGGGTCTTGTCGGACTCCACGACGAGGTAGGTAGGATCACCCTGCAAGACAAACATGGTTTCAGCAATCAGACTTCAGAAAGATCATAATAAGTTGATAAACCATGTGAAGATAATGTAGCCTGCTAACCTTGAGTCCCTGGGCGAGCGTGCGGTCATTGGGGCCGTGCGTTTTGAGCCAGTCCTCGACGCGGATGTCGTTGCCGAGCTTGTCCTTGGCCACGACACCACCGGCGTTGCTTCCTGAGCTGTGGAACAAAACTGGAACATCGTCAGCTGCTGTAATTAACGAGGAGGTGATCGACTTTGCGGGGCGAGGAGTGAAAGGCTGCAGGCTCACCCGGCTGGACGAGAAGGAGCCGTAGGTTAACGAGCATGCCGAAGGCAGGGGAGCGAGATGGCGCCGAGCAGGAGGAGGTTCATCGTCTCCCTCTTGCTCATGTCCGGCACGCGGTCGGCGGAGATGCTACCGGCCATGCATGTGATGTTCCTCGGGACGCGCTCCTGCCGATGCCCAGGCCCTCCTGACGGGCTTGCACTACAGCTCTGACCGGCAGAGCTGCATTGGGTTCACCGTGAGATGAACGTGTTTCAGTTTAATTTCATATGTCAAATCTTAGCAGTAGCAGCAGTAACGTTCTGAACAATTTTGCAAGGCAGTACAAGTCTACGGTAACATGTTCGTTGTTCTGGTTGAAAATCGAGAAACTATATGCAAGAACGTGTTTCAGTTGAATTTCGTATGGTAATTGGCTGTAGCGCTAGCACAGTAATGTCCTAAGCAATTACAAGGCAGCACTAGCGCAAGGTAACATGTTCAGGTTGAAATTTGTGGTGGAAGCTTAGATATCTTTCTCAGTTCAGAACGCCTCGTGAAAGACTTGGAAGTGCACGGTTGGTTCTCCTTGGTTTGCAGAGAACAAATGATATGAGAGCAGGCACAGTTCTTGACGAAAACCAATCATCATACTGTACATTAGCGGACCCAGAAGTTTCTATAAGCCTGGGCAAACATGCCTACGATGCTAATTTTTTGCCAAAAAGCTATAAAAGATCATGTGTTAGGCCGTGTTATTGGCAAGCTCATGCCGTCTGCAAATATGGGACAGTGGATCCGCCACTGATACTGTAGTATTTTCAGAACTAATAGGTCGATTTCAATCCAGAAATGTTGGCGAAATCATCTAAATCTTTTTCTAGTGACCCTTCCATCTATCAAAAGGTGTACTCGAGTTGCCACTGAAGGTAAACAACTTCCGAGTTATACACCTAGAGTCCTAGATAACGGCCATCAAGCAATGGTAGCAGAGCTCCATAGAAGGTAGAGGCTAAATTCTGGTTAGATGTGTTCAACTGCCATGGATCATGAGAGTTCATGACCTGATCTGCCACACCAAGCATAGCAAACTGATAATCACAAACCGATATTACAACACACTCCCAGTCTCCCACGCAAGGACAGACAAGCAGGAAATCCAACCAGACGATCTCGAGACAGGGCAGCATATGAGAAGAGACATGCTCACCTGGGTGGGGTTAGAGGCGGTGGAGAGCGCGGTGGACGCCGTGGCAGCTGCAGTGCGGAGACGGTGATCGAACGAGCTAGCACTGCCTGTGTCCACAGGCTTGCAGATGAGGCACGGGTTATATGTCCTTTTGGGGAGCGGAGAAGGTGATTGGTTGATGCGCAGCGAGCCGGCTCCGAGAACCACATGTTGCGCGCGTTGTGGCTAGGCTGCCACACGCCCTCGAGGACTCGCGGTTACGGGGCCTTATCGACACAGGGCCAAGAGAGATTCACGAGTCGAGAAGAAGTATCTCTGCGTGGTTGAGTGGTATTGTTAACTGTTGTTGGTTCGACCAGATTTGATTCAGGTTCTAACGCCACATTCAACCACCGGCAGTTGAAGGGTAGGTTGTGCAAATACACCGGTCGATCATCACAACCGTACTCTTGATCATATACAATCCTCTGTAGTTTTCGCCATGTTTTCCCAACTAACCGTGGTACTCTGTTCTTCTGAATTAACCGGCCACGTCATGGCCAACTTATTGCAAATGCGATTCCACGTTAGCTTTAATCTTAGATTATTTCTGATCCCAAGGATACGCGCATATCTATGAGTTCTGTATCTAGCCTTATGGGGGCTGAGGGGGAAGTGCGAGCGACGGGTTATGCGCAATACCGCACACGTAGGGGCGGGTGCGCATGAGAATGGTGATCTCATGCTATCCATCACGAGAAAGAGGGACGAGGTCCTCGCAAGAATTTGAAGGCGGACACGGCGCCGAGCCCTGATGGCCTGCCTCGTGATCTTCTTTAAATGATTCAAAGCACTAACCAAGCCGTACATCATGGGCATCCTCAATGGTTACGGTCCGGGAGAGAAGGGATGTTGGCACGGCGAACTCTCGGGATTCTGACTCTTATTCAAAGTTCAAAGGAGTATAGTATCAACCAATTCTATTTAGACCAATCGTCTATTGATGTCTCTTCTTAAATTTGTTGCTAAGGCGTATGCTATTAGGCTTTCTCCAAAGGGCTCCACCGCACTACATTAGCGTAATCCCAACTGCTTATTAAGGGCAAACACATTCATGAGGGTGTCGATTCTCCAAGAGATCAAGATATTATTCATGAGACCAACGCCAGAAAACTCGGAAGTTTTCCTAAAGCTTGACTTCGAGGTAGCTTACTACCGTGTCAACTCGGATTTCTTAGGAACTATATATTCGAAAAGGGTTTGACTCCGGGTTGGGTTCACCGCGCCCTTGGTCCGGTCTCTGTGAGTGCAGTGGCTGACTTCCATTTCATCAATGGTGATGTGGATAATCCTCCAGAACGAGAGAGGGGTGCGTCATGGAGACCCCTTTCCACCATCCTCTTCGTTTTTTCTCGTCGAGTCCCTCGGATGCATCCCCGGAAGCCGCTGCTGGGCGGCTATTAGTGGGGTGATTCCCCACCTTATCCTCGGGTGTGTCGTATTTGCAATACGCTCGATGATACGATCGTCATGATACAACCGGAGGAGATGGGCATTGTTAACCTAAAATTCCTACTTTATGCTTCAATCCTGGCCATGCCGGGCCTCTCCATTAATTTTCATGGGCATGGGACGATGGTTTTGGGGACATCTCGTTGAGACCCAACAACGTGTTGCTAACATGCTTAATCGCAAACTAGGGACTTCCCTTCCTATCTAGGGCTACCACCAGCGACCGGGCCTTAGTGTCAAGCTACCGGGGTCCGTGGATGCAAAGGTAGGGAAGAGGCAGACCTGGTGGATGGAAAGTTTGAGTATGTTGTCACCACTGCTTATCCCAATTAATGCACGTTTCAACCTCTCATGCACGCGATGGGGGTGTGTGCCTCTTGGTGTTGTGGTGCACTGTGTTTTTACAACACCGCCTAGATTTTCCTCGAGGCTAATGGACCTAAAATAAAGTATAATTGGGTTCGGTGGAATGCCAAGTGTGCAAGCCAAAGTCCTTGGTGGGTGAAGGACTCGGGTATTGTTGATACTAGAATCATGAACATTTGCCTATTGGCGAAGTGATTTGGAAACTCACGCCGGTAAGGTCTATGGCTGACATCTTGAGGAACAAGTACCGGATTCAAAGATCTTTTGGTGGACCGACACATGCATGGGTCATAGTTCTGGAAGGCTATCCGTAAGGTTAAAGTGTGTTTTGTTAGGGAAAAACACGTTGTTCCGTAGTGGGTCTTCCACCGCATCATGGGTAGATCGGGTATGTGGGTCGGGCCCCCGAAAGATCATTACCCCTCCTTATTTGCATCGATGACCGGAACCGGACATTTCTCATTGCTCGTGTACCTCTAGGGGAGTCACCCGGAATATTCCCCTTCATCGTCTCCCAGGCAGGAGACAAGCAGCGATTGGGCTAACTTGTGGCAGGGATATTGAGGGCTTTCGTTAACCACATGCCCCGATGTTACTTGGGCTTTGCAACCTGTCAGGGCAGTTCAACGTCCGCCTCCTTATACCGGCAAGCTGTGCCAAGGTACCCCGTTAACTACTTCAAGGACATATAGAGGATCTCAAGCCCTCTAAAGATTAGGGTGTTCCTTTGGCACTGGTTAGAAACGTCTTCCTTCGAGTGACAATACTCGGGTCATCGATGGTCCATCTACTTTGGGTGATGTGCTCGTGGGTGGGGAGGGAGGATACGAACCATATGCTTCTCCGCGCTGTGGCAAAGTTCCCGTGGAGCGTGTTAGCTAGGGGAACAAGCTTGGGATGCTCCTAAAACCCTCGTGCTTTGCCGATGTTTTTCGCTTCCTGATAGATGCGTGGTCAATCCAGACAGGTGTCCTAGCAACCCGTGCAACCTTGCTCTAGACCATTTGGAATATTAGAAACAAATTCACGATCGAAGGAATCTTCTCATCTCACTCTGATGATGCGCTATATAAAAAGTCTATTGATGACCGCAAGTACACAAATCAGTTGTAGCTAGTTTCAAAATAAGAGTATCAAACCACAAGGAGCTACTAGTAATGATCTTGATATCCCTTGCTACTTTCTACTAAAGATTACTTAATAATTGTTTTCTAATCTCAAAATGATAAAAGAGGGAGTGTTGTAAATGGTTGCATGAAAAGTAAATAAAGCAGTAAAATATTATATAAAAAGGGTTGGAACTTTATAAGACAAAGTGTTCTCAGTGATTATTGGATCCACCTCTAGCACTAGGACTCATGTTAATCAAGATGAAATATGCTTTCAAGCATGTTGTGTGTGGGAGAGCTCCGTAATAAGATGCGTCCAGAAAGCCATCCATCGGTCATCGCATCTCTAAATAACCACAACATCTAGCCTTCTGCGGCCACATATGGACTAGTGCTATTAAGGGGTGTACCACATGGTCATCGATATGAGCTTTATGAATCCCTCTTATCCCCCTTATTCATGTGTCAAAGCGCCGATACGGTAATGTCACTTCTCGCCGTTCACTTTACCACACTTCAAAGAGTAGTTCCCTCTCAAGACCAATATGCAATATTACATGGTGCACAACATGTAATAACAAGAGAGAAAACTAACACACATTAATACTTGAAACTATAAATCATCTTAGATTCATCTCATATTCATTCTAAGGTTTCTCCTTCCCAAGAACTAATAAGACTACTCACACATGGAGACAATCAAGAACATCATCATAATCTTGTGGGATGAATAGAATGGAATGAATTCGAATACAAATCCATAATAGCAATCAAGATTACAACTATGGTTGGAGGTGGATTGTTTAGGTAGCATTATAGACCGTATTGTTACTCTTGCTACCATCAGGATAGATCTGTCCTCTTCCTCGGTTTCCCCCTACATATATGGGATATTTTAAGAAATAAGCATCTTTCTTCGTAGCGGGATCAGGGGAAAGAATAGGAAAGACAATTTCACTATATTTCTTACCGGGAACAGGGCCTATCACAAGAATATTTTTTTTTATCGGGACGATACGGTCGGGTGGCGCTAATTCGAATCCCTCGGGCAAAATAAGAACAACGCCCACATTCAACCCTCCCTTTTTTCCATTAGCAAGAACTTGTTTCAATTGCATATCATAAGGAATTCGAAGAACTGCTTCAAATACAGTATCGGGAAGCACTGCTTGGGGAACTTCAATATCCACGGGTGATGAAGGGGATGATTCCTTGTCCTCCGAGGATCCATGTAGCAGCCCGGATCTTGTCTTCTCCAAAGTTCCTTCTTGAGATCTGATCTGGGGCGGTGTTTCTCGGTTTCGCGGAGCTGTGTGTGTCTGATCTCTGATCCGTCTGCGGGAGGTGAAAGTATTTGACGAGGCGGTGCTCCTGGAGGGTGGTACGGGCGGGCCTTGCCCGTACTGGTGTCCGTTAAACCTGGAAGTTGTCCTCGCATTGTCCTTTCGCCCAGGCGCATTATTAAGTGCAAAAATGATTTCTATCACGTCAAAATGCCAGAAAATGACAGTTTTCATTGATATTTTATTATTGACTTATTATTTTAGGATCCTGTGTAGACAAGCATAAAAGGGCGCGGTAGCGCGGTGAAATACAAAAATCCTACCACTACTTGATGATAATTTGATAAAATAGTAATGCAAAAACATGCTAAAAATGCACTCACCAACTTCCCCAAGCTAAACTCTTGCTCGTCCCCGAGCAAGATAGAAGCTTAATGGATAGAGTCATCTTTGTTCATGAAGCGAGAGTCGTTAAAACAAATGAGGCAGTTTTCAAGAACAAGGGTTATCACTTCGGATGTAAAACAAGAGCATGAATGACACCATACTATTCTCAAACTCAAATGACTTAAAGGCCTCCACACCTTTCAAGGTTTAATAAATGATAAGAGGATTACTTTATCTAAATATCATAAAATCATGAAGTTAGCTAGCTTTTCTTCATGGATCTTACTAATAACCTTTTCTCTTTTCACACTTCTTCTTTCTTCACTTATTTTTATTTCACATTCTTCTTTTTCTTTCTTTCTATGTTTCTCTTTTTCACACGAAGGAACCAATGATTATAAAATACTTTGTAAGTAATTTTCCTATATCCTATCAAAGCTTTCTGGTGTGGAGGACCATAAAATCATTATCATGATGCAAGTAAAATTATACTGATCCTAATTCATACATCTAATGCAATAATCATAATTCAATCATGCAAAAATGATTTTTATCACGTCAAAATGCCAGAAAATGACAGTTTTCATTGATATTTCATTATTGACTTACTATTTTAAGGTATTGTGTAGACAAGCATAAAAGGGTGCAGTAGCGCGGTGAAATACAAAAATCCTACCACTACTTGATGATAACTTGATGAAATAGTAATGCAAAAATATGCTAAAAATGCACTCATCATCTATAAACAATTATACTCCATGTGTGGAAGTTAGTGGCTGGGAGGTAGGGTCAGTCGTTGTGGAGTGATATTGCCCAACGTATCCATAATTTCGATGTTCCATGCTTGTTTATGGCAATACTTACATGTTTTGTTCACATTTTATATCGTTTTTTGATGCATTTTCCAGAACTAACCCATTAACAAGATGCCTAAGGGATGCCTCGTTTGTTTTAATGAAAGGCTGTTCTGCAATATTCTCGGGAATTCATTGAAACAAAGACCAAACATCAAAACACCGAGACGGACCAGACACCGAAGGGGAGAAGGGAGAGAGCCCAGGCCCCGGGACCATAGGGCCAATGCTGGCAGGCCTCTCGGTCACGGCCATGGGGGAGGCTTTTCCTGGTGCCTCCCATGCCGCCGCTCATAAAGTCCCTCGGCGACCCAAAAACCCCCAGTGCCAATCGATTGACGAAACTCCGTAAAAGCTCCGTGGGTGCCGCCGCCATCGCAAACTCCAATTGGGACAGTCCCTGCTCGCACTTGTCGGGATCGAATTGCCTCTGAGTTTATCTCCATCGACACTGGGCCGCCATCTTCATCACTATCTGCTGGCTTCCATGATGAGGAGTGGAGTAGCCTCCTGAATGAGGGTCAGACGGTAGCTATGGTTAATCTCTCTCTGTATTCTCCACACAATGATCTCATGAATTGCTTTGCATGATTGAGATCCATATGATTTAGCTTTGTATCGCTACTAGTTTATGTGCTACTCATGTGATGTTATTAAAGTAGTCTATTCTTCCTGCATGGTGTAAAGGTGCTAGTGTTTTGTCGTAGGCTATGATCATGATCTCTTGTAGATTGTGGAGTTAATTATCATTATTATAGTATTGATGTGATCTATTCCTCCTTTCATAGTGTAATGTGGATAGTTGTGTATGCTATGTTAGTTCTCGGTTTATTTTGCAAAGATCTATTATGCTCTAAGGTTATTTAAATATGAATGCTGAATGTTGTGGCGCTTGTTAACTCCGGCTTGAGGGAGCTTTTGTAGCCCTACACAACGAATGGTGTTTGTCATCCAACAAAAGAGTGTAGGCACAAATGAGAAGAAGTTATTATTTATTATGCGATCAATGTTGAGAGTGTCCACTAGTGAAAGTATGATCCTTAGGCCTTGTTTCCAAACATCGATTTACTGTTCTGCTACATGTTTACTCGCTGCCATATTTTATTCAGATTGCTATTACCACTCATATACATCCATACTTGTACTTCACTATCTCTTCGTCGAACTAGTGCACCCATACATCTGACAAGTGAGTGTATTGTGTGTGTTGGGGACACAAGAGACTTCTTGTATCATGATTTGCAGGGTTGGTTGAGAGGGATATCTTTGACCTCTTCCCTCCTTGAGTTTGATAAACCTTGGGTGACCCATCAAGGGAAATCTGTCGTTCTTCTACAAACCTCTCGGCTCTTGAGGCCAATGACGTCTACGTGAAAATAAGCGGAGTAGATGATTTGGTTATTTTCTCAGCGCTCGTTGTTTAGGAGGTAAGGTAAAAGGTATTCACATCTTCCGACTACTAAGCTATTTCCTAGCACTGTTGTCGGTGTGTGAGTGCTCGAAGCTATCTCCTTTAGATTCTGCAATTATATCTTTTTGTTTCTTTTTATTTTCACTAGTTAGGCATAATGGAAAACAACAAAAAAATTAGTGAGCTTTTTTATCTTTTTCCTGATTTAGAATTATTTGATGCGAAAATTAAAAAACCTATAGAACCTTATTTGCATGTTAGGAAATAAATGTTATTTGTACGAATGCAATTACCGCACTATAGAAGTGCCTGCTTGGGGAAGCTATTTATGGATCTTGTAGCTTCCAACTTTGTGGTAAAATTTTGCTCTCCGATAATACTTTATCTCCCATATGCGATAACTCTAATGAAGCTTGTGATATTTAAATCCACCTACTGAAAATATTCCTTTCAAGATACCTATGAAATTATTGAATGTGTTGTGGATAACCGCTATGAAGGGGATGACTGTCCCATTCCTAAGATCATTTACCGTTTTTGCATGAATTATGCGAGTTATTCAAGTGTGCAAGTATCTCTATGGATGAAGTGAGGAAGAAACTATTCTCTATTTCACTGTCTGGTAAAGCGCCGGTATAAATTGCTGAAGAATAGTCATTCTCTTGGTTGGGAGGAAATTGTATCTCTCCTTTTATTTTAAATTTTATCCTCCTCATGAAGTGCATATTGATAGAATTACATTTATAACTTTTATCCTTGTGATGGAGAGAGTATTTCTCAAGTGAGATTGAAGTCAATTAATGCCCAAATGTCCCATTCATGAGCTTCCTGGAATAATGTTATCATTGATAATTTCTATGCAAGACTTTCTTCTCAAGACAAGACCTTGCTGGATACGCTTGTTCGATCATTCACACTAACAAAGAAGAGTTTAAATGGACCTCTTTGACTTATCTGTGTGAGAACACGAAGAATGGGAGAAACTACAAAGGTAGAGAGTCGTATAAATTATAATTATGAAATTTACTGAAACTTTTATGGATACCTAAGGAATTTCAAAATATGAGTGCTACTTATGGTCTTATTCCCAAGTTGTTGAAAATCTTTATAAAGCTTTTGTCACATTGAATTGCCTAGGAAGAATTTTGATAAGTATCATGAACCTTATAAAGAGCTTGCATGAAGGATGAAACTATTATTAATGATTGCAATGAACATGTTGAAACTTCTGAAAATGCTATTTCCTATAAGCATGTTAATTTTTATGGAATACAGACCTTGTGTAATTAATCAAATCGAAGATGAATATTGTATCCATCATATGAATGGAAAAACGAGAAAGTGGCTCTAGGCCTCTATTTGATCTCAGAAAAAGTATGGTGTCTTCTTATCTTTATTTGTGAACTTTGGCTACAGAGTTGGTCATTTTAATTTTCAATGTTCCTCCAATGATAATTCGAACCTCATGAGTGCTGCAAATTTGTATTGTGATGATGAAATTATTCTAATCAAAGATGATAACTTACCTTATTTTTGAAGTGTGAAGAGTTATTAAGAAAATTTCTTTGTTAGATATTAACGATCTTGATATTGATGATGTCCTGCATGGGTGTCTTTCTTATTGCATTAATAATTGCCATACAAATACTTACATACATAATATCTTAGAAGATGACACTTCGCCAAAATATGATAGGACCGCCGTGTGTTTTAAACTTATTAATGAAAAGGAGGAATCCTCCCAAGTTTCTTCTATTGTTTCTGGAAATCAGGTTATGAGGAGAAGGAAAAGAAGAAGAAGAAGAAGAAGAAGAAGAAGAAGAAGAAGAAGAAGAAGAAGAGGGGAAATAAGAAGAAAGTAACGGCATATCCCCGCGTGAATGAGATAACACTAGGTAACCGTAAGTATGTTGCTCCTAATGATTATTATGATAATGAATCTGAGTACGATGATCTTCCTATGCCCTTTACCCATATTAGTGATCATGATTTGGAAGAGCACACTACCTTTGATATTGGAAATCTCTTTGGTACTGATTATGAAAGTAATGATGATAGCATTACTCATGTCCTCTAAGCTTGGGGATGTTGTGCTTTAAGATCATATATTTGAGACCTCTACTTTTAGTGAAAACGATGATATTACATATTCTGGCTTAGATAATCGCTATAGAGATGGATATGACACATGTTACCTTATGAAACTTGTCATAGTTATGATGGGATTGCCCAAAACCATTCCCTTAGTATGCAACTTGTTTACCATGTTCAAATTCTTAATAATGATCCTGCTCCAATTACTATTAATGAGAATTATGCCAAAATTAATGATACTTCTATGTATATGAACCATGATAAGAATGTTTTAAGTGATGGTTATATTGTGGATTTCATAATCAATGATGCTACCGAAAGTTATTATGAGAGAGGAAACATGGTTTTATGTATCTCAATATTAAGTTTCCCCTCTCTATGTTGAGAATCTTGAAGTTACCTGTCTTATCTTCTTATGCTTGTCACTTTGTTCTTCATGAATTTATTTGTGCACAAGATTCCTCATAGGAAGAGGGTTAGGCTTAAATTTGTTTCATACTTGTTTTTTGATGCTCTCTTCAACTCTCATCCTTATGAGAGCATCATCATTAAACAGCTGAGCCCATCTTAATGGCTCTAAAGAAAGAACTTTTGGGAGATAACCCATGTCTTTATTTTTCTACTGTTTTGTTGAGTCTTGGATGTTACTACTGTAGCAACCTCTCCCTATCATGTTTTTGTGCCAAGTAAAGTCTCTATGGTAAAGTTGATGCTAATGGATTACTGCGCAGAAACAGCTTTGCTGTCTGTCACGCGTCTAATTCTCTGTAGGTAAATCAGAAAAATCTGCAAATTTACGTGCGTGATCCTCGTATATGTACGCAACTATCATTAGTTTTGAGTTTTTCCTTTTTGAGCAAGTTATGTGCCCCTGCAAAATTCGCCTTTACGGACTGCCTGCTTGACAGATCTTGCCTTTTTTTCGCATTGCCGCTTTTGCTATGTTTAATGAGTTTCTTTGTTCCATTAACTTTCGGAAGCTTTGTCAATGTCCAGAAATGTTAATAATGATTGTGTCACCTCTGAACATATGAATTTTTGATTATGCACTAACCTCTAATGAGTTTGCTTGAAGTTTGGTGTGGAGGAAGTTTTCAAGGGTCAAGAGAAGAGGATGATATACTAAGTGATCAAGAAGAGTGAAAGGTTTAAGCTTGGGGATGCGTGGTTCATCCTGCATATTTCAAGAAGACTCTAGCATCTAAGCTTGGGGAGCATCCCCTCCTTCATCGACAACTTATCAGGTCACTTCTAGTGAAACTATTTTTATTCCATCACATCTTATGTACTTTACTTGGAGCGTCTGTGTGCTTTTTTTTTTTTTTTGTTATTTTCATTCTCTGAATAAATTCATGTCATGTGGGAGAGAGACACGCTCCGCTGTTCATATGAACACATGTGTTCTTAGCTTTACTTTTAATGTTCATGGCGAAGGTTGAAAACTTCGTTCATTGTTATATGGTTGGAAACAGGAAATGCTTCATGTGGTAAATGGTATAATGTCTTGAATAATTTGATACTTGGCAATTGTTGTGCTCATATAGATCATGTTTAAGCTCTTGCATCATATACTTTGCACCTATTAATGAAGAACTACATAGAGCTTGTTAAAATTTGGTTTGCATGATTGGTCTCTCTAAGTCTAGATATTTTCTGGTTAAGGTGTTTGAACAACAAGGAGACGATGTAAAGTCTTATAATGCTTACAATATGTTCATATGTGAGTCTTGCTGCACCGTTTTATACTTGAGTTTGCTTCAAACAACCTTGCTAGCCTAGCCTTGTATTGAGAGGGATTCTTCTCGTGCATCCAAATCCTTGAGCCAAAAACTATGCCATTTGTGTCCACCATACCTACCTACCACATGGTATTTCTCCGCCATTCCAAAGTAAATTGCTTGAGTGCTATCTTTAAACAATTCAAAAGTTATTACCTCTTATTTGTGTCAATGTTTTATAGCTCATGAGGAAGTATGTGGAGTTTATCTTTCCATCTTGTTGGGCAACTTTCACCAATGGACTAGTGGCTTCATCCGCTTATCCAATAATTTGCAAAAAAGCTGGCAATGGGGTTCCCAACCCCGAATTAATTAACTTTCATAAATTTACAAATAGACACTCCTCCATGGTATGTGATTGTTGGTCGGCACCCGAGGATTCGGTTAGCCATGGCTTGAGAAAGCAAAGGTGGGGAGGAGTGTCATCTAAATAAAACTAAAATAAAAGGCACTCCTTCATGGTATGAGATTGTTGGCAGGCACCCGAGGATTCGGTGAAAGTGCATGGAGCCCCCATGTGTGGTTTTGGTAATTAATGACAATCACTATGGACTAATGTTTGCATTGAGTTATATTTGTAGGAGTTGTCCATAGGCAATTCTTGAACCATTTGTTGGCTTCAAGGTTGCAATAAGAAGAAATTGATGAAGGATATCAAGTGTCAAGTATGTCTTGAAGATGAATATGAAGTGAGCCCTCAAGTTACTTCAAGACATCAATATGATGAAGAATGAAGAATGAAGTGCAAGTTCAAGATGAGCCATCTAAGAGATCCTTTGCTTGAGTCTTGCCATCCATATGGTGATCATGGATATGTGAAGATGCGCCAAAGAAGAAGCTCTCCCATGGTGGATTATGGGGGAGCAATCCACAAGACCGGCAAGCAAGCCAAGCAAGAAAGCCCATCTTGTTGAGGTCAAGATCGTCATCATCGAGCTCAAGTGGAATGCGCAAGTATAAGGTTTGCTCTTGATAGGGTTTCTTTCTCACCGGTAGTGTAGTTGGAGACCGGTTTATAGTTTAGTTGCCGTACTATCAAGAGGGCTCTCGAGTGAGTAACTCGATCGTATCATTCGGAGAGAGCTCAAACCTTTGCACCCTTGCATCATCTTTCTTGGTTGTTATTTGGATCTTACCCATGTGATGTTTTAGAGCTTGTGCTTATTCTCATGACAAGCTCTAGTTCATCGAAAACGGTTTTTGCATAGATCACTTGTTGCGTTTTTGAGTTTGGTGATTTTCTTGGTTTCTCATGTTGGGTAGCTTTTGTCGTTCCCTTTCCAACAAAATTGGTTTCACCTAAATCCGAGTTTCCTAACTCAAATTATTGCATTTTCGAGGTTGGAGGTTTTATCGGTGTGTCTTTTGCTCCTGGCGGAAGTTCCGGCCTCTACAGCCGGAAGTTCCGCCCAGATGCTCCTTTCGTCAGCACCCACAGCGCCTTTCTTATTGCAGGTTTTATTCTCTGGCCGGAAGTTCGTGAAGCTGGCGGAAGTTTCAACTCCGCCCAACTTCCGGGCAAGTTCGAAAGTCGGCGAAATGTGGCTCAGTATGTCCAGTATGGTTTTTCTGGAATTCCGGAACTTGGCCGGAACTTCCGGTCGCCGGAAGTTCCGCCCTAGTTCCGCCCTATCTCTTTCTGACCAGGTCGTCTGCTCTAGTTCCGCCCTAGTTCCGCCCCTAAGCTTGGGGATGCTTGATACGTCTCAAACGTATCCATAATTTCTGATGTTCCATGCTTGTTTTATGGCAATACTTACATGTTTTGTTCACATTTTATATCGTTTTGATGCATTTTCCGGAACTAACCTATTAACAAGATGCCGAAGTGCCAGTCCTGTTTTCTGTTGTTTTTGGTTCCAGAAAGGCTGTTCGGGCAATATTCTCGGAATTCGACGAAACGAAGACCAAACATCATAATTCACCGAGACGGAGGACACCGAAGGGGAGTCGGAGAGGAGGCCCAGGGGCCCTGCACCATAGGGCCGCGCGGGCAGCCCCCGGCGCGCCGGCCTATGGGGAGGGCGCCCGGTGCCCCTCCGACGCCGCTTCGCCTATAAAGTCCCTCGCGAC
The DNA here is from genome assembly GCA_030979885.1 of Lolium multiflorum. Classification (NCBI taxonomy): domain Eukaryota; kingdom Viridiplantae; phylum Streptophyta; class Magnoliopsida; order Poales; family Poaceae; genus Lolium; species Lolium multiflorum. Next base: position 71,933,201 of record CM061748.1, on the reverse strand, counting down.
CTAAAAACCCGACACCGATTGACGAACTCCGAAAAAAGCTCCGGCGCGCCGCCATCGCGAAACTCCAATTCGGGACAGAACTGTTCCGGCACCCTGCCGGACGGGGAATTGCCCCGGAGCCATCTCCATCGACACCGCCGCCATCTTCATCGCCATCGCTGTCTCCCATGATGAGGAGGGAGTAGTTCTCCCCAGGCTAAGGGCTGTACCGGTAGCTATGTGGTTAATCTCTCTGTATCAATACAATGATCTCATGAATTGCTTTGCATGATTGAGATCCATATGATGAGCTTTGTATCGCTACTAGTTTATGTGCTACTCATGTGATGTTATTAAAGTAGTCTATTCCTCCTGCATGGTGTAAAGGTGCCAGTGTGTGCATCATGTGGTTCTTGTCGTAGGCTATGATCATGATCTCTTGTAGGTTATGGAGTTAATTATCATTATGATAGTATTGATGTGATCTATTCCTCCTTTCATAGTGTAATGTGGACAGTGTGTATGCTATGTTAGTTCTCGGTTTATTTTGCAAAGATCTATTATGCTCTAAGGTTACTTAAATATGAATGCTGAATGTTGTGGCGCTTGTTAACTCCGGCTTGAGGGAGCTCTTGTAGCCCTACACAACGAATGGTGTTTGTCATCCAATAAAAGAGTGTATGTAGCACAAATGAGAAGAAGTTATTATTTATTATGCGATCAATGTTGAGAGTGTCCACTAGTGAAAGTATGATCCCTAGGCCTCCAAACATCGAATCACCGCTTACTTACTGTTATGTTGCATGTTTACTCGCTGCCATATTTTATTCAGATTGCTATTACCACTCATATACATCCATACTACTTGTATTTCACTATCTCTTCGCCGAACTAGTGCACCTATACATCTGACAAGTGTATTAGGTGTGTTGGGGACACAAGAGACTTCTTGTATCGTGATTGCAGGGTTGCTTGAGAGGGATATCTTTGACCTCTTCCTCCCCGAGTTCGATAAACCTTGGGTGATCCACTTAAGGGAAAACTGTCAGCTGTTCTACAAACCTGCTCTTGGAGGCCCTAGACTATCTACAAAGAAAAGAAGCGTGAGTAGACATCATGAGCCTCGTTGGCACGGATTCATTCTCTTTCATATTGCTCTAAGAGAGGAGGCTCCAACCGAGTGAAAGTTTAGAGATGGTAAACCTAGAGGGGGGGGGTGAATAGGTTTCTACAGATTTTAATTCTTTCTTTGTAGTATTAGGCTTTGCGGAATATAAAGGTGAGCCTAATGCAAACTAGGTGAAATAACCTATATGACAATACAACTAACTCAATCACGAAGGCTCTCACATGCAGTTAAATCACAAGTAAAGAGTTCGATTAGAGATAACCGATAGCACGCGGAGACGAGGATGTATTCCCGTGTTCCCTTCCTTTGCAAGAAGGTACGTCACGTTTGGAGGAGTGGAGGTCCCACGAAGGATTCCCCGCGCCACGAAGGCTCACCCTATTCTCCCGGAGCCTATCCCACGAAGGAATAGCTCTCTCACTTGTGGTAGACTTTGAGGTAGCCTCCAAACCTTCACAATCTTGTCAGGAGCAAATCCACAACCCGGATGCTTCCGGACCACTCTTGCCCGCCTAGGGTTTCCAAGGAACCCTAGAGAGCAAGCTTCTTGATGAATACAAGGGGGAATGAGATTTGGCTTGGTAGAACAATAGATCGGGTCCTCCTCTATCGTTTCCCCGGAGGGATTTGAGTTTGGGTGGTGGAGGAGGGAGATCTGAGGCTTTTGGTGTTTCTAACAATGAAGTATGAGAGAAGGAGCTCAAGAACAGCTTGTAGTGTAGTGCCCAACTTTTCAGAGGTAGGAGAAGGGCTATTTATAGTGTCACTTGAAATATGGCCGTTGGCCACTTGCCACATCAGCAGATTCTTCGAGAAACCCGGTCGACCGGATTTGGCGCCGACAGGCCGGCCACGGCCCGGTCCGACCGGGCCTGTGACCGGACCGGCCGGTTTCAACCGGAGCTGGGACCGGGTCTTGACCGAGCCACTTCTGCACTGGATGTCGCCCGGTTGGCACAAGCGCGTAGGCTGGTCGCTGGGCGTCCGGTCAGGTCCTGGTCCGGTCGACAAGCTCGTGGGTCCAACGGTGGCAACCGGACCGAGACGGACCATCGCCAGGATCTATCGGGTTCCCACCGTTGGCACCGGTCTGGGCTGTTCCAGGCTGGCCGTGCTGGGTCGCCTGACCGGGCCCGAACCGCCATAGTCCTGAAACCCCTTGTTGCTTTTTGTCGAAGTGGGGGGAGGGTCTCCATTGCCTTCTTGTTCCATTGATACACCATTATACCTCTTTGGCTAATACCTGGGAATCATCTTGTAGACATGTATTAGTCCAAATACTCTAGCACGGTGTGTCATAGTTACCAAAATAATGGATAAGGGTAAAATACCCTTACAATCTCCCCTTTTTGGTATACGATGACAAACCGAGCTAGAGTCACATATAGATATTATGATAAGCTCTTAAACCTTGATTCCATATGAGATATTGAGACAGCTCCCCCATAATGTGTGCACTTGGAGAATTTGCGTTTGAATGCAAAGTGCAACATTTGTGGAACATGAGTAGCTCCCCCAATATCTTTAGGAAACAAGCATGGTATGGATATCAAGATATATAAGCATAGCACACATAATCATCCTAACATAGAGTATTAAGCATATAGGTACATGTCCATACACGAATTACTTAAAGTAGCAAATGGTTCTTGAAATGAAAAAGCAACCAAATAAGCACAAGCCAAATAAGAAGCAAATAAAATGTCAAGCATGGCTTGTGCAACCAAAGAACCCCGTAATCCTAGACTCTACTCTCTTCTCCCCCTTTGGCATCGGAACACCAAAAAGGCGAAGAAAAGAGATGCTAGCGTTCCCATCAATAGAACTCGTGCCCCGCGGATGAGAGCTGCCATCACCATCATCACCATCTTCATCCTCTTCATCATCATCCTCGCCATTGCCATCCTCATCACCTTCATCCTCTTCATCATCATCATTCCTATGTCCAGAGTGAGCAGTGCGAGGAGGAAGACCACTGTGAGCATACATGGAGAGATCAAGTTCTGAAGCATCTCATCAGTAATAGGAGGCATCTCCCAAGTAGGTGCATGTACAGGCTCCATCTCAGGTCCAGGAGGAGGCACATGGGTGTTTCTGGCAGCCATGAACTCATTTTGTCGCCTCCTAGTTTCCTGGCTCAAGGCAAGGCTTTGATGTGCAACATCATTGGTATTTTTGCACATTTGCCACAAGCTGGACAAGAACCGTGAGACACCATGCTGTGGCGCCTAGAGTAGCTGGAGCTAGCAGGGTCATGTCTTTCCTTGGACCTACGCTCAGAGGGCATCATGGAAGGAACGTCCGGTTTATCTCCTTGGATAGGAACCTTGAAAGCCTCCATCTTGACCCGTTCACCTTCCGTATTGTGAGGTGCTTGCACAACCTTGTTGATGAGCAGCTGAATGTACTGAGCATAGTTTGGCGTCATCCTCTCGCGAACAGAGCGCTCACAGTAGATGAGATCACAACCATCAATGGTCTTCTGGCGCTCAGGGTGGCAATAGTACATCAAGTTCAGATGATAGGCGCGACATTCACTTGTATCCCCAGACTTGCTGATGAGATTCTCACGAAATATCTTGGCAAGTAGAAGGTAGGAGTAGTACATGCCAGAGATAGTGGGAGGACCAGTTGTGGGTTCCGGAGGATAGCAGAAAGCAATGTCCTCTTTATGGAACCGGTCCTGAGAGTGTATCTTGAAGCCACGAGCACGACCACCACCAAACCCCAAGGCTTCACAGAGCTCAAGATAGGTGCAAGAATACTTTTCCTTTCCTGTCATCCAAGTCATAGTGCGAGCTGCGTCATCATGGAAAAACACAGTGCAGTGAAATTTCCTCACAAGGATTGGACAATAGCTCTCATCAGTAGGTGTCAAGCACATGAGATCAAACAGCCCCATCCGCTTCAAGGCGGCAACCACAAAGCGATACTTGGTGGCTTCATGCGTTGTAAGAACATCCTTGATGGCCTTGGGCATCACAAAGGTACCATTCTTCATGCACTCTTGAGAATTGTAGTAGTCTTCCCACAAGTGCTGCTGAGTGATGGTCCAGAAGAATTTATCACCTCCAAGATAAGTGGGTGCCGGGAATCGATAGGGATTCTTATCTCGAATTCTTCTCCAGGCAGACAGTGACTGTGCCAACATTGAAATGTGGCACTATCTCAGTAAGATCCTCTTCTTGTGCTGGTTGTTTATCTTTCCTCTTATTGGCAACTTTCTTGATTCTTCCCAGCTGAGCTCCCTGGACCGGTGTACTGAGGTGCTTTAGGAGGCACACGGGAGCTAGTACGGCGTGCTGGAGGCCTGTAGGCCTTCCTCTCTTGGCAACAGTGCCACGGTCCTCACCACTCCAATCATCTGTGAATCGACAAGTAGAGCGAGGATAGCAGTGGGGTAAGTGTACATGTCATCAGTAAATGGAGAGGCCAAAAAGCATAGCATATATTCAAGTGCTTTGATGAAATTATGCGAAGATGAGCAATCCGGCGCACAGCCGGTCCAACCGGACCTGAGATCGGGCGAGCTCCGGCCCCGCTGGACCGGGCCACACGCCGGACCGGCCGGTTGAGCGGCCGGTTGACCGGGCCATAGGCCATTTGCTGTCGACTTGTGATGTTTGGCCCATAAATTCAACCACAAATTTATCCAAAACTCATAAACTTGAATATAGACTATAGCAATAGAGTGGAGGATGTGCATAGTGGTGTGAAAAACACTCTAATGGCATGAGGACTTACAAACCCTAACCCTAACCCTAGGTTTCTCAGCTTTTCTTCAAGAAAATGCAATGTGTGAGGAGGGCTTAGATAAAGAGGGAAAGGAAGAACAAATTACCCGAAGACATGGTCCTCCTTGCTCAAGGGAACAAGAAGAACACCTAGGTAGAGCTTGAGAGCCAAATCCCCAAGATCTCCCAAAGTAGCTTGAGAGGGACCAAATCCCTTGGTGGAGATGTGGCAAAGGTCCCGATCTATGAGTTGGTGGAGTTTGGGAGGTTTCTAGTGGGAAGACCCTAGAAAGAGGTGGGGATGATGGGGGCGGCGGCAATGGTGTGTAAGGTGGAGGGGGAAGTGAGGAAGAAGAACCCCAAGGGGTAACTTCCTCTCCTTAACCCCGCACGACCGGTTGGCCGCTTGGCCGACCGGGCTAAACCGGATAGCCCGACGCTGCCAATCGGACCGGGCCGAGACCGGCCGTTGTTTTGCCCTGCCTTTGTCTCGTTTTGCCTCGTTTTGCCCCTATTTTTTTTGAAAATGTGTATGAATGCTCAGATGATGACATGTACATATAGATAGATAGATGATGATGAGATGAGCATAGACATGGGGTTGGAAACACAAAGTTCTCTAGGCATACCCATTGGAGTGAAATCCAAACAAGATATAAATAGCAACAATGGGCATGATTCGAAAAATATCAAGAATCATAAATCATTTTGAAATAGTTTTTGCAATAAGATCATTTAGCCTTGTAGAATCGAATAAATTTGCAATTGAGGCTTAAAGAGGGGCGGGGGATTACTCCCCCTATGTGAAAGCGCAAATGTCATGTGACCTCGAAGAGACGTGCTTGGGTCCATATAATGACATTGGGTCTATTTATGTTGCACACATAGGTATGCATCATACCAAGACATGGTAAGATGACTATCCCCATATGTGTTGTGCCTCTAAGCTAGATAGTTAGATAAATGCAAGAATATAGTGCAAGAAGTTATTCAATCTAAGTTTTTAGGATCAAGAATACCAAGTTCTCCTCTCAAGTTCACAAACCGGGCTTCATCCAAAGGCTTAGTGAAAATATCCGCCAATTGGTACGATGTCCCCACATGAGTGAGATCAATGTCCCCATTGGCAACATGGTCACGTAGGAAGTGATGGCGAATGTCAATGTGTTTGGTGCGACAATGTTGAACCGGGTTATTGGCGATCTTTATTGCACTTTCGTTGTCACATAGAAGAGGCACCGTACCAAGAGACACACCATAGTCTTTCAAGGTTTGCTTCATCCATAACAACTGAGTGCAACAAGATGCCGCGGATATGTATTCGGCTTCGGCGGTGGATAAAGCGGTGGAGTTTTGTTTCTTGGATGACCAACTCACCAATGACCGGCCAATAAATTGGCAAGCCCCGGAGGTAGACTTCCGGTCAACCTTATCACCGGCCCAATCGGAATCCGAATAGCCAATGAGTTCAAAGGTTGACCCCTTTGGATACCACAGCCCGAGAGTAGGAGTAGAACAAGGTATCTTAGAATCCGTTTGACCGCCATCAAATGGCTCTCCTTAGGAGCAGATTGAAAACGAGCACACATCCCTACACTTAGCATGATATCCGGCCTAGAGGCACAAAGGTAGAGCAAGGATCCTATCATGGAACGGTATACCTTTATATCCACATCCTTCTCACCATCACATGAGCCAAGTTGCCCCTTTACGGGCATGGGTGTCTTCATTGGGCTTGCATTGGTCATGTCAAACTTCTTGAGCATGTCCTTCACATACTTTTCTTGAGAGATGAAGGTGCCTTTTGCAAGTTGCCTCACTTGGAAGCCTAGGAAGAACTTCAACTCTCCCATCATGGACATCTCAAATTTCCTAGTCATCAATAGCTCAAAAGCTTTGTTATGATTGGGGTTAGTTCCACCAAATATAATATCATCAACATATATTTGACATATAAACAAGCCACCCCCTTTAACCCGCTTGGTGAAAAGGGTGGAATCGACCGTACCCATGCAAAACCCATCTTGTAGTAGGAAATCCCTAAGGAACTCATACCAAGCACGTGGAGCTTGCTTGAGACCGTAGAGTGCCTTATGGAGTAAATACACATGGTTGGGTCGGCATGGGTCTTCGAAACCCGGGGGTTGAGCTACATATGCGGTTTCTTTTAGGGGACCATTCAAAAATGCACTTTTCACATCCATTTGATATAGTTTGAAATTGTGGAAAGATGCAAATGCAAGCAAAAGACGAATAGCTTCAAGACGGGCTACCGGCGCAAAGGTATCCTCAAAATCCATACCTTCTATTTGGGCAAACCCTTGCGCCACTAACCTTGCTTTATTTCTAATGACAATGCCATTCTCATCTTGCTTGTTCTTGAATACCCATTTGGTCCCAATAACATTGATGCGATGATCCTTGGGTCTCTCAACTAGAGACCATACTTCATTACGAGTGAAACACTCCAATTCTTCTTGCATGGCAATAACCCAATCCGGATCAACCAAGGCTTCATGTACCTTGAGTGGCTCAAAACTAGACACAAAAGCATGATGTTGACAATAAGTGATAAGTAATGCATGGTGTCTACGAGTTACCACTCCTTTTGAGATGCTACCAAGGACATGATCTACTTTCATGTCACTTGCCCTTGTAGCCCTTGATCTTCCGAATGGTTCCTTCATGATCAATGAATTCATCTCTTGCTAATACTTGATCATGAGGGACAACTTGAGCTTGAACATGAGTTGAGGATGTTTCTTGATCATCATCATGGTCTTGCTCAGTGGGTTGAGGGCTTTCTTCTTGTTCTTCGGAATGTGGCTCATCTTGAGTGGAGGATAAATCTTGGGTTGCACTTGATGGTTCAACTTGAGTTGAGCTAGGCTCAACTTGAGGTGAGCTTGATACTTCTACTCCATCACCTTGATCATCATTATGAACTTCCATGGGCCGGATGTGTCCAATGCCCATATGCTTGATGGCACTAGATGGATCATCATCATTACCTGCAACACATGGAACAACTTGCTCCACTTGGGAGCCATTATCCTCCAAGAACACCACGTCACAAGATACTTCAATAGTCCCAGTGGACCGGTTGTAGTATCTATAGGCGTGGGAGTTCTCCGCATATCCAACAAATATGCCCTCTATGGTTCTAGTTTCAAATTTACCAAGCTTCCCTTTATTGTTCTTAACAAGACATTTGCATCCAAAGACACGAATGTACATGACATTAGGCTTGTTACCTGTGAGAAGCTCGTATGGAGTTTTGTTGTGGAGGGGGCGGAGGAAGAGCCGGTTGGAGTAGTGGACAGCTGTAGAGATGGCTTCTCCCCAAAAGTTGTGGGGTGAGTTGAATTCACTCAACATGGTTCTTGCCATCTCAATGATAGTCCGGTTCTTCCTTTCAACAAAACCATTTTGTTGAGGGGTGTATGGCGGAAAACTCATGCGATCCCCAAGAGGAAGGTATGACGCACAACGGCAAGTTTTCCCTCAGAAAGAAACCAAGGTTATCGAACCAGTAGGAGCCAAGAAGCACGTGAAGGTTGTTGGTGGAGGAATGTAGTGCGGCGCAACACCAGGAAACCGGCGCCAACGTGGAACCTGCACAACACAATCAAAGTACTTTGCCCCAACGTAACAGTGAGGTTGCCAATCTCACCGGCTTGCTGAAAACAAAGGATTAAACGTATCGAGTGGAAGATGGTGTTTGTTTGCAAAGAACAGTAAAAGCAGTAGAATGTATTCAGATGTAAAAGAATGGACCGGGGTCCACAGTTCACTAGAGGTGTCTCTCCAATAAGATAACTAACATGCTGGGTGAACACAGGCGGGCAATTGACAATAAAGATTCAATACATATCAATGATGATTACTATGTGATTTAATCAGGGCATTACGACAAAGTACATAGACCGCTATCCAACATGCATCTATGCCTAAATAATCCACCTTCGGTTATCATCCGAACCCCTTCAGTATTAAGTTGTAAACAATGATAATTGCATTAAGTATGGCGCGTAATGTAATCAACACAAATATCCTTAGACAAAGCATCAATGTTTTATCCCTAGTAGCAACAGCATCCACAACCTTAGAACTTTCTGTCACTGTCCCAGATTAAATGGAGGCATGAACCCACTATCGAGCATAATTACTCCCTCTTGGAGTTACAAGTATCAACTTGGCCAGAGCCTCTACTAGCAACAGAGAGCATGCAAGAACATAAACAACACATATATGATAGATTGATAATCAACTTAACATAATATTCTATATTCATCGGATCCCGCCAAACACAACATGTAGCATTACAAATAGATGATCTTGATCATGTTAGGCAGCTCACAAGATCTAAACAATGATAGCACAAGCGGAGAAGACAACCATCTAGCTAGCTATGGACCCATAGTCCAAGGATGAACTACTCACGCATCAATCCGGAGGCGGGCATGATGATGTAGAGCCCCTCCGGTGATGATTCCCTCCTGAAGGGTGCCGGAGGCAATCTCCGAATCCCCCGAGATGGGATTCGCGGCGACGTCTCGAAGGTTTTCCGATCGTGGCTCTCGGTACAGGGGTTTCACGACGGAGGCTTTAAGTAGGCGGAAGGGTAGGTCGGGCGAGCGGGCCCTGCACAACAAAGCCGGCGCGGCCAGGGCCTGGGCCGCGCCGCCCTGGCGTCTGGCCACCTCGTGGCCCCACTTCGTCTCCCTTCGGTCTTCTGGAAGCTTCGTGTAAAAATAGGCCCTGGGCGTTGATTTCGTCCAATTCAGAGAATATTTCCTTACTAGGATTTCTGAAACCAAAAACAGCAGAAAACAGCAACTGGCACTTCGGCATCTTGTTAATAGGTTAGTGCCGGAAAATGTATAATAATGATGTAAAGTATGTATAAAACATTCAAGTATTGTAATAAAAGTAGCATGGAACATAAGAAATTATAGATACGTTTGAGACGTATCAAGCATCCCCAAGCTTAGTTCCTACTCGCCCTCGAGTAGGTAAACGATAACACAAATAATTTCTGAAGTGACATGCTACCAACATAATCTTGATCAACATTATTGTAAAGCATATGAGATGAATGGAGTGATCTGAACAAAAGATTGCTAACAAAGATAATGACTAAACAAATGAATCATATAGCAAAACTTTTCATGAATAGTACTTTCAAGACAAGTATCAATAAGAGTTGCATAAGAGCTAACTCATAAGCAATAAATTCTAAGTAGAATGCATTGAAGCAACACAAAGGATGATTAAGTTTCAGCGAATGCTTTCAACTTGTAACATGTATATCTCATGGATATTTGTCAACATAGAGTAATATAACAAGTGCAATACGTAAACATGTAAGAATCAATGCACACAGTTAACACAAGTGTTTGCTTCTAAGATAGAAAGAAGTTAAACTGACTCAACATAAAGTAAAAGAATGGCCCTTCGCAGAGGGAAGCATGGATTACTATTTTTGTGCTAGAGCTTTTGTTTTGAAAACATAGAAACAATTTTGTCAACGGTAGTAATAATTCATATGTGCTATGCATAATACTTCCTACAAGTTGCATGTCTCATGCATAGAGTACTAATAGTGCTCGCACCTTGTCCTACTTAGCTCGGAAGACACGGATTATCATCACATGACATATGTTTCAACCAAGTGTCACAAAGGGGTACCTCTATGCCGCCTGTACAAGTGTCTAAGGAGAAAGCACGCATTGGATTTCTCGCTTTTGATTATTCTCAACTTAGACATCCATACCGGGACAACATAGACAACAGATAATGGACTCCTCTTTTAATGCTTAAGCATTCAACAACAGTTAATATTCTCATAAGAGATTGAGGTTGTATGTCCAAACTGAAACTTCCACCATGATACATGGCTTTAGTTAGCGGCCCAATGTTCTTCTCTAACATATGCATACTCAAACCATTTGATCATGAAGTCCACTTACTTCAGACAAGACGAACATGCATAGCATCTCACATGATATCCAACAAAGATAAAGTTGATGGCGTCCCCAGAAAACATGGTTACCGCTCAACAAGCAACTTATAAGAATTAAGACACATAACTACATATTCATCACCACAATAGTTTTTAAGATATTTGTCCCATGAGCTATATATTGTAGAGGTAAAGGAATGAAATTTTAAAGGTAGCACTCAAGTAATTTACTTTGGAATGGCATAAAAATACCACATAGTAGGTAGATATGGTGGACACAAATGGCATGGGTTTTGGCTCAAGGTGTTTGGATGCACGAGAAGCATTTCCTCTCAGTACAAGGTTTGGGCTAGCAAGGTTGTTTGAAGCAAACACAAGTATGAACAGGTACAGCAAAACTCACACAAGAACATATTGCAAGCATTATAAGGCTCTACACTGTCTTCCTTGTTGTTCAAACACTTTACCCGAAAATATCTAGACTTAGAGAGAACAATCATGCAAACCAAATTAAACAAGCTCTATGGTAGTTCTTCATTAATAGATTAAACTACATGATGCAAGAGCTTAAACATGATCTATAAGAGCTCAAACAATTGCCAAATTTACCAAACCATATGCAGCATTTTCCAATTCCAACCAAATAGCAATTTAACGAAGCAATTAGACTTCGCCATGAACATTAAAGCACAATTAAGAACACAAGTGTTCCATATGAAAAAGCGGAGCGTAATATCTCCAATATAAGGATGGTGGGATCCAACTTTATTCAAAACAAAACAAAAATAAAAGCAAACCGACGCTCCAAGTAAAGAACATAAGAATGTGACGGAATAAAAATATAGTTTCACTAGAAGTGACCTGATAATGTTGTCGATGAAGAAGGGGATGCCTTGGGCATCCCCAAGCTTAGATGCTTGAGTCTTCTTAAAATATGCAGGTATGAACCACCGGGGCATCCCCAAGCTTAGACCTTTCACTCTTCTTGATCATAGTATATCATCCTCTTCTCTTGACCCTTGAAAACTTCCTTCACACAAACTTCAAGCAAACTCATTAGAGGGTTAGTGCATAACCAAAAATTCACATATTCAGAGGTGACACAATCATTCTAAACACTTCTGGACATTGCACAAAGCTTCTGAAAGTTAATGGAACAAAGAAACTCATTCAACATAGCAAAAGCGGCAATGCGAAATAAAAGACAGAATCTGTCAAAAACAGAACAGTCCGTAAAGATGCATCTGGCAGGGGCACTTAACTTGCTCAAATGGAAAAACTCATAACTAATGAAAGTTGCGTGAGGATCATTCTCGTAATTTTTCAGATTTTTTCGATTTTTTTACAGAGACTTCTGCGAGAATTCGTGACAGACAGCAATGCTGTTTCTGCGCAGCGATCCAAATCTATCATCAACTTTAACATGGAAACTTTACTTGGCACAAAAACATGATAAGGAGAGGTTGCTACAGTAGTAAACAACTTCCAAGACTCAACAATACAGTAAATAAAATAAAACTTGGGTTATCTCCCAGAAGTGCTTTTCTTTAACGCCTTTCAGCTAGGCGCAGAAAGTGCAAATCAAGTAACATCAAGAGATGGAGCATCAACATTATCTCCAGGGGTGTTGGAAGTTTCTTCCACAATGCATGTTATCTTATCTATGTAAGTTTCAGAGGCCCCCTTTTCATTACTCTTAGGCTTGCTATTCTCATCAAACAAATTTTCAGGAACAAGCCAAGCATAGTTATTTTCCAAAGCTTCATACATCCCTAGGAGCTTACTAGGTATTGGCGCCTTAATTTCTCTACCATCATTAACATTATTAGTATACTTAATTCTATCCATATCCATCTTTTCAAGGGTACTAGCAAAGTTGGTGTAAGAACCAAGCATTTTATATTTAGTAAAGACTTTTCTAGCCTCTTTAACTATATCCTCAAATTCTCTAACAAGGAGTTTTAAAACAAAATTTCTCTTTTCTCCCATCTCCATATCCGAAAGTGTAAGAAACATATGTTGTATTATGGGATTGAGATTAACAAATCTAGTTTCTAACATGTGTATCAAACAGGCAGAAGCACTTTCATAAGTAGGAGCAGTTTTTAATAATGGTATATCTTCAAAATCTTCATCCATACTAACATGGGTGAAAAATTCTTCTATATTATCTCTTCCAATGATACACCCTCGTCCTACCGGTATCTTTTCCAAAGTAAACTTAGGATTAAGCATGATGAAATAAGCAAAAAGTAAACTAGGCAAATAAAGTAAAGACAAGTAACTAATTTTTTTGTGTTTTGATATAGAGAACAAGATAGTAAATAAAGTAAACCTAGCAAATAATTTTTTGTGTGTTTTGTTTAAGTGCAGCAAACAAAGTAATAAATAAAATAAAGCAAGACAAAAACAAAGTAAAGAGATTGGAAGTGGAGACTCCCTTGCAACATGTCTTGATCTCACTGCAACGGCGCCAAAAAGTGCTTGATGCGCGTAGATGTACACGTCCGTTGGGAACCCAAGAGGAAGGTATGATGCGCATGCAAGTTTTCCCTCAGAAAAAAACCAAGGTTATCGAACCAGTAGGAGCCAAGAAGCACGTGAAGGTTGTTGGTGGAGGAATGTAGTGCGGCGCAACACCAGTGAAACCGGCGCCAACGTGGAACCTGCACAACACAATCAAAGTACTTTGCCCCAACGTAACAGTGAGGTTGTCAATCTCACCGGCTTGCTGAAAACAAAGGATTAAACGTATCGAGTGGAAGATGGTGTTTGTTTGCAAAGAACAGTAAAAACAGTAGAATGTATTCAGATGTAAAAGAATGGACCGGGGTCCACAGTTCACTAGAGGTGTCTCTCCAATAAGATAACTAACATGCTGGGTGAACAAATTACAAGACAATTGACAAATAAAGATTCAATACATATCAACGATGATTACTATGTGATTTAATCAGGGCATTACGACAAAGTACATAGACCGCTATCCAGCATGCATCTATGCCTAAATAATCCACCTTCAGGTTATCATCCGAACCCCTTCCAGTATTAAGTTGTAAACAATAGATAATTGCATTAAGTATGGCGCGTAATGTAATCAACACAAATATCCTTAGACAAAGCATCAATGTTTTATCCCTAGTAGCAACAACACATCCACAACCTTAGAACTTTCTGTCACTGTCCCAGATTAAATGGAGGCATGAACCCACTATCGAGCATAATTACTCCCTCTTGGAGTTACAAGTATCAACTTGGCCAGAGCCTCTACTAGCAACGGAGAGCATGCAAGAACATAAACAACACATATATGATAGATTGATAATCAACTTAACATAATATTCTATATTCATCGGATCCCGCCAAACACAACATGTAGCATTACAAATAGATGATCTTGATCATGTTAGGCAGCTCACAAGATCTAAACAATGAAAGCACAAGCGGAGAAGACAACCATCTAGCTACTGCTATGGACCCATAGTCCAAGGATGAACTACTCACGCATCAATCCGGAGGCGGGCATGATGATGTAGAGCCCCTCCGGTGATGATTCCCTCTCCGGCAGGTGCGAGGCGATCTCCGAATCCCCGAGATGGGATTCGCACGGTGGCGTCTCTGGAAGTTTTCCGTATCGTGGCTCTCGGTACAGGGGTTTCGCGAACGGAGGCTTTGGCAGGCGGAAGGGTAGGTCGGGGCGACGCGAGGGACACACAGGCGAGGCGGCCGGGGCCCGCTGGCGCGTGGCGTGGCCACCTCATGGCCCACTTCGTCTCCCTTCGGTCTTCTCGCTTCGTGTAAAAATAGGCCCCTGGGCGTTGATTTCGTCCAATTCCGAGAATATTTCCTTACTAGGATTTCTGAAACCAAAAACAGACTGACAAACTTGTCTTGGGTGAAAATGTAATAATAAGATGTATAAAAGTTGTATTGAATCAAAAGTTGCATGGAAGATAGCATGGAAATTTTGATAGATTTGTTGAGGGGTATACGGAGCTGAAAACTCATGCTTGATGCCCTCATCATCAACAAACTCTTGCATAGTGTAGTTCTTGAACTCGGTGCCATTGTCGGTCCTAATCGCCTTGATCTCGGATTCATATGTACGTTGAGCTTTCTTGGCGAAGGTGATGAACTCTCTATGGGTCTCATCCTTAGACTTAAGGAGAAAGACCCAAGAGTATCTTGAGTAATCATCAACAATGACAAGTCCATACTTGCTCCCACCAAGAGTATCATAATGTGATGGCCCAAAGAGATCCAAATGAAGGAGCTCCAAAGGCCTAGATGTGGTGACGATACTCTCTTGGGAAGAGGAAGGTATGATGCGCACAGAGCAAGTTTTCCCTCAGAAAGAAACCAAGGTTATCGAACCAGTAGGAGCCAAGAAGCACGTGAAGGTTGTTGGTGGAGGAATGTAGTGCGGCGCAACACCAGTGAAACCGGCGCCAACGTGGAACCTGCACAACACAATCAAAGTACTTGTCCCAACGTAACAGTGAGGTTGTCAATCTCACCGGCTTGCTGAAAACAAAGGATTAAGCGTATCGAGTGGAAGATGGTGTTTGTTTGCAAAGAACAGTAAAGCAGTAGAATGTATTCAGATGTAAAAGAATGGACCGGGGTCCACAGTTCACTAGTAGTGTCTCTCCAATAAGATAACTAACATGCTGGGTGAACAAATTACAGGTGAGCAATTGACAAATAAAGATTCAATACATATCAACGATGATTACTATGTGATTTAATCAGGGCATTACGACAAAGTACATAGACCGCTATCCAGCATGCATCTATGCCTAAATAATCCACCTTCAGGTTATCATCCGAACCCCTTCCAGTATTAAGTTGCGAACAACAGATAATTGCATTAAGTATGGTGCGTAATGTAATCAACACAAATATCCTTAGACAAAGCATCAATGTTTTATCCCTAGTAGCAACAACACATCCACAACCTTAGAACTTTCTGTCACTGTCCCAGATTTAATGGAGGCATGAACCCACTATCGAGCATAATTACTCCCTCTTGGAGTTACAAGTATCAACTTGGCCAGAGCCTCTACTAGCAACGGAGAGCATGCAAGAACATAAACAACACATATATGATAGATTGATAATCAACTTAACATAGTATTCTCTATTCATCGGATCTCACCAAACACAACATGTAGCATTACAAATAGATGATCTTGATCATGTTAGGCAGCTCACAAGATCTATAACAATGAAAGCACAAGCGGAGAAGACAACCATCTAGCTACTGCTATGGACCCATAGTCCAAGGATGAACTACTCACGCATCAATCCGGAGGCGGGCATGATGATGTAGAGCCCCTCCGGTGATGATTCCCCTCTCGGAAGGTGCCGGAGGCGATCTCCTGAATCCCCGAGATGGGACGCGGCGGCGCCCTCGCAATGTTTTCCGTATCGTGGCTCTCTATGTGGGGTTTCGCGACGAAGGCTTTAAGTAGGCGGAAGGGTAGGTCGGGGGGCACGCGAGGCGCCAACACAACAGGCCGCAGCCTGTGCCTGCCGCGCCCTGGTGTCTGCCGCCTCGTGGCCCCACCTCGTCTCCCTTTCGGTCTTCCAAGCTTCGTGCAAAAATAGGACCCTGGGCGTTGATTTCGTCCAATTCCGAGAATATTTCCTTACTAGGATTTCTGAAACCAAAAACAGCAGAAAAACAGCAACGGCACTTCGGCATCTTGTTAATAGGTTAGTGCCGGAAAATGTAAAATAACGCTGTAAAGTATGTGTAAAACACTCAAGTATTGTAATAAAAGTAGCATGGAACATAAGAAATTATAGATACGTTTGAGACGTATCAAGCATCCCCAAGCTTAGTTCCTACTCGTCCTCGAGTAGGTAAACGATAACACAAATAATTTCTGAAGTGACATGCTACCAACATAATCTTGATCAACATTATTGTAAAGCATATGAGATGAATGGAGTGATCTGAACAAAAGATTGCTAACAAAGATAATGACTAAACAAATGAATCATATAGCAAAACTTTTCATGAATAGTACTTTCAAGACAAGTATCAATAAGACTTGCATAAGAGATAACTCATAAGCAATAAATTCAAAGTAGAATGAATTGAAGCAACACAAAGGATGATTAAGTTTCAGCGGATGCTTTCAACTTGTAACATGTATATCTCATGGATATTTGTCAACATAGAGTAATATAACAGGTGCAATAAGTAAACATGTAAGAATCAATGCACACAGTTAACACAAGTGTTTGCTTCTAAGATAGAAGGGAATGGGTAAACTGACTCAACAATAAAGTAAAAGATTGGCCCTTCGCAGAGGGAAGCATTGATTACTATTTTTGTGCTAGAGCTTTTGTTTTGAAAACATAGAAACAATTTTGTCAACGGTAGTAATAATTCATATGTGTTATGCATAATACTTCCTACAAGTTGCATGTCTCATGCATAGAGTACCAATAGTGCTCGCACCTTGTCCTACTTAGCTCGGAAACACGGATTCTCATCGCATAACATATGCTTCAACCAAGTGTCACAAAGGGGTACCTCTATGCCGCCTGTACAAGTGTCTAAGGAGAAAGCACGCATTGGATTTCTCGCTTTTGATTATTCTCAACTTAGACATCCATACCGGGACAACATAGACAACAGATAATGGACTCCTCTTTTTCATGCTTAAGCATTCAACAATAGTTAATATTCTCATAAGAGATTGAGGTTGTATGTCCAAACTGAAACTTCCACCATGATACATGGCTTTAGTTAGCGGCCCAATGTTCTTCTCTAACATATGCATACTCAAACCATTTGATCATGAAATCCACTTACTTCGGACAAGACAAACATGCATAGCATCTCACATGATATCCAACAAAGGTAAAGTTGATGGCGTCCCCAGAAAACATGGTTATCGCTCAACAAGCAACTTATAAGAATTAAGACACATAACTACATATTCATCACCACAATAGTTTTTAAGCTATTTGTCCCATGAGCTATATATTGTAAAGGTAGAGGAATGAAATTTAAAGGTAGCACTCAAGTAATTTACTTTGGAATGGCAGGAAATACCACATAGTAGGTAGATATGGTGGACACAAATGGCATGGTGTTTGGCTCAAGGTGTTTGGATGCACGAGAAGCATTTCCTCTCAGTACAAGGTTTGGGCTAGCAAGGTTGTTTGAAGCAAACACAAGTATGAACAGGTACAAAACTCACACAAGAACATATTGCAAGTATTATAAGGCTCTACACTGTCTTCCTTGTTGTTCAAACACTTTACCCGAAAATATCTAGACTTAGAGAGATCAATCATGCAAACCAAATTAAACAAGCTCTACAGTAGTTCTTCATTAATAGATTAAACTACATGATGCAAGAGCTTAAACATGATCTATGAGAGCTCAAACAATTGCCAAATTGTCAAACCATATGCATCATTTTCCAATTCCAACCAAATAGCAATTTAACGAAGCAATAAGCTTTCGCCATGAACATTAAAGCACAATTAAGAACACAAGTGTTCCATATGAAAAAGCGGAGCGTAATATCTCCAATATAAGAATGGCGGGATCCAACTTTATTCAAAACAAAAACAAAAATAAAAACAAACCGACGCTCCAAGTAAAGAACATAAGAATGTGACGGAATAAAAATATAGTTTCACTAGAAGTGACCTGATAATGTTGTCGATGAAGAAGGGGATGCCTTGGGCATCCCCAAGCTTAGATGCTTGAGTCTTCTTAAAATATGCAGGGATGAACCACCGGGCATCCCCAAGCTTAGACCTTTCACTCTTCTTGATCATAGTATATCATCCTCTTCTCTTGACCCTTGAAAACTTCCTTCACACAAACTTCAAGCAAACTCATGAGAGGGTTAGTGCATAACCACAAATTCATATATTCAGAGGTGACACAATCATTCTTAACACTTCTGGACATTGCACAAAGCTTCTGAAAGTTAATGGAACAAAGAAACTCATTCAACATAGCAAAAGCGGCAATGCGAAATAAAAGACAGAATCTGTCAAAAACAGAACAGTCCGTAAAGATGCATCTGGACTGGGCACTTAACTTGCTCAAATGGAAAAACTCAAAACTAATGAAAGTTGCGTACATATCTGAGGATCACGCTCGTAATTTTGCAGATTTTTTCGAATTTTTTACAGAGACTTATGCCAGAATTCGTGACAGACAGCAATGCTGTTTCTGCGCAGCGATCCCAAATATAACATCAACTTTAACATAGAAACTTTACTTGGCACAAAAACATGATAAGGAGAGGTTGCTACAGTAGTAAACAACTTCCAAGAATCAACAAAACAAAAATTGCTGTAGTAAAATAAACACATGGGTTATCTCCCAAGAAGTGCTTTTCTTTAACGCCTTTCAGCTAGGCGCAGAAAGTGCAAATCAAGTATTTTCAAGAGATGATGCATCAACATTATTACCTTGGGAGTTGGGAGTTTTCTCAACAATGCATTGTATCTGGTCTATATAAGTAACTCCTCTCTCATTGCTCCTAGGCTTACTATTCTCATCAAACAAATTTTCAGGAACAAGCCAAGCATAGTTATTTTCCAAAGCTTCATGCATCCCTAGGAGCTTACTAGGTATTGGCGCTTTAATTTCCCTACCATCATTAACATTATTAGTATACTTAATTCTATCCATATCCATCTTTTCAAGTATTTGTTTAAAATTAGGAAAGAAACCAAGCCTCTTATGCTTAATAAAAACTTTTCTAGCTTCTTTAACTATATCCTCAAATTCTCTAACAAGGACTTTTAAAACAAAATTTCTCTTTTCTCCCATCTCCATATCCGAAAGTGTAAGAAACATATGTTGTATTATGGGATTGAGATTAACAAATCTAGTTTCTAACATGTGTATCAAACAGGCAGAAGCACTTTCATAAGTAGGAGCAGTTTTTAATAATGGTATATCTTCAAAATCTTCATCCATACTAACATGGGTGAAAAATTCTTCTATATTATCTCTTCCAATGATACACCCTCGTCCTACCGGTATCTTTTCCAAAGTAAACTTAGGATTAAGCATGATGAAATAAGCAAAAAGTAAACTAGGCAAATAAAGTAAAGACAAGTAACTAATTTTTTTGTGTTTTTGATATGGAGAACAAGACAATAAATAAAGTAAAACTAGCAACTAATTTTTTGTGTTTTTTTAAGTGCAGCAAACAAAGTAGTAAATAAAATAAAGCAAGACAAAAACAAAGTAAAGAGATTGGAAGTGGAGACTCCCCTTGCAGCGTGTCTTGATCTCCCCGGCAACGGCGCCAGAAAAACAGCTGCGGGCGCGTAGTCAACAACTTCCTTGTGACGGTAAAGCACACGTCCGTTGGGAACCCCAAGAGGAAGGTATGATGCGCACAGTGGCAAGTTTTCCCTCAGAAAGAAACCAAGGTTTATCGAACCAGTAGGAGCCAAGAAGCACGTGAAGGTTGTTGGTGGAGGAATGTAGTGCGGCGCAACACCAGTGAAACCGGCGCCAACGTGGAACCTGCACAACACAATCAAAGTACTTTGTCCCAACGTAACAGTGAGGTTGTCAATCTCACCGGCTTGCTGAAAACAAAGGATTAAGCATATCGAGTGGAAGATGGTGTTTGTTTGCAAAGAACAGTAAAAACAGTAGAATGTATTCAGATGTAAAAGAATGGACCGGGGTCCACGGTTCACTAGTGGTGTCTCTCCAATAAGATAACTAACATGCTGGGTGAACAAATTAGGTGAGCAATTGACAAATAAAGATTCAATACATATCAACGATGATTACTATGTGATTTAATCAGGGCATTACGACAAAGTACATAGACCGCTATCCAGCATGCATCTATGCCTAAATAATCCACCTTCAGGTTATCATCCGAACCCCTTCCAGTATTAAGTTGCGAACAACAGATAATTGCATTAAGTATGGTGCGTAATGTAATCAACACAAATATCCTTAGACAAAGCATCAATGTTTTATCCCTAGTAGCAACAGCACATCCACAACCTTAGAACTTTCTGTCACTGTCCCAGATTTAATGGAGGCATGAACCCACTATCGAGCATAAATACTCCCTCTTGGAGTTACAAGTATCAACTTGGCCAGAGCCTCTACTAGCAACGGAGAGCATGCAAGAACATAAACAACACATATATGATAGATTGATAATCAACTTAACATAGTATTCTCTATTCATCGGATCTCACCAAACACAACATGTAGCATTACAAATAGATGATCTTGATCATGTTAGGCAGCTCACAAGATCTATAACAATGAAAGCACAAGCGGAGAAGACAACCATCTAGCTACTGCTATGGACCCATAGTCCAAGGATGAACTACTCACGCATCAATCCGGAGGCGGGCATGATGATGTAGAGCCCCTTCGGTGATGATTCCCCTCTCCGGCAGCCGGAGGCGATCTCCAATCCCCCGAGATGGGATTCGCGGCGCGGCCTCTCAGTAATGTTTTCCGTATCGTGGCTCTCACAGGGGGTTTCGCGACGGAGGCTTTAAGTAGAGGCGTAAGGGTCGGGCGACGCGAGGCGCCGACACAACAGGGCGCGCGAGGCCCAGGCCGCGCCGCCCTGGTGTCTGGCCGCCTCGTGGCCCCACCTCGTCTCCCTTTCGGTCTTCTGGAAGCTTCGTGCAAAAATAGGACCCTGGGCGTTGATACGTCTCCGACGTATCGATAATTTCTTATGTTCCATGCTACATTATTGATGATATCTACATGTTTTATACACATTATATGTCGTATTTACGCATTTTCTGGAACTAACCTATTAACAAGATGCCGAAGAGCCAGTTGCTGTTTTCTGCTGTTTTTGGTTTCAGAAATCCTAGTGAGGAAATATTCTCGGAATTGGACGAAATCAACGCCAGGGTCCTATTTTTGCACGAAGCTTCCAGAAGACCGAAGGGGAAAGGAAGTGGGGCCACGAGGCGCCGCCACACTAGGGCGGCGCGGCCCAGGCCCTGGCCGCGCCGGCCTAGTGTGTGGGGCCCTCGTGTGGCCCCCCGCGTTGCCCTTCCGCCTACTTAAAGCCTCCGTCGCGAAACCCCCAGTACCGAGAGCCACGATACGGAAAACCTTCCAGAGACGCCGCCGCCGCGAATCCCATCTCGGGGGATTCAGGAGATCGCCTCCGGCACCCTGCCGGAGGGGGAATCTCCCGGAGGACTCTTCATCGCCATGATCGCCTCCGGAGTGATGAGTGAGTAGTTCACCCCTGGACTATGGGTCCATAGCAGTAGCTAGATGGTCGTCTTCTCCTAATTGTGCTTCATTGTTGGATCTTGTGAGCTGCCTAACATGATCAAGATCATCTATCTGTAATACTATATGTTGTGTTTGTCGGGATCCGATGGATAGAGAATACTATGTTATGGTGATTATCAATTTATTACTTATGTGTTGTTTAAGATCTTGCATGCTCTCCGTTATTAGTAGAGGCTCTCCAAGTTTTTGCTCTTAACTCCAAGAGGGAGTATTTATGCTCGATAGTGGGTTCATGCCTCCATTGATATCTGGGACAGTGACAGAAAGTTCTAAGGTTGTGGATGTGCTATTGCCACTAGGGATAAAACATTGATGCTATGTCTAAGGATGTAGTTGTTGATTACATTACGCACCATACTTAATGCAATTGTCTGTTGCTTGCAACTTAATACTGGAAGGGGTTCGGATGATAACCTGAAGGTGGACTTTTTAGGCATAGATGCAGCTGGATGGCGGTCTATGTACTTTGTCGTAATGCCCAATTAAATCTCACTATATTTATCATATCATGTATATGCATTGTTATGCCCTTTTCTATTTGTCAATTGCCCGACTGTAATTTGTTCACCCAACATGCTTTAATCTTATGGGAGAGACACCTCTAGTGAACTGTGGACCCCGGTCCTATTCTTTACATCGCATACAATCTACTGCAATACTTTCTTTACTGTTTTCTTCGCAAACAATCATCTTCCACACAATACGGTTAATCCTTTGTTACAGCAAGCCGGTGAGATTGACAACCTCACTGTTTCGTTGGGGCAAAGTACTTTGGTTGTGTTGTGCAGGTTCCACGTTGGCGCCGGAATCCCTGGTGTTGCGCCGCATCACATTTCGCCACCATCAACCTTCAACGTGCTTCTTGACTCCTACTGGTCCGATTAAACCTTGGTTTCTTACTGAGGGAAACTTGCTATGCGCATCACACCTTCCTCTTGGGGTTCCCAACGGACGTGTCAACTACACGCATCAAGCAAATTTCTGGCGCCGTTGCCGGGGAGATCAAGACACGCTGCAAGGGGAGTCTCCACTTCCCAATCTCTTTACTTTGTTTTTGTCTTGCTTTATTTTATTTACTACTTTGTTTGCTGCACCTAAACAAAACACAAAAAAATTAGTTGCTAGTTTTACTTTATTTACTGTCTTGCTCTCTATATCAAAAACACAAAAAAATTAGTTACTTGTCTTTACTTTATTTGCCTAGTTACTTTTATAATGAGTAATCCTGAAGTTGAAGTTCGTTCTTTTAAGCAACAAGGGGGAGAAAGTTTTAAAGATGCTTGGTACAGAATTAGTAATGCTCATCATAGGTGCATTAAGAAACACTCCACCACTATCCTTCTTAGGAACTTTTATGTTGGTTTATCTAGTTGGAATAGGTATGTTCTTGATACTCTTTCGGGAGGTAATTTCCTAGGTACTCCCGCTCTAGAAGCTAGTTGCATCATTGAGAGTCTAGTTGGAATACCACCTGTTAATGAAGTTAAAATTGAAATCTCTCTTGAGGATGTTATGAAAAAATTGGAAACCATAGAGAAAAATTTCCAAGTATTGAAACTAAATTGGAAATGTTATTGGATAAAACTGATGAACTTGATAAATCCCTAGGAGGAATTGATGAAAGAATTAGTGTCCTAGGAACTTGTGTTGTCCATGATAATCAAACCAACAGGATTGATGAACTTGAAAAAGCTATGGGAACCTTGGGTTCAACCTTTTCTTCTCTCAAGTATAAGGAGAAAGCTTATGTGGGTAAAGAGCAAAAATTCATGTATGCCTCTAAAGTGCCTAAACAAAAGAATTATTATAGGCCTAAAATTGCTAAAACCCCTAGCACCACCATAGAAAATTTAGATAATGGAGCACCTAAAGTACCCTCTGCAACAAGTTGTGTTTGCAAGAAAAATAATGTTGATGCTTCTACTCTTGATGTTACTTGATTTGCACTTTCTGCGCCTAGCTGAAAGGCGTTAAAGAAAAGCGCTTATGGGAGACAACCCATGTTTTTACTACAGTATTTTGTTTTATATTTGAGTCTTGGAAGTTGTTTACTACTGTAGCAACCTCTCCTTATCATGTTTTTGTGCCAAGTAAAGTTTCTATGTTAAAGTTGATGTTATATTTGGGATCGCTGCGCAGAAACAGCATTGCTGTCTGTCACGAATTCTGGCATAAGTCTCTGTAGAAAATTCGAAAAAATCTGCAAAATTACGAGCGTGATCCTCAGATATGTACGCAACTTTCATTAGTTTTGAGTTTTTCCATTTGAGCAAGTCTAGTGACTGTTCTGTTTTTGACAGATTCTGCCTTTTATTTCGCATTGCCGTATTTGCTATGTTGGATGAATTCCTTTGATCCATTAATGTCCAGTAGCTTTGTGCAATGTCCAGAAGTGTTAAGAATGATTGTGTCACCTCTGAATATGTGAATTTTAATTGTGCACTAACCCTCTAATGAGTTTGCTTGAAGTTTGGTGTGAAGGAAGTTTTCAAGGGTCAAGAGAGGAGTATGATATACTATGATCAAGAGGAGTGAAAGCTCTAAGCTTGGGGATGCCTCCGTGGTTCATCCCTGCATATTTTAAGAAGACTCAAGCGTCTAAGCTTGGGGATGCCCAAGGCATCCCCTTCTTCATCGACAACATCATCAGGTTCCTCCCCTGAAACTATATTTTTATTCAGTCACATCTTGTGTTCTTTGCTTGGAGCGTCGGTTTGTTTTGTTTTTGTTTTTGTTTGAATAAAATGGATCCTAGCATTCACTGTGTGGGAGAGATACACGCTCCGCTGTTGCATATGGACAAATATGTCCTTAGGCTTTACTCATAATGTTCAAGGCGAAGGTTGAAATTTCTTCGTTAAATTGTTATATGGTTGGAATCGGGAAATGCTACATGTAGTAATTCTAAAATGTCTTGGATAATGTGATACTTTGCAATTGTTGTGCTCATGTTTAAGCTCTTGCATCATATACTTTGCACCCATTAATGAAGAAATACATAGAGCTTGCTAAAATTTGGTTTGCATATTTGGTCTCTCTAAGGTCTAGATAATTCTAGTATTGAGTTTTGAACAACAAGGAAGACGGTGTAGAGTCTTATAATATTTACAATATGTCTTTTATGTGAGTTTTGCTGCACCGGTTCATCCTTGAGTTTGCTTCAAATAACCTTGCTAGCCTAAACCTTGTATCGAGAGGGAATACTTCTCATGCATCCAAAATCCTTGAGCCAACCACTATGCCATTTGTGTCCACCATACCTACCTACTACATGGTATTTCTCCGCCATTCCAAAGTAAATTGCTTGAGTGCTACCTTTAAAATTCCATCATTCGCCTTTGCAATATATAGCTCATGGGACAAAATAGCCTTAAAAACTATTGTGGTATTGAATATGTACTTATGCACTTTATCTCTTATTAAGTTGCTTGTTGTGCGATAACCATGCTTCTGGGGACGCCATCAACTATTCTTTGTTGAATATCATGTGAGTTGCTATGCATGTCCGTCTTGTCTGAAGTAAGAGAGATCTACCACCTTAATGGTTGGAGCATGCATATTGTTAGAGAAGAACATTGGGCCGCTAACTAAAGCCATGAATCATGGTGGAAGTTTCAGTTTTGGACATATATCCTCAATCTCATATGAGAATAATAATTGTTGCCACATGCTTATGCATTAAAGAGGAGTCCATTATCTGTTGTCCATGTTGTCCCGGTATGGATGTCTAAGTTGAGAATAATCAAAAGCGAGAAATCCAAAATGCGAGCTTTCTCCTTAGACCTTTGTACAGGCGGCATGGAGGTACCCCTTTGTGACACTTGGTTGAAACATGTGTATTGCGATGATCCGGTAGTCCAAGCTGATTAGGACAAGGTGCGGGCACTATTAGTATAATATGCATGAGGCTTGCAACTTGTAAGATATAATTTACATAACTCATATGCTTTATTACTACCGTTGACAAAATTGTTTCATGTTTTCAAAATAAAAGCTCTAGCACAAATACAGCAATCGATGCTTTCCTCTTTGAAGGACCTTTCTTTTACTTTTATTGTTGAGTCAGTTTACCTATCTCTCTCCACCTCAAGAAGCAAACACTTGTGTGAACTGTGCATTGATTCCTACATACTTGCATATTGCACTTGTTATATTACTTTACATTGACAATATCCATGAGATATACATGTTATAAGTTGAAAGCAACCGCTGAAACTTAATCTTCCTTTGTGTTGCTTCAACACCTTTACTTTGATTTATTGCTTTATGAGTTAACTCTTATGCAAGACTTATTGATGCTTGTCTTGAAGTACTATTCATGAAAAGTCTTTGCTTTATGATTCATTTGTTTACTCATGTCATTACCATTGTTTTGATCGCTGCATTCATTACATATGTTTACAATAGTATGATCAAGATTATGATGGCATGTCACTCCAGAAATTATCCTTGTTATCGTTTACCTGCTCGGGACGAGCAGAACTAAGCTTGGGGATGCTGATACGTCTCCGACGTATCGATAATTTCTTATGTTCCATGCTACATTATTGATGATATCTACATGTTTTATACACATTATATGTCGTATTTACGCATTTTCCGGAACTAACCAATTAACAAGATGCCGAAGAGCCAGTTGCTGTTTTTGGTTTCAGAAATCCTAGTAAGGAAATATTCTCGGAATTGGACGAAATCAACGCCCAGGGTCCTATTTTTGCACGAAGCTTCCAGAAGACCGAAGGGGAAAGGAAGTGGGGCCACGAGGCGCCGCCACACTAGGGCGGCGGCCTGTGCCCCGCCGCGCCTGGTGTGTGGGGCCCTCGTGTGGCCCCCCGCGTTGCCCTTCCGCCTACTTAAAGCCTCCGTCGCGAAACCCCCAGGACCGAGAGCCACGATACGGAAAACCTTACTGAGACGCCGCCGCCGCGAATCCCATCTCGGGGATTCAGGAGATCGCCTCCGGCACCCTGCCGGAGAGGGGAATCATCTCCCGGAGGACTCTTCATCGCCATGATCGCCTCCGGAGTGATGAGTGAGTAGTTCACCCCTGGACTATGGGTCCATAGCAGTAGCTAGATGGTCGTCTTCTCCTAATTGTGCTTCATTGTTGGATCTTGTGAGCTACGTAACATGATCAAGATCATCTATCTGTAATACTATATGTTGTGTTTGTCGGGATCCGATGGATAGAGAATACTATGTTATGGTGATTATCAATTTATTACTTATGTGTTGTTTAAGATCTTGCATGCTCTCCGTTATTAGTAGAGGCTCTGGCCAAGTTTTTGCTCTTAACTCCAAGAGGGAGTATTTATGCTCGATAGTGGGTTCATGCCTCCATTGATATCTGGGACAGTGACAGAAAGTTCTAAGGTTGTGGATGTGCTGTTGCCACTAGGGATAAAACATTGATGCTATGTCTAAGGATGTAGTTGTTGATTACATTACGCACCATACTTAATGCAATTGTCTGTTGCTTGCAACTTAATACTGGAAGGGGTTCGGATGATAACCTGAAGGTGGACTTTTTAGGCATAGATGCATTGGATGGCGGTCTATGTACTTTGTCGTAATGCCCAATTAAATCTCACTATATTTATCATATCATGTATATGCATTGTTATGCCCTTTTCTATTTGTCAATTGCCCGACTGTAATTTGTTCACCCAACATGCTTTAATCTTATGGGAGAGACACCTCTAGTGAACTGTGGACCCCGGTCCTATTCTTTACATCGCATACAATCTACTGCAATACTTTCTTTACTGTTTTCTTCGCAAACAATCATCTTCCACACAATACGGTTAATCCTTTATTACAGCAAGCCGGTGAGATTGACAACCTCACCGTTTCGTTGGGGCAAAGTACTTTGGTTGTGTTGTGCAGGTTCCACGTTGGCGCCGGAATCCCTGGTGTTGCGCCGCATCACATTTCGCCACCATCAACCTTCAACGTGCTTCTTGACTCCTACTGGTCCGATTAAACCTTGGTTTCTTACTGAGGAAACTTGCCCTGTGCGCATCACACCTTCCTCTTGGGGTTCCCAATGGACGTGTCAACTACACGCATCGCTTTCGTCCAATTCCGAGAATTTCCTTACTAGGATTTCTGAAACCAAAAAAGCAAAAACAAGAACCGGCACTTCGGCATCTTGTTAATAGGTTAGTGCCGGAAAATGTAAAATAACGCTGTATATGTGTAAAACACTCAAGTATTGTAATAAAAGTAGCATGGAACATAAGAAATTATAGATACGTTTGAGACGTATGAAGGAGCTCCAAAGGCCTAGATGTGGTGACGATACTCTTGATAGGATGTTTCTTCTTGAGTTGTTTTCCGGCTACACATGCACTGCATACACGATCTTTCTCAAAAGAAATGCCGGTTAGTCCAACAATGTGCTCACCCTTTAGGAGTTGTTTAAGATTTCTCATGTTAACATGACCAAGGCGGCGATGCCACAACCAACCTTCGTCATGCTTGGCCGCCATTAGACATGTGGAGGGAGAGGGGCTCTCTTTCGAGAGGTCAACCACGTAAAGGTTGTTCTCCACATATCCAACAAGGACCAATTTGAGATTGTCACTCCTAAAGACTTGCACATAATACTTAGTAAAATATGAATTATAACCGGCATCGGCAAGATGATATATAGAAAGCAAGTTATAACCAAGGGATTCAACAAGCATGACCGTCTCAAGGCACAAGTCCTTAGAGATTGCCACCTTGCCATACCCAAGTACCTTTCCCTTTGAGTTGTCACCAAAGGTGATGCTTGACTTCTTGTTGATATCTTCAATGAATTGATCAAGCACACCTCTTCCTCCGGTCATATGATTGGTGCATCCACTATCAAACACCCATTTTGGACCACCGGAGGAATACCCCTACAAAATCAAGTAGAGGATTTAGGAACCCATTGATTAATGGGTTCCCTAGTCATGGCAACAAGATCTTTTGGTACCCAAATCGAGTACCCTCTATAAGCATAGCCATTACGAGGGCCAACATAGTTAGCATAAACATCACCATAATAATCAATAAATAAAGCATAGTGATTGTTTGGTCCCGTGCGGTCACCACTAGTGGCTTTGCCCTTTGGGGCTTGATACGTCCAATTTGCATCACTATTTTGTATCATAATTTGCTGTTATTCATTGATATATTTCATATTGGGACACAATACTTATGTTATTCCATCTATTTTGCATGTTTCATCATCATTGGAGGATCAAGCACCGGAGCCAGGATTCTGCTGGAAAAAGCACCGTCAGAACGCAATATTTCGGAAGATCAACTGTGGAAGGGAATTTCACGAAAATTCCTATTTTTCCAGATGACGGAGGGAGCCAGAAGGGGAAGAAGAGAGGGGCCACTGTGGGCCCAGACCATAGGGCGGCGCGGCCCTGGCCGCGCCACCCTATGCTCTGGGGGCCCCACAGCCTCTTTCGCCTCCTTTTCTTCGCGTACTCCTTCGTCCCGAAAACCTAAGCCACAGAGGGATCCTCACGAAGGGTTACAGCCGCCTCTGCGGGGCGGAGAACACCAGAGAGAAAAGAGCTCTCCGGCGGGCAGGAATCCGCCGGGGAAATTCCCTCCCGGAGGGGGAAATCGACGCCATCGCCATCGTCATCGAGCGGGACATCATCTCCATCATCATCATCATCATCTCCACCATCTACACCGCCATCACCACCGCTGCACCTCGTCATCGCTGTAGCAATTCGGGTTAAATCTTGATTGTTTGATAGGGGAAACTCTCCCGGTGTTATTCTATACTTGTTGTAGATGCTATTGAGTGAAACCATTGAACCAAGGTTTATGTTCAGATTGTTATTCATCATCATATCACCTCTGATTGTATTCCATATGATGTCTCGTGAGTAGTTCGTTTAGTTCTTGAGGACATGGGTGAAGTCTAAATGCTAGTAGTGAATTATGGTTGAGTAATATTCAATGTTATGATATTTAAGTTGTGGTGTCATTCTTCTAGTGGTGTCGTGTGAACGTCGACTACACGACACTTCACCATTTATGGGCCTAGGGGAGTGCATCTTGTATTCGGTTGCTAATTGCGGGGTTGCCGGAGTGACAGAAACCTAAGCCCCCGTTAGTATATCGATGCAGGAGGGATCGCAGGATCTCAGAGTTTAAGGCTGTGGTTAGATTTATCTTAATTACTTTCTTGTAGTTGCGGATGCTTGCAAGGGGTATAATCACAAGTATGTATTAGTCCTAGGAAGGGCGGTGCATTAGCATAGGTTCACCCACACAACACTTATCAAAACAATGAAGATTAATCAGCTGTATGTAGCGAAAGCACTAGACTAAAATCCCCGTGTGTCCTCAGAACGTTTGGTCATTATAAGTAATCAAACCGGCTTGTCCTTTGTGCTAAAAAGGATTGGGCCACTCGCTGCAATTATTTCTCTCGCATTTTATTTACTTGTACTTTATTTATCTGCAATATCAAAACCCCCTGAATACTTGTCTGTGAGCATTTACAGTGAAACCTTCATCGAAACTGCTTGTCAACACCTTCTGCTCCTCGTTGGGTTCGACACTCTTATTTATCGAAAGTACTACGATACACCCCCTATACTTGTGGGTCATCAAGACTATTTTCTGGCGCCGTTGCCGGGGAGTGAAGCGCTATTGGTAAGTGGAATTGGTAAGGAAAACCTTTACTGTTTGTGCTGATTTTATTTCTGCCTGCTGCTATAATCATTATGGAGAGATCTTCTCTTCAATTTCTATTTGGGAAATCTACTACTACTGCAACGGTAGTGGATGAAGCGCCAGGTGAGGAAGTAGTACCATATAAAATACCTACGAAAATTATTGAACGTGTTATGGATAACCGCTATGAAGGGGATGGAACTGTCCATCCTGGTGATCATTTACTATTTTTGCATGAATTATGCGGGTTATTCAAATGTGCAGGTATTTCCATGAATGAAGTTAGGAAGAAACTATTCACTATATCGCTGTCTGGTAAAGCGGCGCACTGGTATAAATTGCTGAAGAATGGTGATTCTATTGATTGGGAGGACATTGTGCCTTTATTCTATTCCAAATTTTATCCTCCAAGTGAAATTCACAAAGATCGGAACCGCATATATAATTTCTGGCCTCATGATGGAGAAAGTATTGCCCAAGCTTGGGGGAGATTGAAGTCTTTAATGCTCAAATGCCCCATTCATGAGCTTCCTGGTAATGTTATTATTGATAATTTCTATGCAAGACTTTCTTTTCAAGACAAGACCTTGCTGGATACTTCTTGTTCTAGATCATTTACACGCAAGAATGAAGAGTTTAAAAGGGACCTTCTTGATCGGATCCAAGAAAATACTGAAGGATGGGAGAACGACAGAGATAGAGAATCAGGTATAATTTATGATTATAAATGCATTGAAGCTTTTATGGATACTGATAAATTTCGTAATATGAGTGCTACATATGGTCTTGATTCCCAAGTTGTTGCAAATCTTTATAAAGCTTTTGCCTCTCATTATGAACTGCCTAAGAAGAATTTTGATAAGTATCATGAACCGTATAAAGATAAAATTGATTCATCTGTAAACAAATGTGTAGTGATTGAAACTGTTGATAATGTTATTCCTGAAGCTTATATTGAAAAAACTCCTTTCCCTGCTAAAATGAAGGAGTACTCTGTCATATCTAGTGCGGTTAATAAAAGTGAAAAGAAACCTAAAGAACCTGAAGAACAAATTAAAATTGAACCTGCTGTTGCAATAGTTAAAGATCTTGTGACTGAAAATGTGGAGGATGGTCATATTATTTTCTGTGAAGATGCTTCTAATATTGTTTCACATCCTAATAAACCCAAACAAGTTAGTGTTCCTATGCTATCTGTTAGAATTGGTGATCATTGCTATTATGGTTTATGTGATATTGGTGCAAGTGTTAGTGCTATACCTTATGAACTTTACACGGAGATTATGCACGAAATTGGTTCTTGTGAACTTGAAGATATTGATGTGGTTATTCATCTGGCTAATAGAGAAACTATTTCTCCAATTGGTATTGTTCGAGATGTGGAAGTTCTATGTGGTAAGATTAAATATCCTGCTGACTTTTTGGTACTTGGTTCTGCTGCTAGTGATTATTGTCCTATCATTTTTGGTAGACCTTTTCTAAATACTTGTGGAGCTATTATAGATTGTAAGAAAGAGAAAATTTTGACTAGATTTGCTGGTGAACCTTATGAATTTAACTTTTCTAAATTTACCAAAACTCCTTATAAAGTTGACTTGCCTAGTAATGATTTTAAAATGGAGCAGTGTGCATCTATTGTTCTTGTTCCTAATAACCCTTTGCAGCAACATTTGGAGAATAGTGAAAGTGAAGCTTTTAGGAAAGAAAGAGATGAGCTTGAGGAAATTTTTCGTCGCCAACCTATTCTCAAGCATGATTTACCGGTGGAAGATCTGGGTACAACACCACCACCGAAGGAAGATCCTGTTTTTGATCTAAAGCCTTTACCTGATAATCTTAAATATGCTCATATTGATGATAAGAAAATATATCCTGTTATTATTAGTTCTAAGCTTTCAGAGATTGAGGAAGAAAGGTTATTGGAAATATTGAAGAAACACCGAGGGGCTATTGGCTATACTCTTGATGATTTGAAAGGGATTTCTCCTTCTATTTGCCAACATGCTATTAATATGGAAGAAGATGCAAAGCCTGTTGTTGAACATCAACGTCGTCTAATTCCGAAGATGAAGGAAGTGGTAAGGAATGAGGTATTAAAACTGCTTGAAGCTGGTATTATATATCCTATTGCTGATAGTAGATGGGTTAGTCCTGTGCATTGTGTTCCTAAGAAAGGAGGAATGACTGTTGTGCCTAATGATAATGATGAGCTTATTCCTCAAAGAATAGTTGTAGGTTATAGAATGTGCATTGATTTTCGAAAAGTTAATAAAGTTACTAAGAAAGATCATTACCCTTTACCCTTTATTGATCAAATGTTAGAGAGGTTGTCTAAAAATACTCATTTTTGCTTTCTTGATGGTTATTCTGGGTTTTCACAAATTGCTGTTAAAGCTAAAGATCAAGAGAAAACCACTTTTACTTGTCCTTATGGAACTTATGCTTATAGGCGTATGCCTTTTGGTTTATGTAATGCTCCTGCTACTTTTCAAAGATGCATGTCTGCTATTTTTCATGGTTTTTGCGAAAGTATTGTAGAGGTGTTCATGGATGATTTTTCTGTCTATGGGAATTCTTTTGATAATTGCCTGCGAAACCTCGATAAAGTTTTGCAGAGATGTGAAGAAACTAACCTTGTTCTTAATTGGGAGAAATGCCATTTTATGGTTAATGAAGGAATTGTATTGGGACATAAAATTTCTGAGAAAGGTATTGAAGTTGATAGAGCTAAAGTTGAAGCGATTGAGAAGATGCCCTATCCGAGGGATGTTAAAGGTATTCGTAGTGTTCTTGGTCATGCTGGGTTTTATAGGAGATTTATTAAAGATTTCTCTAAAATTTCAAAGCCTCTTACTAATCTTCTTCAAAAAGATGTACCTTTTGTTTTTGATGATGATTGTAAGGAAGCTTTTGAAACTTTAAAGAAAGCCTTAACAACTGCTCCTGTAGTTGAACCTCCTGATTGGAATTTGCCTTTTGAAATTATGTGTGATGCTAGTGATTTTGCTGTAGGCGCTGTTCTTGGACAGCGAGTAGATAAAAAATTAAATGTTATTCATTATGCTAGTAAGACTCTTGATGCTGCTCAAAGAAATTATGCTACAACTGAAAAGGAATTGTTAGCTGTAGTCTTTGCTTGTGATAAGTTTAGACCTTATATTGTTGATTCAAAAGTTACAATTCATACTGATCATGCTGCAATTAGATACCTTATGACAAAGAAAGATGCTAAGCCAAGGCTTATTAGATGGGTACTTCTGTTGCAAGAATTTGATTTACATATTATAGATAGGAAAGGTGCTGATAATCCTGTTGCTGATAATTTGTCTAGATTGGAAAATATTGCTTATGATCCTGTTCCTGTTAATGATAGTTTTCCAAATGAACAATTGGCTGTAATAAAGGTGAGCTCGCGAGAGAGCCCTTGGTATGCAGATTATGCTAACTTTATTGTTTCGAAGTATTTGCCTCCAACCTTTTCAGCTCAGCAAAGGAGGAAATTCTTTTATGACTTGAGGCATTATTTTTGGGATGACCCACACTTATATAAAGAAGGAGTGGATGGTATTATGCGAAGATGTGTTCCTGAATATGAACAACAGGAGATATTGAATAAATGTCATGGAAGTGTTTATGGAGGACATCACGCTGGAGATAGAACCGCGCAAAAGGTTCTACAATCAGGTTTTTATTGGCCAACACTCTTCAAAGATGCAAGGAAATTTATTTTATCTTGTGATGAATGTCAAAGAGTTGGTAATATCTCTAGACGCAATGAAATGCCTATGAATTATACTCTTGTTATTGAACCATTCGATTGTTGGGGATTCGACTTCATGGGACCTTTCCCTTCTTCAGAAGGTAACACTCATATACTTGTCGTTGTTGATTATGTTACTAAATGGGTAGAAGCTATACCTACAAAAAGTGCTGATGGTGAGACCTCTATAAAAATGCTGGTAGATATTATATTTCCTAGATTTGGAGTACCTAGATATATTATGACTGATGGAGGTTCTCATTTCATTCATGGAGGTTTTAGAAAAACTCTTGCTAAGTATGGTATTAATCATAGAATTGCTTCTGCTTATCACCCTCAAACTAGTGGTCAAGTAGAATTATCAAATAGAGAGATTAAAGCTATCTTAGGAAAGACTGTTAATAAATCTAGAAGGAATTGGGCTAGTAAGTTGAAAGAAGCACTATGGGCTTATAGAACTGCTTATAAAAATCCTATGGGAATGTCGCCTTATAAAATGGTTTATGGAAAAGCTTGTCATTTACCTTTAGAACTAGAGCACAAAGCTTATTGGGCTGTTAGAGAACTAAATAAAGATCCTAAATTAGCCGGTAATAAGAGGTTGTTGCAATTAAGTTCTCTAGATGAATGGAGAAGTGAAGCTTATGAAAATGCTAAACTCTTTAAAGAAAAAGTTAAGAAATGGCATGATAGAAGGATCATCAAAAGAGAATTTAATGTTGGAGATCAAGTTCTATTGTATCGGTCTCGTCTCAGATTCTTTGCAGGGAAATTACTCTCGAAGTGGGAAGGACCATATGTTGTTGAGGAGGTGTATCGTTCAGGAGCAATTAAAATTAGCTCTCTCCAAGGCAATGCCACACAAGTGGTGAATGGACAAAGACTCAAGCATTATATCTCGGGCGATTCTTATAATGTTGATGTTGATATTATTCAAGTGGAAACACCGGAGGCTTTCATCAAAGGACAAATTGACAGTCCGCCAGAACTCGACTTTGAATAGGTAACAGTACTGGTAATGAAAAGTCCGCGTTTACCTTTCCGAACATTATTTTTGCTGTTTTTGGAAAATATGAAAAATTACGGAATCGAAACGGAGTGGAAAAGACGCGCGAGGGCCCGTCACCACAGGCCGGCGCGGGCCCCACCCTGGCCGCGCCGACCTATGGTGACGGCACCTCGGCGTCCCGTTTCCACTCGTTTTCGGCCTGGAACCTTCCTTTTGTCGTAAAAATATTTGCTATATAATCCCCCGGACCCCTGGAGGTCCGTAATATCGTTTTCTCGTCGTGTTTCGTTTCGAGCTGTTTTCTGCCAGATTTGTTTTGATCTAGAAGCACCATGGTCTCCAACAATAAAGACAAGGGGCCTTGGAGGGAAGAGATAGATGAAAGGATCAATAAGGAGAAGGAGAAGATAGCATCAGCAAAAGGAGAGTGGGAAACTACGAGGAGTAAGCCAATCTTGGTGGGATCGGTTAACACTGGGCGTTCTTTTTCTCATAACTTGCAGGGAGCTCTTCCGCCTGCTCTGGACCTCGACTCTTTCCCTTGTGTGGAGGAAGCAATACGGGTTGCTGATGAGTTTTGTGATCAATATCGTGCTCTAAGGAGGGAAGTGGAGATACTTCAGGAGGAGAACCAGCGACTTCGCAGAATGCTGGAATATTACTCAAATCCCAGCACAAGGCCGTCACCGCCACACTCGGATAACAATGAGTCTTTTCAGGTTTTGGTGCAGAATTGCAAAATTGAGAAGCTGAAGCTGAAGGAGATCCTTATGAAGCGCGAGAGGAATCCATCGCCATCATCACCGAAGGAGTAATTCATCATCGGTATTGGCATCCCCTTGGTTTGTTCCAAGCTTGGGGGAGTGCCGCGGTATCACATCACCACCACCTTTATCTTTTACTATTAAGTAGTGTCATATCATGAGTAGGGAAGTTATCATATAGAATAGTATGCAATGTGGAAGTATCTCTCTTAGTTAGTTATCGATGTATCCGTTGGTGTGAGTTATCGTTATGGAATATTAATGAGAAGTCTTATCATTTACTTTTTGCACACCTTATTTTAGTTTGCAATCTCCATTATATGATTATTCTTGACATGAGTATTGATATCACTTTGGGAACATTAAGTAAATCTATTTGGTTTTGGCAAACTTAGCATTGGTCAATAGCAACAACATCTTGATGTTTAATAGAAGAGAGAAATACACTTAGATACATTACTCCATTATCTCTATGCTTAGTATTCTTAAGTTAAAATTGCTTGTGCTTATGAGAAAGATGCATGATTGTTTCTATCATATGTATATTTGTTTGTTTCCCTCAACCTTTATGCTTGCTATCAAACCTTGCTAGCCAAAGACCTGTATCGAGAGGAATGCTTCTCATACATCCATAACCTTAGACCAAACCTATGCCATTTGTGTCCACCATACCTACCTACTACATGGTATTTTCTGCCATTCCAAGTAAATACTTCATGTGCTACCTTTAAATTATTCAAACTATACTACTCCTTATTTGTGTCAATGTTTTATAGCTCATGAGGAAGTATGTGGTGTTTTATCTTTCAATCTTGTTGGGCGGACTTTCACTAATGGACTAGCGGCACATCCGCTTATCCAATAATTTTGCAATAAGAGCTGGCAACGGGGTTCCCAGCCCCAATTAATAACTTTCATTAATAATTCTCTTCACATGTTTTGCTCTGATTTATCAGTAAGCAACTTAATTTTGCAATAGACACTCCTCCATGGTATGTGAATGTTGGAAGGCACCCGAGGATTCGGTTAGCCATGGATTGAGAAAGCCAAGGTTGGGGGAGTGTCACCCATAATAAAACTAAAATACATGTGTAAACAAAAGAGAAGGGGGATGATCTACCTTGCTGGTAGAGATACCGTCCCTCATGGGAGCCGCTCTTTGAAGGTTCGTTTGGCAAGGGGGTTAGAGTACCCGCTACCATTCGTTGACAACAACAAACACCGCTCAAAATCTTACTTTTATGCTCTTTATATGATTTCAAAACTTGAAAAGCTCTAGCACATGATTTAATCCCTGCTTCCCTCTGCGAAGGGCCTATCTTTTACTTTTATGTTGAGTCAGTAAACCTATTTCCCTCTATCTCAAGCAAGCAATTGAGTTGTTGTGAACCAATCATTTATGCTATGATTCAGTTGATCATGTCTTTTATACTTTCTTGTTTAGTACCAATTTTATCTGAATGAATATGACTTTGAAGTTATCAATGATTATGAAGAGATTGTTATGCTTAAATATGAAGGCTCAGCTATAAATTCTAATATGAAAGCTTTGCTTAGAAGTACAATCCGTTAGCAGTTCTCTGACCAAGAACAAAGTTTGCCATCACCAACTATGATTTCTTATGCACCTTTACTTGTGATTTCTCTTTACTTATTTCGAGATGAGTTATATGAGGAAGTTGTTTACTAGAATGTCTTGTGTGAATGAATATGATGCTTCTTGTCCGTATTTTATTTATCGACTCTTCACTCCATAAACATGTGGTCTTGTTTATCGAGCTCAGTTTCGCTTGGGGACAAGCGAGGTCTAAGCTTGGGGGGAGTTGATACGTCCAATTTGCATCACTATTTTGTATCATAATTTGCTGTTATTCATTGATATATTTCATATTGGGACACAATACTTATGTTATTCCATCTATTTTGCATGTTTCATCA
Organism: Lolium multiflorum; assembly: GCA_030979885.1. Classification (NCBI taxonomy): domain Eukaryota; kingdom Viridiplantae; phylum Streptophyta; class Magnoliopsida; order Poales; family Poaceae; genus Lolium; species Lolium multiflorum. The sequence goes on along the minus strand of CM061748.1, from coordinate 71,894,942 downwards.
TCATTGGAGGATCAAGCACCGGAGCCAGGATTCTGCTGGAAAAAGCACCGTCAGAACGCAATATTTCGGAAGATCAACTGTGGAAGGGAATTTCACGAAAATTCCTATTTTTCCAGATGACGGAGGGAGCCAGAAGGGGAAGAAGAGAGGGGCCACTGTGGGCCCAGACCATAGGGCGGCGCGGCCCAGGCCCTGGCCGCGCCACCCTATGCTCTGGGGGCCCCACAGCCTCTTTCGCCTCCTTTTCTTCGCGTACTCCTTCGTCCCGAAAACCTAAGCCACAGAGGGATCCTCACGAAGGGTTACAGCCGCCTCTGCGGGGCGGAGAACACCAGAGAGAAAAGAGCTCTCCGGCGGGCAGGAATCCGCCGGGGAAATTCCCTCCCGGAGGGGGAAATCGACGCCATCGCCATCGTCATCGAGCGGGACATCATCTCCATCATCATCATCATCATCTCCACCATCTACACCGCCATCACCACCGCTGCACCTCGTCATCGCTGTAGCAATTCGGGTTAAATCTTGATTGTTTGATAGGGGAAACTCTCCCGGTGTTATTCTATACTTGTTGTAGATGCTATTGAGTGAAACCATTGAACCAAGGTTTATGTTCAGATTGTTATTCATCATCATATCACCTCTGATTGTATTCCATATGATGTCTCGTGAGTAGTTCGTTTAGTTCTTGAGGACATGGGTGAAGTCTAAATGCTAGTAGTGAATTATGGTTGAGTAATATTCAATGTTATGATATTTAAGTTGTGGTGTCATTCTTCTAGTGGTGTCGTGTGAACGTCGACTACACGACACTTCACCATTTATGGGCCTAGGGGAGTGCATCTTGTATTCGGTTGCTAATTGCGGGGTTGCCGGAGTGACAGAAACCTAAGCCCCCGTTAGTATATCGATGCAGGAGGGATCGCAGGATCTCAGAGTTTAAGGCTGTGGTTAGATTTATCTTAATTACTTTCTTGTAGTTGCGGATGCTTGCAAGGGGTATAATCACAAGTATGTATTAGTCCTAGGAAGGGCGGTGCATTAGCATAGGTTCACCCACACAACACTTATCAAAACAATGAAGATTAATCAGCTGTATGTAGCGAAAGCACTAGACTAAAATCCCCGTGTGTCCTCAGGAACGTTTGGTCATTATAAGTAATCAAACCGGCTTGTCCTTTGTGCTAAAAAGGATTGGGCCACTCGCTGCAATTATTTCTCTCGCATTTTATTTACTTGTACTTTATTTATCTGCAATATCAAAACCCCCTGAATACTTGTCTGTGAGCATTTACAGTGAATCCTTCATCGAAACTGCTTGTCAACACCTTCTGCTCCTCGTTGGGTTCGACACTCTTATTTATCGAAAGTACTACGATACACCCCCTATACTTGTGGGGCTTTGCCATCATTAGTGACCTTCTTGTTCTTTTCTTGAGCGGGCTTCTCTTTCTTGTAGTTGTTCTTCTTGTAGGGCTTGGGAACATACCCAAGTCCATACTTTTGATTGTTTGACCTTTGCTTACTCAAGAGGTCATCCAATCCCATCTTATTCTTGGTTGTGGTGAACTTGGCAAGTTCTTTCTTCAACCTAACATTTTCCTCAAGAGTAGTTGCTTGCTCACAAGCCGATTCATTAGGATAATAGTTGAGACCATATTTGGTTACCAAAGATTCAAGATATGTATTGGTCTCAACATGCAAAGATAGTTCCTCTTGTAAACGAACATGTTCCGCAACAAGCTTAGCATGCTCACTAGTAAAGGTGGTGGAGGAACTAGCAACATCTTTATCAATAATGGGATCATTCATTGATTCAAGAGCCTTTGTGTAGGTTTCTTGGAGTAGGTCATGGTTCTCTCCAAGTTTCTTGAGCTCATCCTTAACAAGCTTGTTAGCTCTTTCAAGGTGGTCAAGATCCCTAGTGAGAGAAGCATGAGCAACTTCAAGCTCCTCCTTTGAGGCATTGAGCTCTTGGGTCAATGATTGAGCCCTTTCAATAGTTTCAAGATCCTTAACTTTATCAAGTTCATAAGTTTCAATTTGTTGCTTAAGGCCTTGAGATATGCACCTTTCGGTTTTTAGCTCTTGTCTTAGGAGATTGAATCTCCTTTCCTTATCATTCAAATGATATTCTAATTCCTCAATGGACTCATCCTTTTCTTTGAGAGAGTCCATCAAGAAATCAAACTTGACAAGAGCTTCACCACGAAGGGTGCATCTAACATTGTAAAGTTCCTTAAGCACAGTTAATTCTTCTTGATTTTCAGTTTCATCATCAAGAACACTAGATAAAGAAGGTGGGGGTTCCATTACCTTGGTTTCTCTTTAAGACAAGAGCCAACGATTGTAGAGGGGAGAGAATCATCGGAGTCATCATCTTGAGTCATTCTTGCCATGAAGGAAGAACCAACATCATTCTCCGTGGAGTAGTCCTTGGAGTAGTCATATGTGAAGAGTGACCCGGGCTTAGAGAAAGCCAAACCGGCCACTCCGGCCTCCTTCTCCTCATCTTCCTCTTCTTCATCGGACAAGTACTCGGCCCCAACAAAGGCTCTTCCCTTGTTCTTCTTGTATCGATCGTTGATTGGGTTTGGCTTCAATCTTGGCTTGACCCCTTTGACAAACTTTGGCTTGTCTACCCTTTTCTCATAAGGGCACTCATTTGCAAAGTGACCATCTTCATCACAATTGTAGCAAGTTCTCTTCTTCTTCTTCTTCTTGTCATTGAGGAGCATTGGGAACTTTGCCTTGTACTTCTTGGCAAAGAAAGCAAAGTCGGTAGCAATGTCACTAGTTGAAGTCATCTCTTCATCTTCTTCAATTTCATATTCTTCTTCTCCTCCATGGTCAGCTCTAGCCTTGAGAGCAAGGTTGTGTGATGCTTCATGGTTGTGTGAGGCTTCATCAACACGGTTCATTGCCATGAGCCTCTTTCCGGCTTTGGCCATGTTTTCATTGGCGGCCACATAGGAGACTAGATCATCGTTATCGTTTACCTACTCGAGGATGAGTTGCAACAAGCTTGGGGATGTTGACACGTCGCAAACGTATCTATAATTTCTTATGTTCCATGCTACTTTTATTACAATACTTGAATGTTTTATACATACTTTACAGCATTATTATACATTTTCCGGCACTAACCTATTAACAAGATGTGAAGTGTCCTTTTTTCTGCTGTTTTTGGTTTCAGAAATCCTAGTAAGGAAATATTCTGAATTGGACGAAATCAACGCCCAGGGGCCTATTTTTACACGAAGCCCGAGACCGAAAGGGGAGACGGGGGCCACGAGGTGGCCGGACACGAGCGCGCGGCCCAGGCCCCGGCGCGCGACCTGTTGTGGGCCCTCGCGTCGCCCCGACCTACCCTTCCTACAAATAGCCTTCGTCGCGAAACCCCCTGTACCGAGAACCACGATACGGAAAACCTTCCAGAGACGCCGCCGTCGCGAATCCCATCTCGGGGATTCAGGAGATCGCCTCCGGCACCCTGGCGGAGAGGGGAATCATCACCGGAGGGGCTCTACATCATCATGCCCGCCTCCGGATTGATGCGTGAGTAGTTCATCCTTGGACTATGGGTCCATAGCAGTAGCTAGATGGTTGTCTTCTTCGCTTGTGCTATCATTGTTTAGATCTTGTGAGCTGCCTAACATGATCAAGATCATCTATTTGTAATGCTACATGTTGTGTTTGGCGGGATCCGATGAATATAGAATATTATGTTAAGTTGATTATCAATCTATCATATATGTGTTGTTTATGTTCTTGCATGCTCTCCGTTGCTAGTAGAGGCTCTGGCCAAGTTGATACTTGTAACTCCAAGAGGGAGTAATTATGCTCGATAGTGGGTTCATGCCTCCATTTAATCTGGGACAGTGACAGAAAGTTCTAAGGTTGTGGATGTGCTGTTGCTACTAGGGATAAAACATTGATGCTTTATCTAAGGATATTTGTGTTGATTACATTACGCACCATACTTAATGCAATTATCTGTTGTTTACAACTTAATACCGGAAGGGGTTCGGATGATAACCTGAAGGTGGATTATTTAGGCATAGATGCATGCTGGATAGCGGTCTATGTACTTTGTCGTAATGCCCTGATTAAATCACATAGTAATCATCGTTGATATATATTGAATCTTTATTTGTCAATTGCCCGCCTGTAATTTGTTCACCCAACATGTTAGTTATCTTATTGGAGAGACACCTCTAGTGAACTGTGGACCCCGGTCCATTCTTTTACATCTGAATACATTCTACTGCTTTTACTGTTCTTTGCAAACAAACACCATCTTCCACTCGATACGCTTAATCCTTTGTTTTCAGCAAGCCGGTGAGATTGACAACCTCACTGTTACGTTGGGGCAAAGTACTTTGATTGTGTTGTGCAGGTTCCACGTTGGCGCCGGTTTCACTGGTGTTGCGCCGCACTACATTCCTCCACCAACAACTTTCACGTGCTTCTTGGCTCCTACTGGTTCGATAACCTTGGTTTCTTTCTGAGGGAAAACTTGCTGCTGTGCGCATCACACCTTCCTCTTGGGGTTCCCAACGGACGTGTACATCTACGCGCATCAAGACCGTTTTCTGGCGCCGTTGCCGGGGAGATCAAGACACGCTGCAAGGGGAGTCTCCACTTCCAATCTCTTTACTTTGTTTTGTCTTGCTTTATTTTATTTACTACTTTGTTTGCTGCACTTAAACAAAACACAAAAAAATTAGTTGCTAGCTTTACTTTATTTACTATCTTGTTCTCTATATCAAAACACAAAAAAAAAATTAGTTACTTGTCTTTACTTTATTTGCTTAGTTTATTTTACTACTGTTATAATGAGTAATCCTGAAGTTGAAGTTCGTTCTTTTAAGCAACAAGGTGGAGAAAGTTTTAAAGATGCTTGGTACAGAATTAGTAATGCTCATCATAGGTGCATTAAGAAACACTCCACTACTATCCTTCTTAGGAACTTTTATGTTGGTTTATCTAGTTGGAATAGGTATGTTCTTGATACTCTTTCGGGAGGTAATTTCCTAGGTACTCCTGCTTTAGAAGCTAGCTGCATCATTGAGAGTCTAGTTGGAATACCACCTGTTAATGAAGTTAAAATTGAAATCTCTCTTGAGGATGTTATGAAAAAATTGGAAACCATAGAGAAAAATTTTCCAAGTGTTGAAACTAAATTGGGAATGCTACTTGATAAAACTAATGAACTTGATAAATCCTTAGGAGGAATTGATGAAAGAATTAGTGTCCTAGGAACTTGTGTTGTCCATGATAATCAAACCAATAGGATTGATGAACTTGAAAAAGCTATGGGAACCTTGGGTTCAACTTTTTCTTCTCTTAAGTATAAGGAGAAAGCTTATGTGGGTAAAGAGCAAAAATTCATGTATGCCTCTAAGGTGCCTAAACAAAAGAATTATTATAGGCCTAAAATTTATAAAACCCCTAGCACCACCATAGAAAATTTAGATAATGGAGCACCTAAAGTACCCTCTGCAACAAGTTGTGTTTGCAAGAAAAATAATGATGTTGATGCTTCATCTCTTGATGTTACTTGATTTGCACTTTCTGCGCCTAGCTGAAAGGCGTTAAAGAAAAGCACTTCTTGGGAGATAACCCTTATTTTATTTACTGTATTGTTGAGTCTTGGAAGTTGTTTACTACTGTAGCAACCTCTCCTTATCATGTTTTTGTGCCAAGTAAAGTTTTTATGTTAAAGTTGATGCTATATTTGGGATCGCTGCGCAGAAACAACATTGCTGTCTGTCACGAATTCTCGCAGAAGTCTCTGTAAAAAAATCGAAAAAATCTGCAAATTTACGAGCATGATCCTCATATATGTACGCAACTTTCATTAGTTTTGAGTTTTTCCATTTGAGCAAGTTAAGTGCCCCTTCCAGATGCATCTTTACGGACTGTTCTGTTTTTGACAGATTCTGTCTTTTATTTCGCATTGCCGCTTTTGCTATGTTGAATGAGTTTCTTTGTTCCATTAACTTTCAGAAGCTTTGTGCAATGTCCAGAAGTGTTTAGAATGATTGTGTCACCTCTGAATATGTGAATTTTTGGTTATGCACTAACCCTCTAATGAGTTTGCTTGAAGTTTGTGTGAAGGAAGTTTTCAAGGGTCAAGAGAAGAGGATGATATACTATGATCAAGAAGAGTGAAAGGTCTAAGCTTGGGGATGCCCCGGTGGTTCATCCCTGCATATTTTAAGAAGACTCAAGCATCTAAGCTTGGGGATGCCCAAGGCATCCCCTTCTTCATCGACAACATTATCAGGTCACTTCTAGTGAAACTATATTTTTATTCCATCACATCTTATGTTCTTTACTTGGAGCGTCGGTTTGTTTTTATTTTTGTTTTGTTTTGAATAAAGTTGGATCCCGCCATTCTTATATTGGAGATATTACGCTCCGCTTTTTCATATGGAACACTTGTGTTCTTAATTGTGCTTTAATGTTCATGGCGAAAGCTAATTGCTTCGTTAGATTGCTATTTGGTTGGAATTGGAAAATGCTGCATATGGTTTGGCAATTTGGCAATTGTTTGAGCTCTCATAGATCATGTTTAAGCTCTTGCATCATGTAGTTTAATCTATTAATGAAGAACTACTGTAGAGCTTGTTTAATTTGGTTTGCATGATTGGTCTCTCTAAGTCTAGATATTTTCGGGTAAAGTGTTTGAACAACAAGGAAGACAGTGTAGAGCCTTATAATGCTTGCAATATGTTCTTGTGTGAGTTTTGCTGTACCTGTTCATACTTGTGTTTGCTTCAAACAACCTTGCTAGCCCAAACCTTGTACTGAGAGGAAATGCTTCTCGTGCATCCAAACACCTTGAGCCAAAACCCATGCCATTTGTGTCCACCATATCTACCTACTATGTGGTATTTTTCTGCCATTCCAAAGTAAATTACTTGAGTGCTACCTTTAAAATTTCATTCCTCTACCTTTACAATATATAGCTCATGGGACAAATAGCTTAAAAACTATTGTGGTGATGAATATGTAGTTATGTGTCTTAATTCTTATAAGTTGCTTGTTGAGCGGTAACCATGTTTTCTGGGGACGCCATCAACTTTATCTTTGTTGGATATCATGTGAGATGCTATGCATGTTCGTCTTGTCCGAAGTAAGTGGACTTCATGATCAAATGGTTTGAGTATGCATATGTTAGAGAAGAACATTGGGCCGCTAACTAAAGCCATGTATCATGGTGGAAGTTTCAGTTTGGACATACAACCTCAATCTCTTATGAGAATATTAACTATTGTTGAATGCTTAAGCATTAAAAGAGGAGTCCATTATCTGTTGTCTATGTTGTCCCGGTATGGATGTCTAAGTTGAGAATAATCAAAAGCGAGAAATCCAATGCGTGCTTTCTCCTTAGACACTTGTACATGCGGCATAGAGGTACCCCTTTGTGACACTTGGTTGAAGCATATGTCATGTGATGATAATCCGTGTTTCCGAGCTAAGTAGGACAAGGTGCGAGCACTATTAGTACTCTATGCATGAGACATGCAACTTGTAGGAAGTATTATGCATAGCACATATGAATTATTACTACCGTTGACAAAATTGTTTCTATGTTTTCAAAACAAAAGCTCTAGCACAAAAATAGTAATCAATGCTTCCCTCTGCGAAGGGCCATTCTTTTACTTTATTGTTGAGTCAGTTTACCCACTTCTTTCTATCTTAGAAGCAAACACTTGTGTTAACTGTGTGCATTGATTCTTACATGTTTACTTATTGCACTTGTTATATTACTCTATGTTGACAAATATCCATGAGATATACATGTTACAAGTTGAAAGCATTCGCTGAAACTTAATCATCCTTTGTGTTGCTTCAATGCATTCTACTTAGAATTTATTGCTTATGAGTTAGCTCTTATGCAAGTCTTATTGATACTTGTCTTGAAAGTACTATTCATGAAAAGTTTTGCTATATGATTCATTTGCTTAGTCATTATCTTTGTTAGCAATCTTTTGTTCAGATCACTCCATTCATCTCATATGCTTTACAATAATGTTGATCAAGATTATGTTGGTAGCATGTCACTTCAGAAATTATTTGTGTTATCGTTTACCTACTCGAGGACGAGTAGGAACTAAGCTTGGGGATGCTTGATACGTCGCAAACATATCTATAATTTCTTATGTTCCATGCTACTTTTATTACAATACTTGAATGTTTTATACATACTTTACAACATTATTATACATTTTCCGGCACTAACCTATTAACAAGATGCCGAAGTGCCAGTTGCTGTTTTCTGCTGTTTTTGGTTTCAGAAATCCTAGTAAGGAAATATTCTCGGAATTGGACGAAATCAACGCCCAGGGGCCTATTTTTACACGAAGCTTCCAGACGACCGAAAGGGAGACGAAGTGGGGCCACGAGGTGGCCGACACGCGGTGCGGCCCGGCCTGGCCGCGCGCCCTGTTGTCCCCCTCGCGTCGCCCGACCCTTCCGCCTACAAATAGCCTTCGTCGCGAAACCCCCTGTACCGAGAACCACGATACGGAAAACCTTCTAGAGACGCCGCCGTCGCGAATCCCATCTCGGGGGATTCAGGAGATCGCCTCCGGCACCCTGCCGGAGAGGGGAATCATCACCGGAGGGCTCTACATCATCATGCCCGCCTCCGGATTGATGCGTGAGTAGTTCATCCTTGGACTATGGGTCCATAGCAGTAGCTAGATGGTTGTCTTCTCCGCTTGTGCTATCATTGTTTAGATCTTGTGAGCTGCCTAACATGATCAAGATCATCTATTTGTAATGCTACATGTTGTGTTTGGCGGGATCCGATGAATATAGAATATTATGTTAAGTTGATTATCAATCTATCATATATGTGTTGTTTATGTTCTTGCATGCTCTAGTAGAGGCTCTGGCCAAGTTGATACTTGTAACTCCAAGAGGAGTAATTATGCTCGATAGTGGGTTCATGCCTCCATTTAATCTGGGACAGTGACATAAAGTTCTAAGGTTGTGGATGTGCTGTTGCTACTAGGGATAAAACATTGATGCTTTATCTAAGGATATTTGTGTTGATTACATTACGCACCATACTTAATGCAATTATCTGTTGTTTACAACTTAATACCGGAAGGGGTTCGGATGATAACCTGAAGGTGGATTATTTAGGCATAGATGCATGCTGGATAGCGGTCTATGTACTTTGTCATAATGCCCTGATTAAATCACATAGTAATCATCGTTGATATGTATTGAATCTTTATTTGTCAATTGCCCGCCTGTAATTTGTTCACCCAGCATGTTAGTTATCTTATTGGAGAGACACCTCTAGTGAACTGTGGACCCCGGTCCATTCTTTTACATCTGAATACATTCTACTGCTGTTCTTTGCAAACAAACACCATCTTCCACTCGATACGCTTAATCCTTTGTTTTCCGGTGAGATTGACAACCTCACTGTTACGTTGGGGCAAAGTACTTTGATTGTGTTGTGCAGGTTCCACGTGGCGCCGGTTTCACTGGTGTTGCGCCGCACTACATTCCTCCACCAACAACCTTCACGTGCTTCTTGGCTCCTACTGGTTCGATAACCTTGGTTTCATAGGGAAAACTTGTCTTCGTGCGCATCACACCTTCCTCTTGGTTCCCAACGGACGTGTACACACGCATCGGTGTCTTGTTGCTTGACGCAATCATGGCAATGACCTTGGACTTTATGAATGCTTCATTCATCTCAAAGCCATCATTGTACTTTTCACATCCAAGTCCCTTCACCTTCACTCTAAGAGCACCAAGCCTTCCATAGGCATCGACCACGGATTCTCCTTCTCTAATCATGAACATAGTTGCTTCTTGCTTTGCGGAGTCATAAAGAGCTGATTGGATCAAATCGGTTCCCTCTTGGAGTACTACGATCCGATCCCACAACTCTTTAGCGGAGTCAATGTCATTGACTTGATCAAGGAGCTTGCGGTTGATGCCACTTCTAATCTTGTCACGTGCGGATGCATTGAGTTGACGGTTGTAGAACTCGGTGGAGGTCAACCGATCGGGATCTTGTGGCTCCATCCATGAACAATGATCTCCCATAACTCCACACTGCAGCTGCGAATATGAGATTCCATAGCAGATTTCCAATGAGGAAAGTGAGTTCCATCAAAATGGGGAACATTCCCACTATGGTTTATATGAGGCATGGGTGAAGTGTTTTTGGGATAGTCATGGTTGACTTCATGGAAGGATTCCTTAGAGCCCGAAGCCCCACTAGGAGCTCCTCCAGTAGTTAGGTTCTTAAGCATGACAGACATTTCTGCCATTTGGCTTTGTAGTTCATCCTCCTTTTTCTTCTTCTCGGCATCATATGCCAAGAATCTAGATTTCATTTCTTTAACCGAAAGGTTAGAGTCTTCATCTAGACCCTCGAATAGTTTTTCCATCTCACTCTTAAGGCGGTGAAGCCCTTAATAAGAGTCCAGGCTCTGATACCAATTGAAAGTTCAGAGATGGTAAACCTAGAGGGGGGTGAATAGGTTTCTACAGATTTTAATTCTTTCTTTGCAATATTAGGCTTTGCGGAATATAAAGGTGAGCCTAATGCAAACTAGGTGAAACAACCTATATGAGGATACAACTAACTCGAGCACGAAGGCTCTCACAGGCAGTTAAATCACAAGTAAAGAGTTCGGTTAGAGATAACCGATAGCACGCGGAGACGAGGGTTTATTCCCGTGTTCCCTTCCTTTGCAAGAAGGTACGTCACGTTTGGAGGAGTGGAGGTCCCACGAAGGATTCCCCGCGCCACGAAGGCTCACCCTATTCTCCGGAGCCTATCCCACGAAGGAATAGCTCTCTCACTTGTGGTAGACTTTGAGGTAGCCTCCAAACCTTCACAATCTTGTCAGGAGCAAATCCACAGCCCGGATGCTTCCGGACCACTCTTGCCCACCTAGGGTTTCCAAGGAACCCTAGAGAGCAAGCTTCTTGATGAATACAAGGGGGAATGAGATTTGGCTTGGTAGAACAGTAGATCGGGTCCTCCTCTATCGTTTCCCCGGAGGGATTTGAGTTTGGGTGGAGGAGGAGGGAGATCTGAGGCTTTTGGTGTTTCTAACAATGGAGTATGAGAGAAGGAGCTCAAGAACAGCTTGTAGTGTAGTGCCTAACTGTCTAGAGGTAGGAGAAGGGCTATTTATAGTGTCACTTGAAATATGGCCGTTGCCACTTGCCACATCAGCATTCTCGAGAAACCCGGTCGACCGGGCTGGCGCCGGACAGGCCGGTCCAGAGGCCGGTCAGACCGGTCAACCGGAGCTCCTTTGAGTCGACCGGTCTTGACCTTTGGAGTCCGGATTTCTGCCCGGTTGGCACGCGCGGTCGGCCGGCGGGGCGCCGGCCGCCGGTCGATCCCGGTTGGCCAAGCCGGGTCCAAACCGGGCTGGCAACCGGACCAAGACCGGACCATCGCCCAGACCTTCTTGGTTCCCACCGGTTGGCACCGGTCCTGGGGCCGGCAGCCGGGCTGGCCGTGCGTGGCCGGTCCGACCGGCTGGGACCGGCCATGGTCCTGAAACCCCTTGTTGATTTTTCGTCTAAGTGGGGGTCTCCCATTGCCTTCTTGTTCCATTGATACACCATTATACCTCTTTGGCTAATACCTGGGAATCATCTTGTAGACATGTATTAGTCCAAATACTCTAGCACGGTGTCATAGTTACCAAAATAATGGATAAGGGTAAAATACCCTTACAACGAGGCACCTTCGTATCTTCCCGTCTAGTTTCGTAGGTTCGAGTCATTGGGGCACTCGACCTTGTGGGTGGTGTTGCCAGTGCAACATTTCAGTTTGTTTTGTTCTGATGGGACCTTGTCCTCTAGATCTTTGTGGTGTGTATTGTGTATGTTGTGTTTGTACTTTGCCATGTTGCGGCTTCATTAAGTTAAAGCACTGCTCGTCTTAAGCCCAGGGCGGAGGCGGGCGGCAGGGGCTAGACTCCACCGCGCCGCCGCCGATTCACCAAGCTCCGCCCACCGACGCTGCACATGATCTCTCCTTCCCCATCCGTCTCTCCTGTCTATCGCCCCATGGAGCTCGCGCCGGCGCAGATTTTTTCAGGCCGTGGACGGCTGATGCGAAGGAGGCCGACGAGGCACCTCCTGGCAGGAGCTCGAGTGCCAACGCGGGTGGTTGCTCGGCCGCGGAGGACGGGACCAAGGCGTGCCGCGGCCGTCGAGGCCCTCCGTGCCGCGTGTGGCTGCCGGCGTCTGCAGGCGACTCCCTGCCTCACGGGCATCCTCCGGCGAGCCATCCCGCCGCAGGCCTGCACATATGCGAGCGCGCTGCACCCGTCCCTCCGTCTCCATGCCTCCTCGTCTCGCGGTGAGGGCGCCATGTGCCACCTCAGCCTCTCCATCTTCTTTCCTCCTCCATGCGGGTGCGAGGCGGCTGGCGGTGCTACCATGGGCGAGCCAGGTTGCTGTCGACGGCGGGCAAGTTGCTGCCCACGCGCCCACCTTGCTGCAGACGGCTTGCGACATGCATTACGTGGATTTTGCTGTCATATATAGATTTTTTTTGCTACAACTGTCCTATGGTTTTACAGTATTAGTATGTAAATTTTTCTACTAAGTATTTCGTTGATGTATTGGGCGAAATCTGTTTTGATACAATAGCAATGACTCTTCAAAGACCTTTGTAAAAATGTTGTGATGCTTTTTTTTTGCTATAATTGTTTTATTGTTTTGCTACTTTAGTATAGAAATTTTGCTACGAGGGTCTCCGGCGTAGGTCTTCATCAATTTTTCCAATGATATTGGCTTTTGCTACATTAGCATTTTTTTTGCTACAATAGCATAACTTTTTTGCTACGAGCTCTCCGGCGAGGTCTCCGGCGAGCTCAGCCTTTTTATTTGATTTCACGACTGAACCGTTTTTTACTGCAATGTAGCAAAAGCGGGTTATTTTTTGCTGCCGGGAGGTACTTTTTTGCTATATTGAGTAAAAGTAGATCTGGCCCTCAAGATGGCCGATCTGACGGCTGACGACCTGGGGGCTGTGAAATCAGATCCACGAGGACGCCTAGCAGTTTCCTTGATTTATCTCCTTCAACCATTCACAGCCGCCGCAAGGGCTGTCTAGCGTCCAATCCCTACCGCAGTCGTCGAGTGTTGGTCACCGCGCCGGTCGAGCGCGTCGACCACGATGCATCGTCCACCGAGTCTGAAAACTGCTAACCATATGTCTTGACTGAAGGTATGTCGTAAGATGTTGCTATTACATCTATTTGTATATTTGAACTTCTGCTACATTGATACGAAATATTAGCTAGTCAGAAACTTTTGGTCTAATTCGAATCGCACAAGGTAAAATTCGATATAGATTAGGTAGTAATCCATTTATTTATTTCTTACAAATTCTGCTATGCTTATGAAGAGGAAATAGGTACCTACTAAGAGCATGTCCAGTCCCGTCCCTCAAACCGTCACCCAAACCGTGCCGGATCGAGCGTTTGGGGGACGTGTTTTGTTCGTGCCGCGTTTGGGGACGTCGCTTCCCAGCCGCGTCCCCAAACGCCCCCCCAAATGAATATTGGTGCACGAAAATAAAGGTTTTCATTCAATTTTGATTATATATTACAAAGTTTGAATGAAAACGGCTAGCTTTCATCTAAACCTAGACTACTGACCGCCCGGCGGTGCGTTCGACGGCCCCGCCCCGTCGTCGCCTCCCCTACGCCGCAGCTCCTCCTGCGCGCGCCTCCTCTCCTTGCGTTCGGCGGTGGCCAGACGGTGCCGCTCCCGCCGCGCGTCCTCCGCCGTCCCCTGCTGCGCCGCCTGGAGGGAGAGCTCGACGGCGCGACGAATCTGCGCCTCTTCGCGGGCACGGGCGTCGTCCTGGAGCTTCTTCTCCGACTCGAAGGACTCGACGAGCGCGCGTTGCTGATCGGCCGTCTCGTCCGGGTGCGGCCCGTCGTCGTCGGACCACTCGAACTCGTCGTCGTCGTCGTCCTCCACCTCGGTCTCCTCCGCCTCGGCCTCCTCCTCCTCCATTGGCGCCTCCTCCTCCACATCTGTTGGCGCCTCCATCATCGCCGCCGCAAACGCGTCGGCCTCCGCCGCCAACTGCTCCGCCCGCCTCCCCCATAGCGCCGTCAGCGCCGCCTCCCGCTGCCGACGCTCCTCCGCCGTCACCTGCTGCTGGAGCTCGATCGACTCACGCCGCCGGCGCTCGATCGAGTCACGCCGTTCACGGAACAGCGCCTGCCGCTCATCGCGCTGGCGCCGGCGCTCGTCAGCCCATCGCTGCTCCATCTCCTCCCGGTACCGGCGCCGTCGCGCCTCTTGTCCCGTCGAGGCGTCGAACGCCGCAACGGTGTCGCACTGCTGCTCCTGCCACGCTGCTGCCGCCGCGGCCTCCTCAGCTGCGGAGGCAGGGGCGGAGAACGCCGCTAGATCCGCCGCCTGCTGGCGGGCCTCCTCCTCGAGTGCCTCCTCTAGTGCCGCACGCCGCTGCCGGGCTGGAAGTGGAGGAGACGGCGGTGGAGGGAAGTGGCCATCGCCGGGGCGGTTCGCCATTGCCACTGGTGGTGGAGGAGACGGCGGTGGAGCGACGAGGGCTGTGTTTGTTGCCGGCGGGGTGTGGTGGCTACCATTGAGCCGGGAGGCCTTTTTATAGACGCCGGAGTCAGGTAGAAAGCGCGGGAACAGGCGAGTGATACGTCGCAAACGTATCTATAATTTCTTATGCTCCATGCTACTTTTATTACAATACTTGAATGTTTTATACATACTTTACATTATTATACATTTTCCGGCACTAACCTATTAACAAGATGCCGAAGTGCCAGTTGTTTTTCTGCTGTTTTTGGTTTTAGAAATCCTAGTAAGGAAATATTCTCTAATTGGACGAAATCAAAGCCCGGGGCCTATTTTTACGAAGCTTCCGGAAGACCGAAAGGGAGACGAAGTGGGCAGGGGGCCACACACCAGGCGGCGGCGGCGCCCCGGCCACGCCGCCTGTTGTGTGGGGCCCTCGCGTCGCCCTGACCTACCCTTCCGCCTACAAATAGCCTTCGTCGCGAAACCCCCTGTACCGAGAGCCACGATACGGAAAACCTTTCAGACGCCGTCGTGAATCCCATCTCGGGGGATTCAGGAGATCGCCTCCGGCACCCTGCCGGAGAGGGGAATCATCATCGGAGGGGCTCTACATCATCATGCCCGCCTCCGGATTGATGCGTGAGTAGTTCATCCTTGGACTATGGGTCCATAGCAGTAGCTAGATGGTTGTCTTCTCCGCTTGTGCTATCATTGTTTAGATCTTGTGAGCTGCCTAACATGATCAAGATCATCTATTTGTAATGCTACATGTTGTGTTTGGCGGGATCCGATGAATATAGAATATTATGTTAAGTTGATTATCAATCTATCATATATGTGTTGTTTATGTTCTTGCATTCTCTCCGTTGCTAGTAGAGGCTCTGGCCAAGTTGATACTTGTAACTCCAAGAGGGAGTAATTATGCTCGATAGTGGGTTCATGCCTCCATTTAATCTGGGACAGTGACAGAAAGTTCTAAGGTTGTGGATGTGTGTTGCTACTAGGGATAAAACATTGATGCTTTGTCTAAGGATATTTGTGTTGATTACATTACGCACCATACTTAATGCAATTATCTGTTGTTTACAACTTAATACTGGAAGGGGTTCGGATGATAACCTGAAGGTGGATTATTTAGGCATAGATGCATGCTGGATAGCGGTCTATGTACTTTGTCGTAATGCCCTGATTAAATCACATAGTAATCATCGTTGATATGTATTGAATCTTTATTTGTCAATTGCCCGCCTGTAATTTGTTCACCCAGCATGTTAGTTATCTTATTGGAGAGACACCTCTAGTGAACTGTGGACCCCGGTCCATTCTTTTACATCTGAATACATTCTACTGTTTTTACTGTTCTTTGCAAACAAACACCATCTTCCACTCGATACGCTTAATCCTTTGTTTTCAGCAAGCCGGTGAGATTGACAACCTCATTGTTACGTTGGGGCAAAGTACTTTGGTTTGTGTTGTGCAGGTTCCACGTTGGCGCCGGTTTCACTGGTGTTGCGCCGCACTACACTCCTTCACCAACAACCTTCACGTGCTTCTTGGCTCCTACTGGTTCGATAACCTTGGTTTCTTTCTGAGGGAAAACTTGCTGCTGTGCGCATCACACCTTCCTCTTGGGGTTCCCAACGACGTGTACATCTACGCGCATCAAGATTTTCTGGCGCCGTTGCCGGGAGATCAAGACACGCTGCAAGGGGAGTCTCCACTTCCAATCTCTTTACTTTGTTTTTGTCTTGCTTTATTTTATTTACTACTTTGTTTGCTGCACTTAAACAAAACACAAAAAATTAGTTGCTAGCTTTACTTTATTTACTGTCTTGTTCTCTATATCAAAAACACAAAAAAATTAGTTACTTGTCTTTACTTTATTTGCTTAGTTTACTTTACTACTGTTATAATGGGTACTCCTGAAAATACTAAGTTGTGTGATTTCACTAGCACAAATAATAATGATTTTATATGTACTCCTATTGCTCCACCTGCTACTACAGCAGAATTCTATGAAATTAAACCTGCTTTACTGAATCTTGTTATGAGAGAGCAATTTTCTGGTGTTAGTACTGATGATGCTGCTGCCCATCTTAATAATTTTGTTGAACTTTGTGAAATGCAAAAGTATAAGGATATACATGGTGATATTATAAAACTGAAATTGTTTCCTTTCTCATTAAGAGGAAGAGCTAAAGATTGGTTGCTATCTTTGCCTAAAAATAGTATTGATTCATGGACTAAGTGTAAAGATGCTTTTATTAGTAAATATTATCCTCCTGCTAAGATTATATCTTTGAGAAGTAGCATTATGAACTTTAAACAATTTGATAATGAACATGTTGCTCAAGCATGGGAGAGAATGAAATCTTTGGTAAAGAATTGCCCAACCCATGGACTGACTACTTGGATGATCATCCAAACCTTTTATGCAGGATTGAATTTTTCCTCAAGGAACCTATTGGATTCAGCTGCTGGAGGTACTTTTATGTCCATCACCCTGGGCGCCGCAACTAAACTACTTGATGATATGATGATCAATTACTCTGAATGGCACACTGAAAGAACTCCTCAAGGTAAGAAGGTAAATTCTGTTGAAGAAACCTCTTCTTTGGGTGATAAGATTGATGCTATTATGTCTATGCTTGCAAATGGTAGATCTCATATTGATCCTAATAATGTTCCTTTAGCTTCATTAGTTGCTCAAGAAGAAAATGTTGATGTGAATTTCATTAAGAACAATAATTTCAACAACAATGCTTATAGGAATAATTATGGTAACAACAACTATAGGCCATATCCTTCTAATAATGGTAATGGTTATGGTAATTCTTATGGTAATTCTTACAACAATAATAAGAGTGTACCCCCTGGTCTTGAAGCCATGCTTAAAGAATTTATTAGTACACAAACTGCTTTCAATAAAACTGTTGAAGAAAAGCTTGATAAAATTGATATTCTTGCTTCTAAGGTTGATAGTCTTGCTCTTGATGTTGATCTTTTAAAATTGAAAGTTATGCCTGAGAAAGTTGAAGATGCTAGGTTTGCTAAAACAAATGCCATCCAAGTTAGAATTAATGATAATATTAGAATGTTGGCTGAATTGCATGCTAGGTGGGATAGAGAAGAAAAAGAAAAACTTGCTAAAGAGAATAATGTAGCTAAAGTATGGACTATTACCACCACTAGTAATGTTGATTCTTCACATGTTGCTGCACCTCCTACTATCAATGGTAAAATAATTGGTGTTGGCAATGTTTCTACTCCTAGTGCAAAGCGTACAAAATTGCCTGAAACTGCTGAAACTGCTGTTTGTGATAAAACTGCTGAAATTTTTCAAAATATTGGTGACAATGATTCCATTGCTGTAGAACATAATGGTTTAGATTTTGATGATTGTCATATTACTAAAGTTATAAAGTTCTTACAAAAACTTGCTAGAAGTCCCAACGCTAGTGCTATAAATTTAGCCTTTACAAAACATATTACAAATGCTCTCATTAAAGCTAGGGAAGAGAAATTAAAACTTGAAGCTTCTATTCCTAGAAAGTTAGAAGATGGTTGGGAGCCCATCATTAAGATGAAATTTAATGACTTTGAATGTAATGCTTTATGTGATCTTGGTGCAAGTATTTCTGTTATGCCTAAGAAAATTTATGATATGCTTGACTTGCCACCATTGAAGAATTGTTATTTGGATGTTAATCTTGCTGATAATGTTAAAAAGAAACCTTTGGGGAGGATTGATAATGTGCGCATTACGGTTAACAATAACCTTGTCCCCGTTGATTTTGTTGTCTTGGATATTGAATGCAATGCATCTTGTCCTATTGTGTTGGGAAGACCTTTTCTTCGAACTGTTGGTGCTGTTATTGATATGAGGGAAGGTAATATTAAATATCAATTTCCTCTCAAGAAAGGTATGGAA
The DNA here is from genome assembly GCA_030979885.1 of Lolium multiflorum. Classification (NCBI taxonomy): domain Eukaryota; kingdom Viridiplantae; phylum Streptophyta; class Magnoliopsida; order Poales; family Poaceae; genus Lolium; species Lolium multiflorum. The sequence goes on along the minus strand of CM061748.1, from coordinate 71,876,422 downwards.
CACTTCCCTAGAAAGAGAATGAAGTTGCCTTTTGATTCTATTATTAGAACAAGCTATGATGTTGATGCTCCATCTCTTGAAAATACTTGATTTGCACTTTCTGCGCCTAGCTGAAAGGCGTTAAAGAAAAGCACTTCTTGGGAGATAACCCATGTTTCATTTTATTTACTGTATTGTTGAGTCTTGGAAGTTGTTTACTACTGTAGCAACCTCTCCTTATCATGTTTTTGTGCCAAGTAAAGTTTTTATGTTAAAGTTGATGATAGATTTGGATCGCTGCGCAGAAACAGCATTGCTGTCTGTCACGAATTCTCGCAGAAGTCTCTGTAAAAAAATCGAAAAAATCTGCAAATTTACGAGCATGATCCTCAGATATGTACGCAACTTTCGTTAGTTTTGAGTTTTTCCATTTGAGCAAGTTAAGTGCCCCTTCCAGATGCATCTTTACGGACTGTTCTGTTTTTGACAGATTCTGTCTTTTATTTCGCATTGCCGCTTTTGCTATGTTGAATGAGTTTCTTTGTTCCATTAACTTTCAGAAGCTTTGTGCAATGTCCAGAAGTGTTAAGAATGATTGTGTCACCTCTGAATATGTGAATTTTGGTTATGCACTAACCCTCTAATGAGTTTGCTTGAAGTTTGTGTGAAGGAAGTTTTCAAGGGTCAAGAGAAGAGAATGATATACTATGATCAAGAAGAGTGAAAGGTCTAAGCTTGGGGATGCCCCGGTGGTTCCCTGCATATTTTAAGAAGACTCAAGCATCTAAGCTTGGGGATGCCCAAGGCATCCCCTTCTTCATCGACAACATTATCAGGTCACTTCTAGTGAAACTATATTTTTATTCCGTCACATTCTTATGTTCTTTACTTGGAGCGTCGGTTTGTTTTTATTTTTGTTTTGTTTTGAATAAAGTTGGATCCCGCCATTCTTATATTGGAGATATTACGCTCCACTTTTTCATATGGAACACTTGTGTTCTTATTTGTGCTTTAATGTTCATGGCGAAAGCTAATTGCTTCGTTAGATTGCTATTTGGTTGGAATTGGAAAATGCTGCATATGGTTTGGCAATTTGGCAATTGTTTGAGCTCTCATAGATCATGTTTAAGCTCTTGCATCATGTAGTTTAATCTATTAATGAAGAACTACCGTAGAGCTTGTTTAATTTGGTTTGCATGATTGGTCTCTCTAAGTCTAGATATTTTCGGGTAAAGTGTTTGAACAACAAGGAAGACAGTGTAGAGCCTTATAATGCTTGCAATATGTTCTTGTGTGAGTTTTGCTGTACCTGTTCATACTTGTGTTTGCTTCAAACAACCTTGCTAGCCCAAACCTTGTACTGAGAGGAAATGCTTCTCGTGCATCCAAACACCTTGAGCCAAAACCCATGCCATTTGTGTCCACCATATCTACCTACTATGTGGTATTTTTCTGCCATTCCAAAGTAAATTACTTGAGTGCTACCTTTAAAATTTCATTCCTCTACCTTTACAATATATAGCTCATGGGACAAATAGCTTAAAAACTATTGTGGTGATGAATATGTAGTTATGTGTCTTAATTCTTATAAGTTGCTTGTTGAGCGGTAACCATGTTTTCTGGGGACGCCATCAACTTTATCTTTGTTGGATATCATGTGAGATGCTATGCATGTTCGTCTTGTCTGAAGTAAGTGGACTTCATGATCAAATGGTTTGAGTATGCATATGTTAGAGAAGAACATTGGGCCGCTAACTAAAGCCATGTATCATGGTGGAAGTTTCAGTTTGGACATACAACCTCAATATCTTATGAGAATATTAACTATTGTTGAATGCTTAAGCATTAAAAGAGGAGTCCATTATCTGTTGTCTATGTTGTCCCGGTATGGATGTCTAAGTTGAGAATAATCAAAAGCGAGAAATCCAATGCGTGCTTTCTCCTTAGACACTTGTACAGGCGGCATAGAGGTACCCCGTTGATGTACACGTCCGTTGGGAACCCCATAAGGTATGATGCGCACAGCAAGTTTTCCCTCAGAAAGAAACCAAGGTTTAATCGGACCAGTAGGAGCCAAGAAGCACGTTGAAGGTTGATGGTGGCGAAATGTGATGCGGCGCAACAACAGGGATTCCGGCGCCAACGTGGAACCTGCACAACACAACCCAAGTACTTTGCCCCAACGAAACAGTGAGGTTGTCAATCTCACCGGCTTGCTGTAACAAAGGATTAACCGTATTGTGTGGAAGATGATTGTTTGCAAGAAAACAGTAAAACAAGTATTGCAGTAGATTGTATGCGATGTAAAGAATAGGACCGGGGTCCACAGTTCACTAGAGGTGTCTCTCCCATAAGATAAAAGCATGTTGGGTGAACAAATTACAGTCGGGCAATTGACAAATAGAGAAGGGCATAACAATGCATATACATGATATGATAAATATAGTGAGATTTAATCCGGGCATTACGACAAAGTACATAGACCGCCATCCAACTGCATCTATGCCTAAAAAGTCCACCTTCAGGTTATCATCCGAACCCCATTCAGTATTAAGTTGCAAAGCAACAGACAATTGCATTAAGTATGGTGCGTAATGTAATCAACAACTACATCCTTAGACATAGCATCAATGTTTTATCCCTAGTGGCAACAGCACATCACAACCTTAGAACCTACTGTCACGATCCCAGGTGTCAATGAAGGCATGAACCCACTATCGAGCATAAATACTCCCTCTTGGAGTTAAGAGCAAAAACTTGGCCAGAGCCTCTACTAATAACGGAGAGCATGCAAGATCATAAACAACACATAAACAATAGATTGATAATCACCATAACATAGTATTCTCTATCCATCGGATCCCGACAAACACAACATATAGTATTACAGATAGATGATCTTGATCATGTTAGGCAGCTCACAAGATCCAACAATGAAGCACAATTAGGAGAAGACGACCATCTAGCTACTGCTATGGACCCATAGTCCAGGGGTGAACTACTCACTCATCACTCCGGAGGCGATCATGGCGATGAAGAGTCCTCCGGGAGATGAATCCCCTCTCCGGCAGGGTGCCGGAGGCGATCTCCTGAATCCCCGAGATGGGATTCGCGGTGGCGGCGTCTCTCGGAAGGTTTTCCGTATCGTGGCTCTCGGACTGGGGGTTTCGCGACGGAGGCTATAAGTAGGCGAAAGGGTAGGTCGGGGCCTCACGAGGGCCAGATGACAGGCCGCGCGGCCGGGGGCCGGCCGCGCCCCTGTGTCTGGCCACCTCGTGGCCCCACTCGTTATCTCTTCGGTCTGCTCCGTGCAAAAATAGGACCCTGGGCGGTGATTTCGTCCAATTCGAGAATATTTCCTTACTAGGATTTCTGAAACCAAAAACAGCAGAAAAAGCTGGCTCTTCGGCATCTTGTTAATAGGTTAGTTCCAGAAAATGCGTAAATACGACATATAATGTGCATAAAACATGTAGGTATCATCAATAAAGTAGCATGGAACATAAGAAATTATCGATACGTTGGAGACGTATCAGCATCCCCAAGCTTAGTTCTGCTCGTCCCGAGCAGGTAAAACGATAACAAAGATAATTTCTGAAGTGACATGCCATCATAATCTTGATCATACTATTTGTAAACATATGTAATGAATGCAGCGATCAAAACAAAGGTAATGACATGAGTAAACAACTGAATCATAAAGCAAAGACTTTTCATGAATAGTACTTCAAGACAAGCATCAATAAGTCTTGCATAAGAGTTAACTCATAAAGCAATAAATCAAAGTAAAGGTGTTGAAGCAACACAAAGGAAGATTAAGTTTCAGCGGTTGCTTTCAACTTATAACATGTATATCTCATGGATATTGTCAACATAAAGTAATATAACAAGTGCAATATGCAAGTATGTAGGAATCAATGCACAGTTCACACAAGTGTTTGCTTCTTAAGGTGGAGGGAGATAGGTAAACTGACTCAACAATAAAAGTAAAAGAATGGTCCTTCAAAGAGGAAAGCATCGATTGCTGTATTTGTGCTAGAGCTTTTATTTTGAAAACATGAAACAATTTTGTCAACGGTAGTAATAAAACATATGAGTTATGTAAATTATATCTTACAAGTTGCAAGCCTCATGCATAGTGTACTAATAGTGCCCGCACCTTGTCCTACTTAGCTTGGACTACCGGATCTTTGCAATGCCATGTTTCAACCAAGTGTCACAAAGGGGTACCTCCATGCCGCCTGTACAAAGGTCTAAGGAGAAAGCTCGCATTTTGGATTTCTCGCTTTTGATTATTCTCAACTTAGACATCCATACCGGGACAACATGGACAACAGATAATGGACTCCTCTTAAATGCATAAGCATGTAGCAACAATTATTATTCTCATATGAGATTGAGGATATATGTCCAAAACTGAAACTTCAACCATGATTCATGGCTTTAGTTAGCGGCCCAATGTTCTTCTCTAACAATTTGCATGCTCCAATCATTAAGGTGATAGATCCTTCAGACAAGACGGACATGCATAGCAACTCACATGATATTCAACAATAGTTGATGGCGTTCCCCAGAAGCATGGTTATCGCACAACAAGCAACTTAATAAAAGATAAAGTGCATAAGTACATATTCAATACTACGATAGTTTTTAAGGCTATTTTGTCCCATGAGCTATATATTGCAAAGGTAAATGATGGAATTTTTAAAGGTAGCACTCAAGCAATTTACTTTGGAATGGCGGAGAAATACCATGTAGTAGGTAGGTATGGTGGACACAAATGGCATAGTGGTTGGCTCAAGGATTTTGGATGCATGAGAAGTATTCCCTCTCGATACAAGGTTTAGGCTAGCAAGGTTATTTGAAGCAAACTCAAGGATGAACCGGTGCAGCAAAACTCACATAAAAGACATATTGTAAACATTATAAGACTCTACACCGTCTTCCTTGTTGTTCAAAACTCAATACTAGATATTATCTAGACCTTAGAGAGACCAAATATGCAAATCAAATTTTAGCAAGCTCTATGTATTTCTTCATTAATGGGTGCAAAGCATATGATGCAAGAGCTTAAACATGAGCACAACAATTGCCAAGTATCACATTATCCAAGACATTTTAGAATTACTACATGTAGCATTTTCCAATTCCAACCATATAACAATTTAACGAAGAAGAAACTTCGCCTTGAACATTATGAGTAAAGCCTAAGGACATATTTGTCCATATGCAACAGCGGAGCGTGTCTCTCTCCCACAAAGTGAATGCTAGGATCCATTTTATTCAAACAAAAACAAAAACAAAAACAAACCGACGCTCCAAGCAAAGAACACAAGATGTGATTGAATAAAAATATAGTTTCAGGGGAGGAACCTGATGATGTTGTCGATGAAGAAGGGGATGCCTTGGGCATCCCCAAGCTTAGACGCTTGAGTCTTCTTAGAATATGCAGGGGTGAACCACGGGGCATCCCCAAGCTTAGAGCTTTCACTCCTCTTGATCATAGTATATCATACTCCTCTCTTGACCCTTGAAAACTTCCTTCACACCAAACTTCAAGCAAACTCATTAGAGGGTTAGTGCACAATTAATAATTCACACATTCAGAGGTGACACAAACATTCTTTACACTTCTGGACATTGCATAAAGCTACTGGACATTAATGGATCAAAGAAATTCATCCAACATAGCAAAAGAGGCAATGCGAAATAAAAGGCAGAATCTGTCAAAAACAGAACAGTCCGTAAAGACGAATTTTAAGATGGCACCAGACTTGCTCAAATGGAAAAACTCAAAACTAATGAAAGTTGCGTACATATCTGAGGATCACGCTCGTAAATTGGCAGATTTTTTCGAATTTTCTACAGAGACTTGTGCCCAGATTCGTGACAGACAGCAATGCTGTTTCTGCGCAGCGATCCCAAATATAACATCAACTTTAACATAGAAACTTTACTTGGCACAAAAACATGATAAGGAGAGGTTGCTACAGTAGTAAACAACTTCCAAGACTCAACAAAACAAAGTACTGTAGTAAAAACATGGGTTGTCTCCCATAAGCGCTTTTCTTTAACGCCTTTCAGCTAGGCGCAGAAAGTGCAAATCAAGTAACATCGAGAGTAGAAGCATCAACATCATAACTTGTTCTAATAATAGAATCAAAAGGCAACTTCATTCTCTTTCTAGGGAAGTGTTCCATACCTTTCTTGAGAGGAAATTGATATTTAATATTACCTTCCCTCATATCAATAACAGCACCAACAGTTCGAAGAAAAGGTCTTCCCAACACAATAGGACAAGATGCATTGCATTCAATATCCAAAACAACAAAATCAACGGGGACAAGGTTATTGTTAACCGTAATGCGCACATTATCAATCCTCCCCAAAGGTTTCTTTTTAACATTATCGGCAAGATTAACATCCAAATAACAATTCTTCAATGGTGGCAAGTCAAGCATATCATAAATCTTTTTAGGCATAACAGAAATACTTGCACCAAGATCACATAAAGCATTACATTCAAAGTCATTGAATTTCATTTTAATGATGGGCTCCCAACCATCTTCTAACTTTCTAGGAATAGAAGTTTCAAGTTTTAGTTTCTCTTCTCTAGCTTTTATGAGAGCATTTGTAATATGTTTTGTAAAGGCTAAATTTATAGCACTAGCATTAGGACTTTTAGCAAGTTTTTGTAAGAACTTTATAACTTCAGAGATGTGGCAATCATCAAAATCTAAATCATTATGAGCTACAGCAATGGGATCATTGTTCCCAAGGTTGGAAAAAATTTCAGCAGTTTTATCACAAGCAGTTTCAGCAGTTTTAGCAATTTCAGGCAGTTTTGTTCGCTTTGCACTAGGAGTAGAAACATTGCCAACACCAATTATTTTACCATTGATAGTAGGAGGTGCAGCAACATGTGAAGCATTAACATTACTAGTGGTGGTAATAGTCCAAACTTTAGCTACATTATTCTCTTTAGCTAGTTTTTCATTTTCTTCTCTATCCCACCTAGCACGCAATTCAGCCATTAATCTTATATTCTCATTAATTCTAACTTGGATGGCATTTGCTGTAGTAGTAATCTTATTATCAATATCATTATTAGGCATAACTTTCAATTTTAAAAGATTAACATCAGAGGCAAGTCTATCAACTCTAGAAGCAATAATATCAATTTTATCAAGCTTTTCCTCAACAGATTTGTTAAAAGCAGTTTGTGTACTAATAAATTCTTTAAGCATAGCTTCAAGACCAGAGGGTACACTCCTATTATTATTGTAAGAATTCCCATAAGAATTACCATAACCATTACCATTAGCAGAAGGATATGGCCTATAGTTATTACCAGAGTTGTTCCTATAAGCATTGTTGTTGAAATTATTATTTTTAATGAAATTCACATCAACATTTTCTTCTTGAGCAACCAATGAAGCTAAAGGAACATTATTTGGATCTACATTAGATCTACCATTCACAAGCATAGACATAATCACATCAATCTTATCACTCAAGGAAGAGGTTTCTTCAACAGAATTTACCTTCTTACCTTGTGGAGCTCTTTCCGTGTGCCATTCAGAGTAATTTATCATCATATCATCAAGAAGTTTTGTAGCCGCCCCCAAAGTGATGGACATAAAGGTACCTCCAGCAGCTGAATCCAATAAATTCCGCGAAGAAAAATTTAGTCCTGCATAGAAGGTTTGGATGATCATCCAAGTAGTCAGTCCATGGGTTGGGCAATTCTTTACCAAAGTTTTCATTCTCTCCCATGCTTGAGCAACATGTTCAGTATCTAATTGCTTAAAATTCATTATGCTACTTCTCAAAGATATAATTTTAGCGGGAGGATAATATCTACCAATAAAAGCATCCTTACATTTAGTCCATGAATCAATACTATTCTTAGGTAAAGATAGCAACCAATCTTTAGCTCTTCCTCTTAATGAGAAAGGAAACACTTTCAATTTAATAATATCACCATCTACATCCTTATACTTTTGCATTTCACAAAGTTCAACAAAATTATTGAGATGGGCAGCAACATCATCAGAACTAACACCAGAAAATTGATCTCTCATAACCAGGTTCAGTAAAGCAGGTTTAATTTCAAAGAATTCTGCTGTAGTAGCAGGTGGAGCAATAGGTGTGCATAGGAAATCATTATTATTTGCATTTGTGAAGTCACACAACTTAGTATTTTCAGGGGTATTCATTTTAGCAACAGTAAATAAAGCAAACTAGATAAAGTAAATGCAAGTAACTAATTTTTTTGTGTTTTTGATATAGAGAGCAAGACAGTAAATAAAGTAAAGCTAGCAACTAATTTTTTTGTGTTTTGTTTAGGTGCAGCAAACAAAGTAGTAAATAAAATAAAGCAAGACAAAAACAAAGTAAAGAGATTGAGAAGTGGAGACTCCCTTGCAGCGTGTCTTGATCTCCTCGGCAACGGCGCCAGAAAAAGTGCTTGATAGATGTACACGTCCGTTGGGAACCCCAAGAGGAAGGTATGATGCGCACAGTGGCAAGTTTTCCCTCAGAAAGAAACCAAGGTTTAATCGGACCAGTAGGAGCCAAGAAGCACGTTGAAGGTTGATGGTGGCGAAATGTGATGCGGCGCAACAACAGGGATTCCGGCGCCAACGTGGAACCTGCACAACACAACCCAAGTACTTTGCCCCAACGAAACAGTGAGGTTGTCAATCTCACCGGCTTGCTGTAACAAAGGATTAACCGTATTGTGTGGAAGATGATTGTTTGCAAGAAAACAAAAAACAAGTATTGCAGTAGATTGTATGCGATGTAAAGAATAGGACCGGGGTCCACAGTTCACTAGAGGTGTCTCTCCCATAAGATAAAAGCATGTTGGGTGAACAAATTACAGTCGGGCAATTGACAAATAGAGAAGGGCATAACAATGCATATACATGATATGATAAATATAGTGAGATTTAATCCGGGCATTACGACAAAGTACATAGACCGCCATCCAACTGCATCTATGCCTAAAAAGTCCACCTTCAGGTTATCATCCGAACCCCATTCACTATTAAGTTGCAAAGCAACAGACAATTGCATTAAGTATGGTGCGTAATGTAATCAACAACTACATCCTTAGACATAGCATCAATGTTTTATCCCTAGTGGCAACAAGCACATCACAACCTTAGAACCTACTGTCACGATCCCAGGTGTCAATGAAGGCATGAACCCACTATCGAGCATAAATACCCCCTCTTGGAGTTAAGAAAAACTTGGCCAGAGCCTCTACTAATAACGGAGAGCATGCAAGATCATAAACAACACATAAACAATAGATTGATAATCACCATAACATAGTATTCTCTATCCATCGGATCCCGACAAACACAACATATAGTATTACAGATAGATGATCTTGATCATGTTAGGCAGCTCACAAGATCCAACAATGAAGCACAATTAGGAGAAGACGACCATCTAGCTACTGCTATGGACCCATAGTCAGGGGTGAACTACTCACTCATCACTCCGGAGGCGATCATGGCGATGAAGAGTCCTCCGGGAGATGAACCCCTCCCGGCAGGTGCCGGAGGCGATCTCCTGAATCCCCGAGATGGGATTCGCGGTGGCGGCGTCTCGAAGGTTTTCCGTATCGTGGCTCCCGGGGTTTCGCGACGGAGGCTATAAGTAGGCGAAAGGGTAGGTCGGGGGCCTCACGAGGGGCCCAGATGACAGGGGGCGCGGCCAGGGCCTGCCGCGCCGCCACGTGGTGCCACCTCGTGGCCCCACTTCGTTATCTCTTCTTCTGGAAGCTCCGTGCAAAAATAGGACCCTGGGCGGTGATTTCGTCCATTCCGAGAATATTTCCTTACTAGGATTTCTGAAACCAAAAACAGCAGAAAACAGCAACTGGCTCTTCGGCATCTTGTTAATAGGTTAGTTCCAGAAAATGCGTAAATACGACATATAATGTGCATAAAACATGTAGGTATCATCAATAAAGTAGCATGGAACATAAGAAATTATCGATACGTTGGAGACGTATCAGCACCCCTTTGTGACACTTGGTTGAAGCATATGTCATGTGATGATAATCCGTGTTTCCGAGCTAAGTAGGACAAGGTGCGAGCACTATTAGTACTCTATGCATGAGACATGCAACTTGTAGGAAGTATTATGCATAGCACATATGAATTATTACTACCGTTGATAAAATTGTTTCTATGTTTTCAAAACAAAAGCTCTAGCACAAAAATAGTAATCCATGCTTCCCTCTGCGAAGGGCCATTCTTTTACTTTATTGTTGAGTCAGTTTACCCACTTCTTTCTATCTTAGAAGCAAACACTTGTGTTAACTGTGTGCATTGATTCTTACATGTTTACTTATTGCACTTGTTATATTACTCTATGTTGACAAATATCCATGAGATATACATGTTACAAGTTGAAAGCAATTGCTGAAACTTAATCATCCTTTGTGTTGCTTCAATGCATTCTACTTAGAATTTATTGCTTATGAGTTAGCTCTTATGCAACTCTTATTGATACTTGTCTTGAAAGTACTATTCATGAAAAGTTTTGCTATATGATTCATTTGTTTAGTCATTATCTTTGTTAGCAATCTTTTGTTCAGATCACTCCATTCATCTCATATGCTTTAATAATGTTGATCAAGATTATGTTGGTAGCATGTCACTTCAGAAATTATTTGTGTTATCGTTTACCTACTCGAGGACGAGTAGGAACTAAGCTTGGGGATGCTTGATACGTCGCAAACGTATCTATAATTTCTTACGTTCCATGCTACTTTTATTACAATACTTGAATGTTTTATACATACTTTACAACATTATTATACATTTTCCGGCACTAACCTATTAACAAGATGCCGAAGTGCCAGTTGCTGTTTTCTGCTGTTTTTGGTTTCAGAAATCCTAGTAAGGAAATATTCTCGGAATTGGACGAAATCAACGCCCGGGGCCTATTTTTACACGAAGCTTCCGAAGACCGAAAGGGGAGACGAAGTGGGGCCACGAGGGCCACACACCGGGCGGCACGACCCAAGCCCAGCCGCGCCGGCTGTTGTGTGGGGCCCTCGCGTCGCCCCCTGCTACCCTTCCGCCTACAAATAGCCTTCGTCGCAAACCCCCCGTACCGAGAGCCACGATACGGAAAACCTTCCAGAGACGCGCCGTCGCGAATCCCATCTCGAGGGATTCAGGAGATCGCCTCCGGCACCCTGCCGGAGAGGGGAATCATCACCGGAGGGGCTCTACATCATCATGCCCGCCTCCGGATTGATGCGTGAGTAGTTCATCCTTGGACTATGGGTCCATAGCAGTAGCTAGATGGTTGTCTTCTCCGCTTGTGCTATCATTGTTTAGATCTTGTGAGCTGCCTAACATGATCAAGATCATCTATTTGTAATGCTACATGTTGTGTTTGGCGGGATCCGATGAATATAGAATATTATGTTAAGTTGATTATCAATCTATCATATATGTGTTGTTTATGTTTTTGCATGCTCTCCGTTGCTAGTAGAGGCTCTGGCCAAGTTGATACTTGTAACTCCAAGAGGGAGTAATTATGCTCGATAGTGGGTTCATGCCTCCATTTAATCTGGGACAGTGACAGAAAGTTCTAAGGTTGTGGATGTGCTGTTGCTACTAGGGATAAAACATTGATGCTTTGTCTAAGGATATTTGTGTTGATTACATTACGCACCATACTTAATGCAATTATCTGTTGTTTACAACTTAATACTGGAAGGGGTTCGGATGATAACCTGAAGGTGGATTATTTAGGCATAGATGCATGCTGGATAGCGGTCTATGTACTTTGTCGTAATGCCCTGATTAAATCACATAGTAATCATCGTTGATATGTATTGAATCTTTATTTGTCAATTGCCCGCCTGTAATTTGTTCACCCAGCATGTTAGTTATCTTATTGGAGAGACACCTCTAGTGAACTGTGGACCCCGGTCCATTCTTTTACATCTGAATACATTCTACTGTTTTTACTGTTCTTTGCAAACAAACACCATCTTCCACTCGATACGCTTAATCCTTTGTTTTCAGCAAGCCGGTGAGATTGACAACCTCATTGTTACGTTGGGGGGGTTGTGTTGTGCAGGTTCCACGTTGGCGCCGGTTTCACCGGTGTTGCGCGCACTACATTCCTTCACCAACAACCTTCACGTGCTTCTTGGCTCCTACGGTTCGATAACCTTGGTTTTCGAGGGAAAACTTGCTGCTGTGCGCATCACACCTTCCTCTTGGGGTTCCCAACGGACGTGTACATCTACGCGCATCAGCGAGAAGAGGCGGGAAGATCGCGCGGGAACGGGCGGTGGCGTGCGAACGCCGGCGACGCGTGGAGGCTGCGCAGCACCGACGAGACGTCTCGCCTGCCCCTCCGTCGCCATTAAGGCAAAGATGCCGCCGTGTGTCACTGCGCGCGAATAACTTCCGTCGCGAGGTAGGCGACGGTTAGGTTAAAATTAACTGTGCCGCTGACGGGTCGGGGCCGCGTCGGTTCGCCTCGCTTTTCGTTGTGTCCGGCGTGCCCGGGGCGTCCCCTGTGGGACGGGGACGGGCTCGGGGCGCCGGACACCGTATCGGGGCGCGCCGGACAAAAATGGGCTTTGGGGACGCGGCTGTAACGCATTTTTTGTCCGGCGCGACCCAAATCCCTTTGGGGGACGCGACTGGAGATGCGCTAATACTTCAAGTTAGTTCATTCTGTTAAACCATGTAATACATACGTTGTATATACGCCACGTGTGGGGCTTTTCCACACTATATTAACACGTAGCCCGGCCCAGGGAGAGTGTACGGTTCCAACCTAGGTGAATTCATATGGTATAAGAGCCTCCTCCTCCCTCCTCGTGAGGCGGCTGCCGCTCCAAACACCGACGACCAAAAACCGACCAAAACCCACCCGCCGGCGTTCGCGGTGCGGGACACACAAACCTCAAACATCTCTCCGGTTACTCCTTGTCTCGTGAGCCTTCAAATCTAGACACAACCCACGACCCAAAACAACAACAAAGCGCTCCGATCGGAGCCCTCAAACCCTAGAAAATCAGACACCACAAACAACCCGATCTAATGCCTCGTCTTCGACCACGGCGGCTGCTGGCGGCAAGCCTATCCACTGCTCTTGGCGCCCGCCGTCAGAAAATTTCACGGGATAATCATATTTTCCGGAAGACGCAAGTTCTTCCGGCCCTTCACGGCGCCCAGTCATGGAGTTGTTGAATGGCACCGACCTCGCCCCGCCAAACTGTGGAGATAGAAGATCGTGATGGCAAGAAGGTTCAAGTGCCCATTCAGAGTATGCAGTTTGAATGCCCGTGATCAAACTTATGAGCTATACGGTAAAATCCCTTGATGTAGATCTGTTATCTCAATGCATTGGTCTTGAACATGCACATGAAATATGGAAAACGATAGAAGATCTGTTTGCATCGGAATCTCGTGCTCGTGTCAATTTTCTTAGAGGTGCCTGATACGTCTCAAACGTATCTATAATTTCTTATGGTCCATGCTACTTTTATTACAATACTTGAATGTTTTATACATACTTTACAACATTATTATACATTTTCCGGCACTAACCTATTAACAAGATGCCGAAGTGCCGGTTGCTGTTTTCTGCTGTTTTTGGTTTCAGAAATCCTAGTAAGGAAATATTCTCGGAATTGGACGAAATCAACGCCCAGGGGCCTAGTTTTACACGAAGCTTCCAGAAGACCGAAAGGGAGACGAAGTGGGGCCACGAGGTGGCCAGACACCAGGGCGGTGCGGCCCAGGCTCTGGCCGCGCGGCCCTGTTGTCTGGCCCCTCGCGTCGCCCCCTGACCTACCCTTCCGCCTACTTAAAGCCTCCGTCGCGAAACCCCCTGTACCGAGAGCCACGATACGGAAAACCTTCCGAGACGCCGCCGTCGCGAATCCCATCTCGGGATTCGGGAGATCGCCTCCGGCACCCTGCCGAGGGGAATCATCATCAGGAGGGGCTCTACATCATCATGCCCGCCTCCGGATTGATGCGTGAGTAGTTCATCCTTGGACTATGGGTCCATAGCAGTAGCTAGATGGTTGTCTTCTCCGCTTGTGCTATCATTGTTTAGATCTTGTGAGCTGCCTAACATGATCAAGATCATCTATTTGTAATGCTACATGTTGTGTTTGGCGGGATCCGATGAATATAGAATATTATGTTAAGTTGATTATCAATCTATCATATATGTGTTGTTTATGTTCTTGCATGCTCTCCGTTGCTAGTAGAGGCTCTGGCCAAGTTGATACTTGTAACTCCAAGAGGGAGTAATTATGCTCGATAGTGGGTTCATGCCTCCATTTAATCTGGGACAGTGACAGAAAGTTCTAAGGATGTGTTGTTGCTACTAGGGATAAAACATTGATGCTTTGTCTAAGGATATTTGTGTTGATTACATTACGCACCATACTTAATGCAATTATCTGTTGTTTACAACTTAATACCGGAAGGGGTTCGGATGATAACCGAAGGTGGATTATTTAGGCATAGATGCATGCGGATAGCGGTCTATGTACTTTACTTTGTCGTAATGCCCTGATTAAATCACATAGTAATCATCGTTGATATGTATTGAATCTTTATTTGTCAATTGCCCGCCTGTAATTTGTTCACCCAACATGTTAGTTATCTTATTGGAGAGACACCTCTAGTGAACTGTGGACCCCGGTCCATTCTTTTACATCTGAATACATTCTGCTTTTATTGTTCTTTGCAAACAAACACCATCTTCCACTCGATACGCTTAATCCTTTGTTTTCAGCAAGCCGGGAGATTGACAACCTCACTGTTACGTTGGGGCAAAGTACTTTGATTGTGTTGTGCAGGTTCCACGTTGGCGCCGGTTTCACTGGTGTTGCGCCGCACTACACTCTTCCACCAACAACCTTCACGTGCTTCTTGGCTCCTACTGGTTCGATAACCTTGGTTTCATACTGAGGAAACTTGCTGCTGTGCGCATCATACCTTCCTCACTACAAGAAAAGTTGCCATGGCCGACGAAGTTGAAGTCGCGCCGTGGTTGCTGGTGCACCATGGCCGACGATTTTTGGTCCCTCCGTGGTTCATGTCAAAACTTTTTTTTCTCGTTTTTGAGGCCACCTAGCCCGACGAAAGCGGCCAAAACGTCGCGTATGGTGGCCCGGGACGTGGTGCATCGCGAATTCTCGGGTTCGCCGGCCGAGTCAACGCAAATCCGCACCGCCCAGGGATGTAGGGCCCAGATGGCAGCCTCTCTAGCATTGTTTTTTTCTCGATCGCGCCATCTCGTTCAACGCTCTCCGATCGAGCCGTTTACGATGCAGGATCATGGGTCCCGCTTGTCATCCTCTATGAACCAAATTTCTTTCTTTTCTTGGATTTTTTTGACCCCCTGATTTCTGGCTACTTCCTTTTTCTTTTGATCCCTTGCCGCCTTGGAAACGTTGAGACCGCTGCGCTAAATGGGACCCGCATGTCATCCTCTATGAGCAATCAACTTTCTTTTCTTGGAGTTTTTTTGGCACCTATTTGGTCACTTGCCTTTTTTCGATCCCCTGCCGCCTCTCAAACGGTGATACCGCTGCTGCTAAATGGGACCCGCATGTCATCCTCTATGTACTATAAAACTTTCTTTTCTTGGATTTTTTGGCACCTCATATTTGGTCACTTGCCTTTTTCATTCGATCCCCTGCCGCCTCAAACGGTGATACCGCTGCTGCTAAATGGGACCCGCATGTCATCCTCTATGTACTATAAAACTTTCTTTTCTTGGATTATTTTTGGCTTCTGATATTTGGTCACTTGCATTTTTCTTTCGATCCCCCGCCGCCTCTCAAACGGTGATACCGCTGCCGCTAAATGGGACCCGCATGTCATCCTCTATGGACTATAAAATTTCTTTTCTTGAATTATTTTGGCTCCTGATATTTGGTCACTTGCCTTTTCTTTCGATCCTCCTGCCGCCTCTCAGGTGAGACCGCTGCTGCTAAATGGGACCCGCATGTCATCCTCTATGAGCAATCAACTTTCTTTTCTTGGAGTTTTTTGGCACCTCATATTTGGTCACTTGCCTTTTTCTTTCGATCTCATGCCACGTTTGAAACGTTGAGGAACCTGCTGGCTCATGGGACCCGCATGTCATCCTCTATGTGCTATAAAAGTTTCCTTTGTTGGATTTTTTTCACCCTCTGATTTTTGGCTTGCCTTTTCTTTTGATCCCCTGCCCCTTTGAAACGTTGAGTAAGCTGTTGGCTCAAGGGACCCGCATGTCATCCTCTATGTCCATCAACTTTCTTTTCTTGGATTTTTTTCACCCCCTAATTACTAGCTACTTTCTTTTTCTTTTGATCTCAAGCCGCATTACAAACATTGAGACCGCATTGCAAAATGGGACCAACATGTCATCATCTATGTACAATAAATCTTGGATTATTTTTGGCTCCTGATATTTGGTCACTTGCCTTTTTCTTTCGATCTCATGCCGCCTTTGAAACGTTGAGTAAGCTGCTGGCTCATGGGTCCCGTATGTCATCCTCTACGAACAATAAAAGTTTCCTTTCTTGGAGTTATTTTTGACCCCTAATTTCTGGCTATTTGCCTTTTTATTTTGATCCCCCTTGCCCCTTTGAAACGATGAGGACGCTGTTGGCAGGTCGGTCCCACATGTCATCCTCTATGAACAATAAAAGTTTCCTTTTGTGGATTTATTTTTGACCCCTAATTAATTTCTGGCTATTTCCTTTTTTTCTTTTGATCCCCTGCCGCCTTGGAATTGTTGAGAATGCTGCTGCCTCATTTTTCTTTTGGTCCTGTGCCGCCTTGGAAACGTTGAGACCGCTGCTACAAAATGGGACCCGCATGTCATCCTCTATGTACAATAAAGTTTCTTTTCTTGGATTATTTTTGGCTCTGATATTATGTCACTTGCCTTTTTCTTTCGATCTCATGCCGACTTTGAAACGTTGAGGATGCTGCTGCCTCATGGGTCCCGCATGTCATCCTCTCAGAACGATAAATGTTTTCTTTTCTTGTATTTTTTTACCAACTGATTTTTGGCTTTTTTTATTTTCGATCCCCTGCCGCCTTTGAAACGTTGACGACGCTGCTGGCTCATGGGTCCCCGATGTCAGCCTCCCCGTACAAGAAACATGTGATATTTTATTTTGCAGACAATAAACGTTGTATTTCGCTCTGAGCTATTGCAAACGGATAAATTAAATCTTTATATCTACATAAACAAACTTATATGTTGAATCTCCTTGTTTTTTGTTTTTGCGAAGCATAGGACTTTCCTGTTTTTTTTTAGAAAAATCCGACCTTTCCTGTTTTGGAGTGGGCAGAAATTGTACGAGTCAAAAGGCCCAGCAGGATAGTTCGAAGGCCCAGATGTCCGTGATACACCAATTGAAATCTTTCTTTCTGGATTTTTTCACACCCCTGGCTACTTCATTTTTCTTTCGGTCCTGTGCCGCCTTGGAAGCATTGAGACCGCTGCTACAAAATGGGACCCGCATGTCATCCTCTATGTACAATAAAGTTTCTTTTCTTGGATTATTTTTGGCTCCCGATATTATGTCACTTGCCTTTTTCTTTCGATCTCATGCCGACTTTGAAACGTTGAGTTGAGGCTGTTGGCTCATGGGTCCCGCATGTCATCCTCTATGAACAATAAAAGTTTCCTTTGTTGGATTTATTTTTTTCCCTAATTTCTGGCTATTTGCCTTTTTCTTTTGATCCCTGCCCCCTTTGAAACGATGACGACGCAGCTGGCAAGTCGGTCCCACATGTCATCCTCTATGAACAATAAAAGTTTCCTTTGATGGATTTATTTTTGACCCTAATTAATTTCTGGCTATTTCCTTTTTTTTTTGATCCCCTGCCGCCTTGAAATAGTTGAGGATGCTGCTGCCTCATGGGTCCCGCATGTCATCCTCTCAGAAAGGTAAATGTTTCTTTTCTTGAATTTGTTTACCAACTGATTTTTGGCTTATTTTTTCTTTCGATCTCCTGCCACCTTTAAAACGTTGACGACGCTGCTGGCTCATGGGTCCCCAATGTCAGCCTCCCCATACTGCAAATCCTCTTTCTGCAAAGGTTGTATTTCTAGATAGATAAGGTGGATTCGAATCTGCCATGGTTCAGGCAGCTCAGGTAAGCCTTCTTGCACTGATTAATGGAAGTAGTGTATAGCAAGGTCAAGACATGTGGCTCGGTGTAATGAATCTATTTGAATCATGTTGTGGGTTCAATCTGATAGTTCTCTAACAGGTCAGCCAAAATAGAAATTAAGTTTTTTTCTAAAACGGAAATGCAAATTAAGATGAACACAAACATTAGTTATCATAATAGCTGATCATACATACATACTTGCTAAGAGCAAAAGCTTGCCAGAGTTTTACCACCCATACAATTAATTAGCAGTTCAGATAAGATAACCTTATATAAGTATAACTACAAATGCATTTGCTAAGGGCTCATGGGACAACAGAACTAGACAACCGCGAACTTTATGACCAGCATGTCACAGCGGCATCGAAAGATCTTGACCTTCAACTTTGATCCAATGCGAAGTTTGGCACCGTCAATGAACTTTTTCCACCTGGAAGTAACAGCCAAGCGGCCATCTGTGGGACTGACGGAGTACCGTCCCTCCACGGTGAGACCTTCACTCTCCATGACGAGGGATATCTTGCCCCTTCGGCCAGCATTGAGATCCTTGGAGATACTTTTAGGCAATTTCTGATTCAAAGCAAGAGATACCACCAAAAATTAGTCAATGGCACCAATGCACTGAACCATGTGAGACTTTGAGCAGAGAAGACATCAAGATAAGAGCAGTTATGCTTGTCATATACTCACGAACATAGCCTTCAGATGCGTCCTGGTCACCACACGGGTGGCCACAACAATGAGCTGAGACCTCGGTGATCTGGCTGGGGCAGGTGCAGGAGCCTGGGCTGGTACACGAGCTGGTGCTGATGCAGGAGACTGCTGGGCAGGTGCAGTAAACGGTGCCTCTAGAGGAACCGGTGCTGATGCAGGAGACTGTTGGGCAGGTGCAGTAAACGGTGCAGCTAGAGGAACCAGTGCTGATGCAGGAGCCTGCTGGGCAGGTGTAGTATATGGGGCCTCTACAGGAACCAATGCTGATGTAGGGGACTGCTGGGTAGATGCAGTAAACGGAGCTGGTACAGGAACCGGTGCTGATGCAGGAGAGTGGGAAGCCGGTGCCGGTGCTGGTGTGGTTGCCCTTTGTGACATCCGCTCCTGTTCCATCAGGGGATCTGCAGCTTTGATCATGTTAAACCCAGCAAGCTAGAACAGAGGGAATGGTTTAGAACAACTGCTCAGAATGCAGTTATCAAAAGATATGAGTAGAAAAAAGTTACATATTATATATTTGGAAGTGTCTCCAACTCTGTAAGCAGTTACGTATATCTGCCCGTTTGAGTTTCTGATCCTCAGCTCGTCGCCCTTCTTCAGACCGTAGTCAAAAGCAAACTTTCTCCAATCATGTCCATACAAATATGTGATGGCCTGCGTCTTGTAGACATACACCTCATAGACCGTGTAGGTGTTCATCAATTTGCCATTGCCATGCATAGTGAAAGACCCTTCATGCGGACACATCTGGTTAATCATTGGACGAAGTTCACAAGGTACAGTCTGCATGTGAAAATTGATACAAATGTAAGAAGCAGGAAGACTAAAAACAAGACTTTACTATATGCCAATTCATGCTAAACCACTGAGAATACATACCTGTAACTCTGTGAAGGAGCTACTAGAAAGGTAGATAGAGCCATAGGAGGTGTTATATGCGGGGTATGTACATGGGCCCGCCATATTCCCGCAAGCTCGGCATCGGGATGGTGAAGGAAACATGGGAGGTACTACTGGTGCGTAGCGCTGAATGTAAGTGGAAGAATTAGGTTGTGTAAAGTGCATAGTTCAGAGCAATGCAAATGTTGACAAGCGAGTGCATAACACTATGTTACAAACTGAACAGTGAAAAATTAGTGTATGATGAATATAAGCATGCTAATTTGGTGTTTCCGAATTCCAAAAAGCATTAGACAGAGCCAGTGATAATATCAGACATAAATCATGGCATGTATATGTGGCTTAAGAAAATATACCCGAACCCTTGGATGGTTACGGCCCGGCTGGTCCTTGGACTTGAGCTTATATAAGCATCCAGAAGGTGGGGCTGACAGTAACTTGGTGGCAGCCTCTGCAGATGCCTCATCAGCAGCAGTTGCAATCCTTTTGACCAATGAAGGCTTAGCAGTTTCAGTCTGCATATGAAAATTGAAGAGCAACAGACATCAGCAGTGATATATAAAATGAATCTATGAGACACTGATGCATATAGTGCTGGATGTAAGTGGAAGAATAGGTGTGTGTGTTTCTGAACTATTGGTAAGCATTAGACAAAGCCGGCAATAAACAGACAAAAATCAAATCATGTATGAGGATTAAGAAAATATACCTGCTTACTGAAAAGGGTACCACCCAGCTGGCCCGTGGCCTTGTGCTTGAGGAGGTTTTCAGAAGATGGTGGCAGCACCATCGTCTTCACAGCAGCCTCATCAGGATCATTTTTTATCCATTTGAGTAGAGGCACAGAAGTTTCATCCTGCATATGAATAGCAACAGAACTCATCATTGATATTTAATAAATCTATGAGATAGACTGATGCAAATAGTGCGGGGTGTAAGTGGAAGAATAGGGTTGTGCATAGAGAACAGTTGACAACAATGCAAATGATTACAAAAGAAGCCAATGGAAATCAACAGTTTATATACTGGATGAGACAGACTGAAAAGTGAAAAATTAGTGTATGATGATTGTAAGCAAACGCAGTGTTTCTGAACTTTTGGTAAGCATTAGACAAAGCCAACAGTAATTAAACAGATAATAATGAAATCATGTATGTGGATTAAGAAAATATACCAGATTCATTAAAAGGTCACCACCCAGCTGGCCCATGGCCTCGTGCTTGTAGAGGTTTTCGGAAGATGGTGCCGGCACCATCGTCCTCACAGCAGCCTCATTAGCCTCATTTTGCATCCACTTGAGTAAAGGCGCAGCAGTTTCAGCCTGCATAAGAATGGGAACAGATCTCAGCAGTGATATTGAATGACTCTGAGACAGACTGATGCATATAGTGCTGGATGTAAGTGGAAGGGTATGGCCGTGTATGGACAACAGTTCACAACAATGCAAGGGTGTGTTCGGTTCTGAAACAGCGTGGAATGGAATGGAATGGTTCCATTTCAGAGGAATGGAATGGTTACATTTTTGTTCGGTTGGGAAAAATGGAGAGCAGAAGAGATCGAGGTTAAACTAACCATTTGTCTCAAAATTGTAATTAACAATTGCAAATGACATTTTAATCTCAAAGTCGTAATTAACAGCGCCTAATGGTGCTCTTTTAATCTAAAAATCGTAATTAACATCATTTTTTGTTGGGTTAGGGGAACTGGAGTAGATGAACATTACTGTATGATGATTGTAAGCAAACGAATTTGGTGTTTCTAAACTTTTGGCTTCGAGATCTTATGGGTTTCAACTCTAGCCTACCCCAACTTGTTTGGGACTGAAAGGCTTGGTTGTTGTTGTTGTAAACTTTTGGCAAGCATAGAAAAAACCGACAATAAACAGAGAAAAATCAAGGCATGTTTTGTGGATTAAGAAAATATACCATATTCATTAAAAGATCACCACCCAGCTGGCGCGTGGCCTTGTGCTTGTAGAGGCATTTAGAAGATGGGGGCGGCATCAACATACTGGCAGCCTGATCAGCCGCAGTTTTGATCTTCCTTTTGAGTAAAGGCCCTAAAGTTTCAGTCTGCATATGAATAGCAAAACAAAAGGCAGACCTCAGCAGTGATATTGAATTACTGTATGAGATAGACTGATGCATATAGTGGATGCTCTTAGCCTTTTGCAGCGTGAACACTAGCTATGGACAGACAAAAAAACTAGTTAACTCAGCTTTGTCTAGATATGAATGTACTACCACCATCCAAAAGCTTAAGCCTTATTTATTTTTGAGAAATCAAAACAAGCAAAGTTTGACCAAAATTTTAGAACATTCTATCAACAAATATAATACTGTGTAGATACCGTAGGAAAATATATTTTATTATCTATTTAATGATATTAATTTTGTATTTTGCATGTTACTGATTTTTGGTAAAAGCTTAGTCAAACATGGTATAGTTTGACTTTCTAAAAATAATATAAGCCCAAAGCTTTGGGATGGAGGCAGTAGTATCTAGAGCTAAAACACATCTAGATACATCCGTATCTACAGATAGTTGAGTCAATTAATTTGGATCTGAGGGAGTATCAGATTCAGACTACATCATGGTAAGTTGGTTAAAAAAATTACCCCTGGGCGGTCCCTGCCCAGCTCGGCAGTGGCATTTCGCTTCTTGTGCTGCAGATCGGGCCATGCTCCTGCAGCAGGTGGGGCGCTATTCTCGTTCCCCATAGCCTCAGCACGGAACCTGGAGGTACCAACCTGATACAGAGAATATAGAGCATGGTGTCACAGAGGCTTTACGCACAAACAGCTGAAGACATGTGCTACTTTAAGCATATTCCAGAACAGGAACAGATTGAGGATGCAGAGAGACACTTAAAAGGTAAAGAGTGGATAAGCAAACGGAGTACCTGCTTCGCGGGGCTGGGGACGCAGCTCAGGCTCAGCCAACTGCCCACATGCGTGGTGGCCTTACGCTCCATTGCCCCCACCGCCGAGGTCTTACCTTTCCTGTACAAGCTGACAAAAGATACAGTGAGGATCAGCAGAAACTACAAAGGTTGCAAATGTCGACAAATAAAGGAAGAACACCCCAATCCAAGCAAAGGTAGCCCCCGCCCCCCACCCCCATCAATCACTCCCAGCTCGAGGGTGACCAGAAAGACACCCCTTCGCCCAGAATAGGAAAGAGATGCGCAAGATATCGAGGAGAGGAAAAAAGAACCGATCTCGAGAAAGGAAAGAACATTACTAGTCCTACCTAATCCGCTTGGTCTAGATGCAGCTTGCCCCTCCAAGCTGGATGCCTGGACGGTGGAGGCGAAAGGAGGGGATCGAGCTAGCGGCTTGCATCCGTCGGCAATCGGCACTCGATCGGGAGAGAAGGGGTGCTACATAAAGGGGAGGGGTAACATATTTTATTACACAGTGAACTTACTGATGTGACTAGTCATTACATGTCTCACTGAAACTAGGGCCCATAGTGTGGCACCCCAAATTCACTTGAAGCTGCCCGGCGGGACGCATTGGCGCGTCAAGAAACCCCCGAATTGTAGCGGGGAAATGAAACATTTCACAAAAATTCGAAATTCAAGCACACCGCCACGCGCCAAGCACGCGGCTGTTCCTTCCTCTTCCTCGGTTCCTCCTCCCCTATCCGAAAAAACCCCAAATCCCAAGCTCAAACCAAAAAACAAATCCCCTGGCCGCCATGCATGTCCTCGTTAACCCGCTGGAGATCGTTCCCGGACGATGCGGACCCCCCGCCCTGAGATCCAGAATTCCGTCCACCTCGAGGCACCGTGCTGCTCAAAGCTTTGCTATTCGCCACACACAAAAAAATTGCGGGCCAAGATCTGGTCAAAGCTTCGTCGATGGCTTGCCGCGAGAGGCTTGGAGTCCAGAGTCAATAAACTAGCTGCTCGAGGACTGGGCGGTTTACACGGATTCATATTAACTGACTCAAGTTTGTTAGTCTAGTTAACAAATGCATCTAGATACATCCATATCTAGACAGAATTGAGTCAATTAATATGAATCAGAGGGGAGTACCTGAAAGTGTTTCATGCTACCAACTAATGCGCTGGCAGGAATCGCTGTAGAAGTAATTGTGCTACTACTCATACGATGAACTGATTGTGTGGGTGTCGAATTTTGCAACGCGATCATCCACTGAATGCTTAATCTAGCGCCAAAGGCGTACAAATCATAACATACTACAGCACCAGAACATAAGAGTACGAATCATAAAGTAGCTCAACATTTTGCATCAGGGCTGGGTGGTCCTGAGACTACCGGGACGCCCCTGATGATCTCCGGGTGTGCATCCTCTTCAACGCAAAGCTGTGTACTCGGTCCACGGCCTCCTTCTGTAGGCTGGATAATCTCAGGTGCAGGACCTTCGTCTATGAGAGGCTCGTCATCAGTACCATCCACAGGTGCATCAGGGCTGGGTGGTCTTGAGACTACCCGGACGCCCCTGATGATCTCCGGGCGTGCATCCACTTCAACGCAAAGCTGTGTACTCGGTCCACGGCCTCCTTCTGTAGGCTGGATAATCTCAGGTGCAGGACCTTCGTCTATGAAAGGCTCGTCATCAGTACCATCCACAGGTGCATCAAACTGAGATTCATCTTCAAATCTCCCATCAAACTGAGAGACCTCTTCAACTCTATGCTTCTGCAATTAGTACATCAACCGATTAGACAAACATCTAAGGGATGCAACCTGAACAAATGCCGTTTTACATATTTACCTTCTCATCTGGCACAGCACATGTCCCAGAGCTGAAACCCGTTTCCTGAAGCAAGCGCTTTTTCTCTCCTTCCCGTCCATCCATCTGCAACAAGTTAAATTTGAGTACAGAACCTTGCACAGCAATGCAAACTATTGATTGAAACAGCGGCAGCATCAATATAAATAATTAACTACATATGCCAGCACACATACAGTGTGAGCAAGATCTGCTTCTCCTGCTAAAGGATCATTATATGGTTCACCATGCTAAACCCGCCTAACATATGTGCGGTCCATCCCAAAAATGTGTAAATGATCTGCCACTACAGGGTGAGGCCTCTTCTCACCATTTCATACAGCGTGATGACCCACAAGTATAGGGGTGAACAGTCTTCGAGGGAAGTAAAACCCAAATTTATTGATTCGACACAAGGGGAGGTAAAGAATACTTATAAGCCTTAACAACTGAGTTGTCAATTCAGCTGCACCTGGAAAACACTAGTAACAGGGGTGATGTGAAAGTAGCAGTAATATGAGAGCAATAGTAACAGTAACACAGCAGCAGTAATAGCAATATGAGAGCAATGGTACCAGAAAATAGTTGACATATAGAACGAGTATATGATGATGAAAGATGGACCGGGGTTCCCAGCTATCTACACTAGTGGCAACTCTCCAATAACAAGTGTTGGGTGAACAAATTACAGTTGGGCAATTGATAGGATTGATAAGGCATTAAGAAAGAACATCAATTCATTAATCATGTAGGCATGTTTTCCATATTTAGTCGTACGTGCTCGCAATGAGAAACTTGCACAACATCTATTGTCCTACCAGCCGGTGGCAGCCGGGCCTCAAGGGAATCTACTGGATATTAAGGTACTCCTTTTAATAGAGCACCGGAGCAAAGCATTAACACTCCGTGAAAACATGTGTCCCTCACATCACCGCCATCCTCCGGTTGTCCCGATTTCTGTCACTTCGGGGCCTTTGGTTCCGGACAGTGCATACAACTTGTAGATACAATCTAAGCAATAATTATAGAGCTCAAATCTAAGATCATGCCACTCGGGCCCTAGTGACAAGCATTAAACACAACAAGATTGCAGCAACAATAACTTCATAAACTTTGTAGATAGACTAATCATAATGTATCATCCATCGGATCCCAACAAACACAACACCGATTACATCAGATGAATCTCAATCATGTAAGGCAGCTCATGAGATCATTGTATTGAAGTACATGGGGAGAGAATACCAACTAGCTACAGCTAGAACCCGTAGTCCATGGGGGAACTACTCACGGAGCATGATGGAGGCGATGGCGTTGATGGAGATGGCTTCCGGGGGCACTTCCCCGTCCCGGCAGGGTGCCGGACAGAGACTTCTGTCCCCCGAATTGGAGTTTCGCGATGGTGGCGGCGCCTGGAGTCTTTCTGAGTTTCGTCAAGAGGTACGGTGTTTTTAGGTCGAAAGAGCTTATAGGCGAAGAGGCGCAGGAGGGGCACAGGGCGCCTCCCCATAGGCCGGCGCGGCCGGGCCTGCCCGCGCGGCCCTATGGTGTGGGGGCCCAGGCCTCCCCTCTGACTCCCCTTCGGTGTCCTGGTCCGTCCCGGTGAATTATGATGTTTGGTCTTCGTTTCGTCGAATTCCGAGAATATTGCCCGAACAGCCTTTCTGGAACCAAAAACAGCAGAAAACAGGAACTGCACTGTGGCATCTTGTTAATAGGTTAGTTCCGGAAAACGCATAAAAACATTATAAAGTGTGAGCAAAACATGTAAGTATTTTCATAAAACAAGCATGGAACATCAGAAATTATAGGTACGTTGGAGACGTATCAAGCATCCCCAAGCTTAGTTCCTGCTCGTCCTCGAGTAGGTAAACGATAAAAAGAATAATTTCTGTAGTGACATGCTACTTACATAACCTTGATCATACTATTACAAAGCATATGAAATGAATGAAGTGACTCAAGGCAATGATCTATAGTTGCTAACAAATAGATAACATATAGCAAAACTTTTCATGAAGAGTACTTTCAAGACAAGCATCAAAAGTCTTGCACAAGAGTTAACTCACAAAGCAATAAATTCAAAGTAAAGGCATCGAAGCAACACAGAGGAAGATTTAAGTTTCAGCGGTTGCTTTCAACTTTCAACATGCATATCTCATGGATAATTGTCAACACAAAGTAATATGATGAATGCAAATAAGCAAGTATGTAAGAATCAATGCACAGTTGACACAAGTGTTTGCTTCTAAGATGGAAGGAAGTAGGTAAACTGACTCAACATAAAGTAAAAGAATGGCCCTTCGCAGAGGGAAGCATTGATTGCTATATTTGTGCTAGAGCTTTGGTTTTGAAAACATAAAGAGAGCATAAAAGTAAAGTTTTGAGAGGTGTTTGTTGTTGTCAACGAATGGTAGTGGGCACTCTAACCCCCTTGCCAGACAAACCTTCAAAGAGCGGCTCCCATTTTATTTTATTTTTGGGTGGCACTCCTTCCAACCTTTCTTTCACAAACCATGGCTAACCGAATCCTCGGGTGCCTGCCAACAATCTCATACCATGAAGGAGTGCCTTTTTATTTTAGTTTTATTATGATGACACTCCTCCCCACCTTTGCTTTCTCAAGCCATGGCTAACCGAATCCTTCGGGTGCCGTCCAACAATCACATACCATGGAGGAGTGTCTATTTTTGTTAATTAATTTGGGACTGGGAATCCCATTGCCAGCTCTTTTTGCAAAATTATTGGATAAGCGGATGAAGCCACTAGTCCATTGGTGAAAGTTGCCCAACAAGATTGAAAGATAAACACCACATACTTCCTCATGAGCTATAAAACATTGACACAAATCAGAGGTGATAAATTTTGAATTGTTTAAAGGTAGCACTCAAGCAATTTACTTTGGAATGGCAGGAAATACCACATAGTAGTAGGTAGGTATGGTGGACACAAATGGCATAGTGGTTGGCTCAAGGATTTTGGATGCATGAGAAGTATTCCCTCTCGATACAAGGCTTAGGCTAGCAAGGTTATTTGAAGCAAACACAAGTATGAACCGGTACAGCAAAACTTACATAAGAACATATTGCAAGCATTATAATACTCTACACTGTCTTCCTTGTTGCTCAAACACTTTTACCAGAAAATATCTAGACCTTAAGAGAGACCAATCATGCAAACCAATTTTAACAAGCTCTACGGTAGTTCTCCACTAATAGGTTTAAACTACATGAAAAAACTTAATCATGATCTACTTGAGAGCTCAAAACAATTGCCAAGTGTCAAATTATTCAAGACATTATGAGGCATTTTCTATTTCCAACCAAATACCAATAAGTATTGTAGCTTCCAACTTTTATCATTGAACATTAAAAGTAAAACGAAGAACAAGTGTTCATATGAAAAAGCGGAGCGTGTCTCTCTCCCAAACAAGGATTGCTAGGATCCATCTTTATTCAAACACAAACAAAAACAAAATAAAGACGCTCCAAGTAAAGCACATAAGATGTGACCGAATAAAAATATAGTTTCAGGGGAGGAACCTGATAAATTGATGAAGAAGGGGATGCCTTGGGCATCCCCAAGCTTAGACGCTTGAGTCTCCTTGAAATATTCAGGGATGAACCACGGGGGCATCCCCAAGCTTAGACTTTTCACTCTTCTTGATCATATATCATCCTCCTCTCTTGACCCTTGAAAACTTCCTTCACACCAAACTTCTCATAAACTTCATTAGAGGGGTTAGTACTCAAAAAACTTTAATCCACCTTGGTCCTGTAGTGACACATTGCAAGAACTCAATAAAACATTAGCTACAGCTCTCCACGTCTAGAAAGCCTCACATAAAGTCCACAAGAGACAATGCAAAAAACAGAGACAGAATCTGCCAAAACAGAACAGCCAGTAAACACGAATTTTAAAATGGTACTTCTGTTGCTCAAATCAGAAAACTCAAAAATAATGAAAGTTGCGTACATATCTGAGGATCACGCACGTAAATTGGCAGATTTTTCTGAGTTTCCTACAGAAAAATAAGCCCAGATTCGTGACAGATAAAAATCTGTTTCTGCGCAGAAATCCAAATCTAGTATCAACCTTCGATTAGAGGCTTCACTTGGCACAACAAAACACAAAACTAAGATAAGGAGAGGTTGCTACAGTAGTAAACAACTTCCAAGACACAAATATAAAACAAAGTACTGTAGCAAAATAACACATGGGTTATCTTCCAAGAAGTTCTTTCTTTATAGCCATTAAGATGGGCTCAGCAGTTTTAATGATGCACTCGCAAGAAATAGTATTTGAAGCAAAAGAGAGCATCAAAAGGCAAATTCAAAACACATTTAAGCCTAACATGCTTCCTATGAAAAGGAATCTTGTAAATAAACAAGTTCATGAAGAGCAAAGTAACAAGCAAAGGAAGATAGAACAAGTGTAGCTTCAAAAATTTCAGCACATAGAGAGGTGTATTAGTACCATGAAAATTTCTACTACCATATTTTCCTCTCTCATAATAATTTTCAGTAGCTTCATGAACAAACTCAACAATATAACTATCACATGCAGCATACTTTTCATGATTTCCAAACACATAATTTTTATCAAGTTCAAGAATAGTGGAATTAAAACTTTCAAACTTACTTTTATTAATAATATAACAAGGTAGGTGATCAATCTCAATAGATATGGGACTCATAGAATAAGTCAAGAACTCTCCAATCCCATTTTCATTAGTAGTACAATTAATATTATCAAGTAACATAGGACCATCATCTAGAGCTTTATCATAAACATTTGCCAAGCAAAATTCTTTAGTACCATGCATTTCGACATCAGGCACAAACAAAGCATTATCATAAGATTTATCAAAGTAGCATGGATTATCATATATAACAGTAGCATAATCATTCTCACAAGTATTACTCATAGGTACTATTTCAAGAGAATCCACAGGAACATAACATTCAACCTTTCCGGTAAGCATGGAGGACAATCAAATAGTGTAAGAGATAAAGAGTTACTCTCATTAGAAGGTTGACATGGGTAGCTAATCCATTCTTCCTCCTTTTGTTCGTCGCTCTCTTCTTCTTTTTCATCCAATGAGCTTTCAAGTTCATCAATTTCCTCCTCTTTTTCATCCAATGAGCTTTCAGGTTCATCAATTTCTTCTTCCACCGGTTCCTGCAAATTGTG
Organism: Lolium multiflorum; assembly: GCA_030979885.1. Taxonomy (NCBI): domain Eukaryota; kingdom Viridiplantae; phylum Streptophyta; class Magnoliopsida; order Poales; family Poaceae; genus Lolium; species Lolium multiflorum. Next base: position 71,846,696 of record CM061748.1, on the reverse strand, counting down.
AGTGCATTCTTGTGCATTAATGTGTCTCTCTTTATAATCAAGGATATAAGGATTCCTACTGTAGCATTCTATGCAAGAATTAAGGATAGTAGAGACATAATCTTTAAGGCCCTTACAAACAACACAAGTTTCATAATTCTCAACCATGAAGGATTCTATCTCGGAGGCTCCCATAAATAAGACAAATTGTTCTACCTCTTCGAACCCATAATGAATATAGCAATTCCGATTATAGTTCTTAATTAAAAATTCCTCACTAAAGCCACATTGAAATTTAAGATGTTTAGTATCCTGTTGAGAGCAACAGTTTATATTATGGCGTTCAAGCAAGATTTCAGCAATTGTATTCAATTTTTCTATCATAGCACTCATTATTTTACCGTTTCTTGATTCTCTATAATTATTATAACATTCTATAAGCTCCAAGTAGGTTGTTGGTTCTCCCATAACAGCAGTTTTTAATTTTTAGGTTTTTCAAATTTTTATGGATTTTCGGGTATATAGGGAAAATAAAACAAGACAAAAATAAACTAGACAAAAGTAAACTAAGCAAAATAAAACTAGACAGAAATAAACTAAGCACAAATAAACTAGACAGAAATAAACTAGCAAGACAAAATAAGATAAAAGCAGAGAGAGAGGTAGAGTGTACTCCCCAGGTGAACTTATGAGTAGAGCTATGCCTCCCCGGCAACGGCGCCAGAAAATAGTCTTGATGACCCACAAGTATAGGGGATCGCAACAGTCTTCGAGGGAAGTAAAACCCAAATTTATTGATTCGACACAAGGGGAGGTAAAGAATACTTATAAGCCTTAACAACTGAGTTGTCAATTCAGCTGCACCTGGAAAAGCACTAGTAACAGGGGTGATGTGAAAGTAGCAGTAATATGAGAGCAATAGTAACAGTAACACAGCAGCAGTAATAGCAATATGAGAGCAATGGTACCAGAAAATAGTTGACATGTAGAACGAGTATATGATGATGAAAGATGGACCGGGGTTCCCAGCTATCTACACTAGTGGCAACTCTCCAATAACAAGTGTTGGGTGAACAAATTACAGTTGGGCAATTGATAGGATTGATAAGGCATTAAGAAAGAACATCAATTCATTAATCATGTAGGCATGTTTTCCATATTTAGTCGTACGTGCTCGCAATGAGAAACTTGCACAACATCTATTGTCCTACCAGCCGGTGGCAGCCGGGCCTCAAGGGAATCTACTGGATATTAAGGTACTCCTTTTAATAGAGCACCGGAGCAAAGCATTAACACTCCGTGAAAACATGTGTCCCTCACATCACCGCCATCCCCTCCGGTTGTCCCGATTTCTGTCACTTCGGGGCCTTTGGTTCCGGACAGTGACATGTGCATACAACTTGTAGATACAATCTAAGCAATAATTATAGAGCTCAAATCTAAGATCATGCCACTCGGGCCCTAGTGACAAGCATTAAACACAACAAGATTGCAGCAACAATAACTTCATAAACTTTGTAGATAGACTAATCATAATGTATCATCCATCGGATCCCAACAAACACAACACCGATTACATCAGATGAATCTCAATCATGTAAGGCAGCTCATGAGATCATTGTATTGAAGTACATGGGGGAGAGAATACCAACTAGCTACAGCTAGAACCCGTAGTCCATGGGGGAACTACTCACGGAGCATGATGGAGGCGATGGCGTTGATGGAGATGGCTTCCGGGGGCACTTCCCCGTCCCGGCAGTGCCGGGACAGAGACTTCTGTCCCCCGAATTGGAGTTTCGCGATGGTGGCGGCGCCCGGAGTCTTTCTGGAGTTTCGTCAAGAGGTACGGTGTTTTTAGGTCGAAAGAGCTTATATAGGCGAAGAGGCGGCGCAGAGGGGCACCAGGGCGCCTCCCCATAGGCCGGCGCGGCCGGGGCCTGCCCGCGCGGCCCTATGGTGTGGGGGCCCAGGCCTCCCTCCGACTCCCCTTCGGTGTCCTGGTCCGTCCGGTGAATTATGATGTTTGGTCTTCGTTTCGTCGAATTCCGAGAATATTGCCCGAACAGCCTTTCTGGAACCAAAAACAGCAGAAAACAGGAACTGGCACTGTGGCATCTTGTTAATAGGTTAGTTCCGGAAAACGCATAAAAACATTATAAAGTGTGAGCAAAACATGTAAGTATTTTCATAAAACAAGCATGGAACATCAGAAATTATAGGTACGTTGGAGACGTATCATGCAGCGCGGGCAATACACGTCCAGGTTGTGACCTTCATGAGCTCTAATAAACCCCATAAAGGGTTGAACACCATTTATATATGAAGGGGAACATAAGTGTCCATGCAGTATCCAAGTTCTGTCCATCTGTTTAATTATGAGATACAGTGGTTGGTGATTAATTTAAGGCGAAGTAGGAAATGTATATCCATCGAGTACAAAACTATACTACATGATTATGCATTTCAGCAATCATGTCGAGTACAAAACAAAAAATGCCCATCGACATTTTAGCAAACAGATCGTGTACAAAACTCTGCCATGGCATTTCAGCAAATTAACGGATCGAGTGCAGAACTGACTCTATATGCCCACGCAAATGAACAAATTGATCGATGACAAATCGAGCGGAAAACTATAAAGTGCCAATTAGTTCGAGCATACTGACGAATTTTTTTAGCAGCATCAAGAAAATATAAATCGTTAGGCCGTCTTGCCCGATACATGATTGAGCTAGAGATAGCAGCCCTACCGTGGATCAACTTGACCGCCGGTGCGTCTCGAGAAGAACGACGGGGAGGGGAAGCTTCTTCTTCGCACGGACGGGACGGGGAGGGGAAGCTCTTCGCACGGACGGGGATAAGTTGTGTAGGGGTGGGTGGGGGGTCATGCGGCCGGGCCGCCGGGGTGATAATTAAGGTCGGTAGGTGGCGTTTAATGGAGTTGCGTGTGTAATTTGCCGTGCACAAGGTTGAGGATTAGGCGGTTCCCTTTGCCGCGCGCACAATTCAAACTATCCCGCCCATGTAGTTTAAATTCGCCATATTTTCGTTAAATCGACATAAAGTCATGTGAGTGGGGGAAAATTAGCAAAGTTGCTTGAAAAATAGTAAAACTCTGGAATTATCCTTTAAATATGCTCTACTTCGTGTGAAAATCGGGGTGTGGAAGCATGTTGAGCTGTTTTATTTGTACTTTCTTCATTAAAACTCCCATTTTATGCACTTTGGATGGAAAGAAATCATTTGTACATAAATTTTGACAACGCCATTTGCAAACACTAATTGTTTTACATGCCAAGATGCACCCATCCACCAAATATATATGGGGCAAAAGTTTATCACAATCTAGCAGATATGCATAATTAGTGAGGGACCCCTTTTGATTTTGTGCAATTTCCACTAATTAGGTAGAGAGAAGGGGTTAATTAATTAGGCCATATTAGGGGTTATGTGTTTTAGATTAGGTTGTGTGGATTCAAATACAACTTCTTTATTTGTGTGCTATGATTAATCAAAACTAGATCGATCGACTGCGCACACATTATTAGAGGCGCATGCCTTTGCGCACAAAGTGCATGTGTGTGTTGTTGGCCACCAATTAACGAGAGAGAGAGAGAGAGAGAGAGAGGTAGAGAGAGAGCTACATACGAGAGAGCGATTGAAATCCCCAAATTAAACACATATATATATGCATGGCACATTTAATTTAATTAGAGGACCACGAGGCACCCCTGGCCTGCTTGATGCACAATTAAGTGTCATTGGCCTATATATAGGGTTTAATTAGGGTTTGGGGTTTAGGGTTAGGAGGTTAGGGTTTAGGGTCTAGGGTTTAGGGTTTAATGTTTATGGTGTTTAGGGTTTAGGGATTAGGGATTAGGGTTTATTTAGGGTTTAAGGTTTAGGGATCATCGATCGAGTGCGCACACACACATTATTAGAGGCACACGCGCCTTTGCGCATAAAGTGCATGCGTATATGTGTGTGTTTTTTGGCCACCAACGATATATAGATGATCGAGATCGAGAGAGAGAGAGATTGAAATCCCCAAGAATATGTTCAAATATATATTAAAATATATGCACGAATGCATGCATGGTAGGCCATGCATGCACACTAATTATATATATATATTATGAGGAAACTTAATCAAATGTGTTTTCATTCGAGAGAACTTGTCAAAATTCAAGTTAATTAATTTATCATCGATAATTATATAATTAATTAATGAATCTCAGGGAGATGTTATACAACATATGATCGATATAGGCCATGTATATATTAATTGGTGTTAATCTACCGTTTAATTTGCTAGCTAGCTGCTATATAGAGAGCATGTTTTTATTAGATCGGGTTATAGCTAGCTAGTATAGTTTAGGGTTATGTGTTTTAATTAACTAGGGTTTGATTAGCTAGGGGTTATTTATATATATATGGTTTTGGGTTAATGCATGGCACATTTAATTTAACTAGAGGACCGCGAGGCACCCCTGGCCTGCTTGATGCACAATTAAGTGTCGTTGGCCTATATATAGGGTTTAATTAGGGTTTAGGGTTTAGGGTTTAGTGTTTAGGGTGTTTAGCTAGGGTCTAGGGTACGTTTAGGGTTCAGTGTTTAGGGTCTAGGGTTTAGTGTTTAGGGTGTTTAGGGTCTAGGGTTTAGGGTCTAGTGTTTAGGGTGTTTAGGGTCTAGGGTTTAGGGTTTAATTAGTGTTTAGGGTGTTTAGGGTTTAGGGTTTAGTGTTTACGGTGTTTAGGGTCTAGGGTTTAGGGTTTAGTGTTTAGGGTGTTTAGGGTCTAGGGTTTAGTGTTTAGGGTGTTTAGGGTTTAGGGGAGGTTTAGGGTTGTTTAAGGTTTAGGGATCATCGATCGAGTGCGCACACACATTATTAGAGGCACCCGCGCCTTTGCGCATAAAGTGCATGCGTATATATGTGTTTTTTTGCCACCAACAACGATATATAGATGATCGAGAGAGAGATTGAAATCCCCTAGAATATGTTCAAATATATATTAAAATATATGCACGAATGCATGGTAGGCCATGCATGCACACTAATTATATATATATATTATGAGGCAACTTGATCAAATGTGTTTTCATACGAGAGAACTTGTCAAAATTCAAGTTAATTAATTTATCATCGATAATTATATATATAATTAATTAATGAATCACAGGGAGATCGATAATTAATTTAGGGTTTTAGGGTTGTTTAAGGTTTAGGGATCATCATCGATCGAGTGCGCACACACATTATTAGAGGCACCCGCGCCTTTACGCATAAAGTGCATGCGTATATATGTGTGTTTTTTTGGCCACCAACGATATATAGATGATCGAGAGAGAGAGATTGAAATCCCCAAGAATATGTTCAAATATACATTAAAATATATGCACAAATGCATGGTAGGCCATGCATGCACACTAATTATATATATATATTATGAGGCAACTTAATCAAAATGTGTTTTCATTCGAGAGAACTTGTCAAAATTCAAGTTAATTAATTTATCACGATAATTATATAATTAATTAATAAATCTCAGGGATATGTTATACAACATGATCGATATAGGCCATGTATATTTTAATTGGTGTTAATCTACGGTTTGCTAGCTAGCTGCTATATATAGAGCATGTTTTTATTAGATCGGGTTATAGCTAGCTAGTATAGTTTAGGGTTATGTGTTTTAATTAAGTAGGGTTGATTAGCTAGGGTTAGTTACATATATATGGTTTAGGGTTAATGCATGGCACATTTAATTTAATTAGAGGACCGCGAGGCACCCCTGGCCTGCTCGATGCACAATTAAGTGTCGTTGGCCTATACATAGGGTTTAATTAGGGTTTAGGGTTAGCTAGGGTTTAGGGTTAGGGTTAGGGTTAGGGTTAGGATTTAGGGTCTAGGGTTTAGGGTTTAGTGTTTAGGGTGTTTAGGGTTTAGGGATTAGGGATTAGGGATTTAAGGTTTTAGGGTTGTTTAAGGTTTAGGGATCATCGATCGAGTGCGCACACACATTATTAGAGGCACCCGCGCCTTTACGCATAAAGTGCATGCGTATATATGTGTGTTTTTTGGGCCACCAACGATATATAGATGATCGAGAGAGAGATTGAAATCCCCAAGAATATGTTCAAATATACATTAAAATATATGCACGAATGCATTGTAGGCCATGCATGCACACTAATTATATATATATTATGAGGCAACTTAATCAAATGTGTTTTCATTCGAGAGAACTTGTCAAAATTCAAGTTAATTAATTTATCACGATAATTATATAATTAATTAATGAATCTCAGGGATATGTTATACAACATGATCGATATAGGCCATGTATATTTTAATTGGTGTTAATCTACGGTTTGCTAGCTAGCTGCTATATATATATAGAGCATGTTTTTATTAGATCGGGTTATATCTAGTATAGTTTAGGGTTATGTGTTTTAATTAAGTAGGGTTGATTAGCTAGGGTTAGTTACATATATATATGGTTTAGGGTTAATGCATGGCGCATTTGATTTAATTTGAGGACCGCGAGGCACCCCTGGGCTGCTCGATGCACAATTAAGTGTCGTTGGCCTATACATAGGGTTTAATTAGGGTTTAGGGTTATCTAGGGTAGAGGGTTAGGGTTAGGGTTAGGGTTTAGGGTCTAGGGTTTAGGGTTTAGTGTTTAGGGTGTTTAGGGTTTAGGGATTAGGGATTAGGGATTAGGGATTTAGGGTTTTAGGGTTGTTTAAGGTTTAGGGATCATCGATCGAGTGCGCACACACATTATTAGAGGCACCCGCGCCTTTACGCATAAAGTGCATGCGTATATATGTGTGTTTTTTGGGCCACCAACGATATATAGATGATCGAGAGAGAGATTGAAATCCCCAAGAATATGTTCAAATATACATTAAAATATATGCATGAATGCATTGTAGGCCATGCATGCACACTAATTATATATATATTATGAGGCAACTTAATCAAATGTGTTTTCATTCGAGAGAACTTGTCAAAATTCAAGTTAATTAATTTATCACGATAATTATATAATTAATTAATGAATCTCAGGGATATGTTATACAACATGATCGATATAGGCCATGTATATTTTAATTGGTGTTAATCTACGGTTTGCTAGCTAGCTGCTATATATATAGAGCATGTTTTTATTAGATCGGGTTATAGCTAGCTAGTATAGTTTAGGGTTATGTGTTTTAATTAAGTAGGGTTGATTAGCTAGGGTTAGTTACATATATATGGTTTAGGGTTAATGCATGGCACATTTAATTTAATTAGAGGACCGCGAGGCACCCCTGGCCTGCTCGATGCACAATTAAGTGTCGTTGGCCTATACATAGGGTTTAATTAGGGTTTAGGGTTAGCTAGGGTTTAGGGTTAGGGTTAGGGTTAGGGTTTATGGTCTAGGGTTTAGGGTTTAGTGTTTAGGGTGTTTAGGGTTTAGGGATTAGGGATTTAAGGTTTTAGGGTTGTTTAAGGTTTAGGGATCATCGATCGAGTGCGCACACACATTATTAGAGGCACCCGCGCCTTTACGCATAAATTGCATGCATATATATGTGTGTTTTTTGGCCACCAACGATATATAGATGATCGAGAGAGAGAGATTGAAATCCCCAAGAATATGTTCAAATATACATTAAAATATATGCACGAATGCATGGTAGGCCATGCATGCACACTAATTATATATATATATTATGAGGCAACTTAATCAAATGTGTTTTCATTCGAGAGAACTTGTCAAAATTAAAGTTAATTAATTTATCACGATAATTATATAATTAATTAATGAATCTCAGGGATATGTTATACAACATGATCGATATAGGCCATGTATATTTTAATTGGTGTTAATCTACGGTTTGCTAGCTAGCTGCTATATATATATAGAGCATGTTTTTATTAGATCGGGTTATAGCTAGCTAGTATAGTTTAGGGTTATGTGTTTTAATTAAGTAGGGTTGATTAGCTAGGGTTAGTTACATATATATGGTTTAGGGTTAATGCATGGCACATTTAATTTAATTAGAGGACCGCGAGGCACCCCTGGCCTGCTCGATGCACAATTAAGTGTCGTTGGCCTATACATAGGGTTTAATTAGGGTTTAGGGTTAGCTAGGGTTTAGGGTTAGGGTTAGGGTTAGGGTTTAGGGTCTAGGGTTTAGGGTTTAGTGTTTAGGGTGTTTAGGTTTAGGGATTAGGGATTAGCGATTAGGGATTTAAGGTTTTAGGGTTGTTTAAGGTTTAGGGATCATCGATCGAGTGCACACACACATTATTAGAGGCACCCGCGCCTTTACGCATAAATTGCATGCATATATATGTGTGTTTTTTGGCCACCAACGATATATAGATGATCGAGAGAGAGAGAGATTGAAATCCCCAAGAATATGTTCAAATATACATTAAAATATATGCACGAATGCATGGTAGGCCATGCATGCACACTAATTATATATATATATTATGAGGCAACTTAATCAAATGTGTTTTCATTCGAGAGAACTTGTCAAAATTCAAGTTAATTAATTTATCACGATAATTATATAATTAATTAATGAATCTCAGGGATATGTTATACAACATGATCGATATAGGCCATGTATATATTAATTGGTGTTAATCTACGGTTTGCTAGCTAGCTGCTATATATAGAGCATGTTTTTATTAGATCGGGTTATAGCTAGTATAGTTTAGGGTTATGTGTTTTCATTAAGTAGGGTTGATTAGCTATGGTTAGTTACATATATATGATTTAGGGTTAATGCATGGCACATTTAATTTAATTAGAGGACCGCGAGGCACCCCTGGCCTGCTTGATGCACAATTAAGTGTCGTTGGCCTATATATAGGGTTTAATTAGGGTTTAGGGTTAGGGTTAGGGTTTAGGGTATAGGGTTTAGTGTTTAGGGTGTTTAGGGTTTAGGGATTAGGGATTAGGGTTTCAGGGTTGTATAAGGTTTAGGGATCATCGATCGAGTGCGCACACACATTATTAGAGGCACCCGCGCCTTTGCGCATAAAGTGCATGCGTATAGTTTAGGGTTATTTGTTTTAATTAAGTAGGGTTTGATCAGCTAGGGTTAGTTACATATATATGGTTTAGGGTTAATGCATGGCACATTACATATAGTTTAAATCTCAAGAATGTTTATACATGATAGGCCATATGTGCAAAGGAATTTTTTTCCCCGTGAACTTGTCAAAATTCAAGTTTATCAGTGCCAATGGAAACTAGTCCAAAAAATTACATAGAGGACCAAAAGTACTAGACAATAACTAATAGAACCTGCAACTTTACAAAAAGGACCCCAAAACATATAGAAGAAAATCAATCGAGTCCTTCTCGACCGCACATCAGATCTCTGCTCCGCATCCTTTCCAGCAACTCCGTCGCCGGGGACGCACCACTTGGGACGGTGTCGCCGGTAGTCGCCAGGACGAAGGAGAAGAAGGGCCTCAGCAACGGCATATTGGCTCTGAGAAGGGCCGCTGAAAGGCCAAGATGTGCACGGGCAAGACGGATGACGCCGTCGTATGCCCCGAGCTTGTGAACTTTAGCAGCTTGACTTCCCCATTGGCCAGATCTGAAGCACTGACCAAAGCAAGCCTCACCGTTAGCGCCATCACATTGATGGCACCAGATCGGGGTTTGGCCGGCAAGATCCGCCAGATTCACCATAGGCCAGATCTGAAGCCGATGACGAGATCCCCGACTCCATTGCGCCATTCTGCTCATGGGAAACACTGGATCTAAGCTTACAACAACACTAACTCCCTCGGATCCAAATTAGCTGACTCAACTTTGCTTATCTAAATATGGATGTATCCACACATGTTTTTACTCTAGATACATACACGTCTAAGGAAAGTTGAATCAATTAATTTAGTTCGGAGGGTGTACAATATACAGAGAGAAGTCGGCCTCGTCTCCGGCCGGCGAGGCCGCCGGAGAGAAGGGGGAGAGGAGCCGGGGGAGTGGGAGAGACTCGAGAGAGAAAGAGAAGAGGAAGAAATGAGAGCTCCCTGGGGAAGAACATTATTTTTGTCGTTCTGCTCGTAGCTTGAAACTGAAAATTTCGGCCGCGCGCCAAATCATCCCGCCGCATCCATTCGAAAATCCCGTGACCAGTTTTACCCTTTTAACCCTGGTCCGGAAGCTACAACCCACCGACCATGGAGGGCTCATTCGGTAACAATGAAATATCTTGCCTAGATCCCGAACCCTCCCCACAGGCCCACACCCACCCACCAACCATTCGCCCCATTAGCTCAAAAATACTCTCACACGCCAAAGCTCTGACTCTCTACAGTACTAGATCTGCTTCGCCGCCGGCATACTCCTCCACAGCGTAGCCTTGATCGTGTTGGCTGTCCACCCACCTGATCCGCTCCCCCGCCGCCCTCGTCACCGACGGATCTGCTTCACCGCCGACCTCGCCACCGACGGATCTGCTTCACCGCCGACCTCGCCACCGACGGATCTGCTTCACCGCCGACCTCGCCACCGACTACCTCGCCGCAGCGGCTGTATCAAATTCACCGAATCCCTTGCCAGCCAACCAGATCTGCTTCACTAACGCCCGCTTCTACTGAAACAGGGTCGATTCATCGTCTCCCGCGTTCGCCGCCGCTGGAATGCAAGTTGCCGCCCCCGTCCACCCCGCCGCAGCTTGGTTAGTACGCTGGCCCGTTAGATCGCGGTGTTTCTTTAGCCATGTTTTGTGTAGTTATTTGCAGATCTCATATGCCATTAACTTTCTTGATGTGTTGCTTCGCATGAAGTTTGTTTAAATATTGTACAGTACAAAAGCATTATCCGGTCGCTACCATCCTGTTCATTCTACTGACACCTGTGTGCATCCACATATTTATAGCCTTATACCCATTCATTTGCTGCCAACTGTTTTTGTACTGCATGCTATTGTCGCACTGCTTTTATAGTCATGCTATGGGCATTTCCAATCTGCTTGTTCTTATACCACGTCATTAGCTCACCGCTAGCCGCTAGCTGTTTTCTCGTGTCTGCTATTCTCACACTGCTTTTATAATCATGCTATGTGCATTTCCAATCTGCTTGCTCTTATACCTCGTCTTTAGCTTATATAGTTATTGTTGCGTGCATGTCTGGTCTTTGTATTATCGTAGACTGACTTGTCAATGTTATTTTTCCTAGGGATTGATCATGCGAACCACTTATTAGAACATCCAACATTAACAGCGGGGACGCTAGGGAAGGTTGGAATCTGAGTTCTTGGTTGGTAATTTTGGCAGTTTACTTCCGTTATTATCTATAACCTATATGCATTGTTCCTTATGCAAGAGATTAACACTTGGAACCCTGCCATAGCAATGCCATTCATGCTTTACTATGTTTCTGCCTATTTGATATGCTTGTCTTGGAGAAACTGCGAAGGTGATTTGAACCTGACATTTGGTCATTCTTAATGCCAGTTTACTTTATGTGGAAAACCTTGGCATTACCCTACTCTAAATCTGAATGTCTGAAATTCGTATCTCATGCAAAGCAACATCTAGTTGGTTTTAATCTGATATCTGGTAAATATTGGCTTATTCATTTGGCAGCTCAAGTTTTTTGTTATTTGAAACCAGCTGACTTGGTCTTAAATGTGATATCTAAACACAGATTAAGGACAATGGAGCAGGAGGATTAGCATTTCACTTGATGGCTGAACCTAAAATGACAGGCATGTTGACCACGACTAGTGCACGCAAGAGAAGGACCTGCAGTGAGCCAGTATGTGCTTAGTACATGCATCTTATCTTATCTTGTGCTTATTTCTGCTACATGCTGTTATCTGATCTCTACATTGCGTAATACATGTTTGAATAGTTAATTGTTGTAACTATGTTTGCAATGTTACCAGAATGCAGTTTTAATGAAGCAGTCATCATTAGAAGATAGTCGCCAAAAAAGGATCTGTAGCGACCCTGTGCAACATTATGATGTAAGTTTGTGCTTAGTACAAGTTCCATACATTGTCTCATTTATGCAACTTGTTATTATCTTATATCTACATTGCATAATAAATGTTTGCATAGTTCATCATTTAACTCTTTTTGCATTATTATCAGAATGCAGTTGTGATGAAGCAATCTTCATTAGAAGTGAGGCCCACAAAAAGTTCTGATCTTTCTTCTGATGCATCTTCTCATAGCCGTCAACCTAGACCATTTCTTTCATCAAACAGTAAATATCTCAAGGCTGTACTTTATAAAAGACATGGTATTGCTGCTTTAAGATCTGTAGCTGATATGTTGACAAAGAGTACACAAGATTCAATCAAGGCGATTGCCAAATGTCAACGTGTTATTGATGATGCTAATAGAAGTCCTCAATGATTCTATGTAATTTTTTTATTTGGGCACATTAATTGCCTTGTAATTTTCCTACTTGTTTTATTTGTGTATGTAATTGTGTGTATCATTGATATCAGATTTTAGGCTCATGAAATTTAATGCAAGTTGACTAGTCAAACAAGTAGGGCCCTACAACAGATTGGGCCGGCCCACTTACAGTAGTGTGGGACCCACTTTCATTTTGGGCCGGCCCACTTCTTTAGTAGGCCGGCCTGGATGCTTATTGGGCCGGCCCACTATCTTGTTGGGCCAGCCCATTTGCTATATGGTGGTCCCACATGGTAAATGGGCCGGCCCTTTAACAGGAAGGTGGGACCCACCTGTGTTTTTGGCCCGGCCCACTATCTTGTTGGGCCGGCCCACTTGCTATATGGTGGACCCCACATACTAAATGGGCCGGCCTTTTAACTGGAAAGTGGGACCCACCCGTGTTTTTGGCCCGCTCCACTTTTTTGTTGGGCCAACCCACTTCTATATGGTGGACCCCACACATCAAGTGGGCCGGCCCTTTAACAGGAAAGTGGGACCCACCTGTGTTTTTGGCCCGGCCCACTATCTTGTTGGGCCAGCCCACTTGCTATATGGTGGACCCCACATACTAAATGGGCCGACTCTTTAACTGGAAAGTGGGACCCACTGTGTTTTTGGCCGGCCCACTTGCTATATGGTGGACCCCACACACTAAATGGGCCGGCCCTTTAACTGGAAAGTGGGACCCACCGTATTTTGGCCCGGCCCACTTGCTTCTTGGGCCGGCCTTCTTGGTAAGGTGGACCCCACATGTTAAATGGGCCGGCCCATTTAAGTTTTGACCAGTCAACCTTAGAGGTTAGGCCCGGCCCACGTAACTAATGGACCAGCCCAGCTATATAGTTGACCGGTCAAACTATGTCACTGGCCCGGCCCGCTTAAGACGTGACAGCCTCGTGTGGGCCTACCATTTACGACGGGGTTTCAGCCGGTTAACGCCGTTAATCTGCTAATCGCGTCGCCACGTGTCGCTTGCATGACGTCGCAGCCAACGGGCTCGAAAACACATGCGCAACGGTCCGATTTTCCGTGGCGGAAGGGCGCCCAAGCGCGACGGACCGAAAAATCGTCGTAGGACTTTGCCTGACAGTTTCCACAACAGAACCCATATCGTCGGGTTAGGCCCATAGGCGACGAAAAATACCCCTTAGCGGACGATTTTGAGACGTTGTCTATCAGAACTTTTCTTGTAGTGCCTCTTGGGGTTCCCAACGGACGTGTACATCTACGCGCATCAAGCATAAATTTCTGGCGCCGTTGCCGGGAGATCAAGACACGCTGCAAGGGGAGTCTCCACTTCCAATCTCTTTACTTTGTTTTTGTCTTGCTTTATTTACTACTTTGTTTGCTGCACTTAAATAAAACACAAAAAAATTAGTTGCTAGCTTTACTTTATTTACTATCTTGTTCTCTATATCAAAACACAAAAAAATTAGTTACTTGTCTTTACTTTATTTGCCTAGTTTACTTTTTGCTTATTTCATCATGCTTAATCCTAAGTTTACTTTGGAAAAGATACCGGTAGGACGAGGGTGTATCATTGGAAGAGATAATATAGAAGAATTTTTCACCCATGTTAGTATGGATGAAGATTTTGAAGATATACCATTATTAAAAACTGCTCCTACTTATGAAAGTGCTTCTGCCTGTTTGATACACATGTTAGAAACTAGATTTGTTAATCTCAATCCCATAATACAACATATGTTTCTTACACTTTCGGATATGGAGATGGGAGAAAAGAGAAATTTTGTTTTAAAAGTCCTTGTTAGAGAATTTGAGGATATAGTTAAAGAAGCTAGAAAAGTTTTTATTAAGCATAAGAGGCTTGGTTTCTTCCCTAATTTTAAACAAATACTTGAAAAGATGGATATGGATAGAATTAAGTATACTAATAATGTTAATGATGGTAGGGAAATTAAAGCGCCAATACCTAGTAAGCTCCTAGGGATGCATGAAGCTTTGGAAAATAACTATGCTTGGCTTGTTCCTGAAAATTTGTTTGATGAGAATAGCAAGCCTAAGAGTAATGAAAAGGGAGCCTCTGAAACTTACATAGATAAGATACAATGCATTGTTGAGAAAACTCCCAACTCCCAAGGTAATAATGTTGATGCTCCATCTCTTGATGTTACTTGATTTGCACTTTCTGCGCCTAGCTGAAAGGCGTTAAAGAAAAGCACTTCTTGGGAGATAACCCATGTTTTATTTTATTTACTGTATTGTTGAGTCTTGGAAGTTGTTTACTACTGTAGCAACCTCTCCTTATCATGTTTTTGTGCCAAGTAAAGTTTCCATGTTAAAGTTGATGATAGATTTGGATCGCTGCGCAGAAACAGCATTGCTGTCTGTCACGAATTCTCGCAGAAGTCTCTGTAAAAAAATCGAAAAAATCTGCAAATTTACGAGCATGATCCTCAGATATGTACGCAACTTTAATTAGTTTTGAGTTTTTCCATTTGAGCAAGTTAAGTGCCCCTGCCAGGTTCATCTTTACGGACTGTTCTGTTTTTGACAGATTCTGTCTTTTATTTCGCATTGCCGCTTTTGCTATGTTGAATGAGTTTCTTTGTTCCATTAACTTTCAGAAGCTTTATGCAATGTCCAGAAGTGTTTAGAATGATTGTGTCACCTCTTAATATGTGAATTTTTGGTTATGCACTAACCCTCTAATGAGTTTGCTTGGAGTTTGTGTGAAGGAAGTTTTCAAGGGTCAAGAGAAGAGGATGATATACTATGATCAAGAAGAGTGAAAGGTCTAAGCTTGGGGATGCCCCGGTGGTTCATCCCTGCATATTTTAAGAAGACTCAAGCATCTAAGCTTGGGGATGCCCAAGGCATCCCCTTCTTCATCGACAACATTATCAGGTCACTTCTAGTGAAACTATATTTTTATTCCATCACATCTTATGTTCTTTACTTGGAGCGTCGGTTTGCTTTTATTTTTGTTTTGGTTTGAATAAAGTTGGATCCCACCATTCTTATATTGGAGATATTACGCTCCGCTTTTTCATATGGAACACTTGTGTTCTTAATTGTGCTTTAATGTTCATGGCGAAAGCTAATTGCTTCGTTAAATTGCTATTTGGTTGGAATTGGTAAATGCTGCATATGGTTTGGCAATTTGGCAATTGTTTGAGCTCTCATAGATCATGTTTAAGCTCTTGCATCATGTAGTTTAATCTATTAATGAAGAACTACCGTAGAGCTTGTTTAATTTGGTTTGCATGATTGTTCTCTCTAAGTCTAGATATTTTCGGGTAAAGTGTTTGAACAACAAGGAAGACAGTGTAGAGCCTTATAATGCTTGCAATATGTTCTTGTGTGAGTTTTGTTGTACCTGTTCATACTTGTGTTTGCTTCAAACAACCTTGCTAGCCCAAACCTTGTACTGAGAGGAAATGCTTCTCGTGCATCCAAACACCTTGAGCCAAAAACCATGCCATTTGTGTCCACCATATCTACCTACTATGTGGTATTTTTCTGCCATTCCAAAGTAAATTACTTGAGTGCTACCTTTAAAATTTCATTCCTCTACCTTTACAATATATAGCTCATGGGACAAATAGCTTAAAAACTATTGTGGTGATGAATATGTAGTTATGTGTCTTAATTCTTATAAGTTGCTTGTTGAGCGGTAACCATGTTTTCTGGGGACGCCATCAACTTTATCTTTGTTGGATATCATGTGAGATGCTATGCATGTTCGTCTTGTCCTGAAGTAAGTGGACTTCATGATCAAATGGTTTGAGTATGCATATGTTAGAGAAGAACATTGGGCCGCTAACTAAAGCCATGTATCATGGTGGAAGTTTCAGTTTGGACATACAACCTCAATCTCTTATGAGAATATTAACTATTGTTGAATGCTTAAGCATTAAAAAGAGGAGTCCATTATCTGTTGTCTATGTTGTCCCGGTATGGATGTCTAAGTTGAGAATAATCAAAAGCAAGAAATCCAATGCGTGCTTTCTCCTTAGACACTTGTACAGGCGGCATAGAGGTACCCCTTTGTGACACTTAGTTGAAGCATATGTCATGTGATGATAATCCGTGTTTCCGAGCTAAGTAGGACAAGGTGCGAGCACTATTAGTACTCTATGCATGAGACATGCAACTTGTAGGAAGTATTATGCATAGCACATATGAATTATTACTACCGTTGACAAAATTGTTTCTATGTTTTCAAAACAAAAGCTCTAGCACAAAAATAGTAATCCATGCTTCCCTCTGCGAAGGGCCAATCTTTTACTTTATGTTGAGTCAGTTTACCCACTTCTTTCTATCTTAGAAGCAAACACTTGTGTTAACTGTGTGCATTGATTCTTACATGTTTACTTATTGCACTTGTTATATTACTCTATGTTGACAAATATCCATGAGATATACATGTTACAAGTTGAAAGCATTCGCTGAAACTTAATCATCCTTTGTGTTGCTTCAATTCATTCTACTTAGAATTTATTGCTTATGAGTTAGATCTTATGCAACTCTTATTGATACTTGTCTTGAAAGTACTCTTCATGAAAAGTTTTGCTATATGATTCATTTGTTTAATCATTATCTTTGTTAGCAACCTTTTGTTCAGATCACTCCATTCATCTCATATGCTTTACAATAATGTTGATCAAGATTATGTTGGTAGCATGTCACTTCAGAAATTATTTGTGTTATCGTTTACCTACTCGAGGACGAGTAGGAACTAAGCTTGGGGATGCTTGATACGTCTCAAACGTATCTATAATTTCTTATGGTCCATGATACTTTTATTACAATACTTGAATGTTTTATACATACTTTATAGCATTATTTTACATTTTACGGCACTAACCTATTAACAAGATGCCGAAGTGCCAGTTGCTGTTTTTTGCTGTTTTTGGTTTCAGAAATCCTAGTAAGGAAATATTCTAATTGACGAAATCAACGCCCAGGGCCTATTTTTACACGAAGCTTCCGTAAAACCGAAAGGGAGACGACGGGGCCACGAGGGTGGCCAGACACCAGGCGGCGCGGCTGTGCCCCGCCGCGCGGCCCTATTGTCCGTACCCTCGTCGCCCCCGACCTACCCTTCCGCCTACTTAAAGCCTCCGTCGCGAAACCCCCGTACCGAGAGCCACGATACGGAAAACCTTCCGAGAGACGCCGCCGTCGCGAATCCCATCTCGGGGGATTCAGGATCGCTCCGCACCCCGCCGGAGAGGGGAATCATCACCGGAGGGGCTCTACATCATCATGCCCGCCTCCGGATTGATGCGTGAGTAGTTCATCCTTGGACTATGGGTCCATAGCAGTAGCTAGATGGTTGTCTTCTCCGCTTGTGCTATCATTGTTTAGATCTTGTGAGCTGCCTAACATGATCAAGATCATCTATTTGTAATGCTACATGTTGTGTTTGGCGGGATCCGATGAATATAGAATATTATGTTAAGTTGATTATCAATCTATCATATATGTGTTGTTTATGTTCTTGCATGCTCTCCGTTGCTAGTAGAGGCTCGGCCAAGTTGATACTTGTAACTCCAAGAGGGAGTAATTTATGCTCGATAGTGGGTTCATGCCTCCATTTAATCTGGGACAGTGAAAGTTCTAAGGTTGTGGATGTGCTGTTGCTACTAGGGATAAAACATTGATTCTTTGTCTAAGGATATTTGTGTTGATTACATTACGCACCATACTTAATGCAATTATCTCTGTTGTTTACAACTTAATACCGGAAGGGGTTCGGATGATAACCTGAAGGTGGATTATTTAGGCATAGATGCATGCTGGATAGCGGTCTATGTACTTTGTCGTAATGCCCTGATTAAATCACATAGTAATCATCGTTGATATGTATTGAATCTTTATTTGTCAATTGCCCGCCTATAATTTGTTCACCCAACATGTTAGTTATCTTATTGAGAGACACCTCTAGTGAACTGTGGACCCCGGTCCATTCTTTTACATCTGAATACATTCTACTGTTTTTACTGTTCTTTGCAAACAAACACCATCTTCCACTCGATACGCTTAATCCTTTGTTTTCAGCAAGCCGGTGAGATTGACAACCTCACCGTTACGTTGGGGCAAAGTACTTTGATTGTGTTGTGCAGGTTCCACGTTGGCGCCGGTTCACTGGTGTTGCGCCGCACTACACTCCTCCACCAACAACCTTCACGTGCTTCTTTGCTCCTACTGGTTCGATAACCTTGGTTTCATACTGAGGGAAACTTGCTGTTGTGCGCATCATACCTTCCTCTTGGGGTTCCCAACGGACGTGTACATCTACGCGCATCAGTGCCCTTATTAACACAAAGAAAGAAGAACTCACAGCTTGTCAGTATATTGCCACCATGAAAGGTTTTGTCTCTGAACTTGCTGCAGCTGGTAAAATTGTGGACCAAGATGAACTCAAGGGCTATATTCTTGGTGGTCTTGTGGATGACCGCTACACACCTTTTGTGGCATCTATCAACGGAAATCCAGCCACCACATGTGTCGATATGTGTTCCCAGTTGCAAGCCTTTGATGATCGTCAAGCCACCCTGTCTCAACACAACACTGTCTTTCAGAGCTCAGCCAATGCTGCTGCCCGTGGTGGGGGCAATGTGCAGCGCCGTGACGACCAAGGTGGTCAGTATCGTGACCGACGGGACGACAGGGATCCTCGTCGTGCCGATCATCATGGAGGTGGTGGTGGCCCTTATCGTGACAGAAGAGATGACCGCTATGGTGGTGGCGGTGGTGACTATAACCGCCGTGATGACAGGCCTCAATACCGTGATCGACGTGATGACCGTGGCTATCGTCGTGATGATAAAGAGCGTCGTGATGGAGGTGGACGTACTGCTCAAAAGGGAGGGCGTGGTCGTGGGCGCACCCCTACCCGGTTTGTTGATACTACCTGTCAAATCTGCAAGAAATATGGGCATCTGATGACCCACAAGTATAGGGGATCGCAACAGTCTTCGAGGGAAGTATTACCCAATTTATTGATTCGACACAAGGGGAGACAGAGAATACTTATAAGCCTTAACAACTGAGTTGTCAGTTCAGCTGCACCTGGAAAAGCACTAGTAACATGGGTGATGTGAAAGTAGCAATAATATGAGAGCAGTAGTACAAAGAATACAGCAGTAATAGCAATATGAGAGCAATGGCACCGAGAATAGTTGATACTACTTCCAATGACATGTAGAACGAGTATATAATGATGCGAGATGGACCGGGGTTCCCAGCTATCTACACTAGTGGTAACTCTCCAATAACAAGTGTTGGGTGAACAAATTACAGTTGGGCAATTGATAGGATTGATAAGGCATTAAGAAAGAACATCAATTCATTAATCATGTAGGCATGTTTTCCATATTTAGTCGTACGTGCTCGCAATGAGAAACTTGCACAACATCTATTGTCCTACCAGCCGGTGGCAGCCGGGCCTCAAGGGAATCTACTGGATATTAAGGTACTCCTTTTAATAGAGCACCGGAGCAAAGCATTAACACTCCGTGAAAACATGTGTCCCTCACATCACCGCCATCCCCTCCGGTTGTCCCGATTTCTGTCACTTCGGGGCCTTTGGTTCCGGACAGTGACATGTGCATACAACTTGTAGATACAATCTAAGAAATAATTATAGAGCTCAAATCTAAGATCATGCCACTCGGGCCCTAGTGACAAGCATTAAGCATAACAAGATTGCAGCAACAATAACTTCACAAACTTTATAGATAGACTAATCATAATGTATCATCCATCGAATCCCAACAAACACAACACCGATTACATCAGATGAATCTCAATCATGTAAGGCAGCTCATGAGATCATTGTATTGAAGTACATGGGGGAGAGAATACCAACTAGCTACAGCTAGAACCCGTAGTCCATGGGGGAACTACTCACGGAGCATGATGGAGGCGATGGCGTTGATGGAGATGGCTTCCGGGGGCACTTCCCCGTCCCGGGTGCCGGAACAGAGACTTCGTCCCCCGAATTGAGTTTCGCGAAGGCGGCGGCGCCCCGTAGTCTTTCTGGAGTTTCGTCAATCGGTACTGCGTTTTAGGTCGAAAGGGCTTAAATAGGCGAAGAGGCGCGCAGGAGGGTCGACAGGGTGGCCTCCCCTAGGCCGGCGCGGCCAGGGTCCCGGCCCGCGGCCCTATGGTGTGGGGGCCCCCCGCTCTCCTCCGACTCCTTCTGGAGCCTCCTGGGAAAAATAAGATCTTTGGCGTTGATTTCGTCCAATTCCGAGAATATTGCCCGAACAGCCTTTCTAGAACCAAAAACAGCAGAAAAAGAACTGGCATTGGCATCTTGTTAATAGGTTAGTTCCGGAAACGCATGAAATCATCATAAAGTGCAAGCAAAACATGTAAGTATTGTCATAAAACAAGCATGGAACGTCAGAAATTATAGGTACGTTGGAGACGTATCGCATCCCCAAGCTTAGTTCCTGCTCGTCCTCGAGTAGGTAAACGATAAAAAGAGTAATTTCTGTAGTGACATGCTACTTACATAACCTTGATCATACTATTACAAAGCATATGAAATGAATGAAGTGACTCAAGGCAATGATCTATAGTTGCTATCAAATAGGTAACATATAGCAAAACTTTTCATGAAGAGTACTTTCAAAACTTTTCATGAAGAGTACTTTCAAGACAAGCATCAATGCACTGTTGACACAAGTGTTTGCTTCTAAGATGGAAGGAAGTAGGTAAACTGACTCAACATAAAAGTAAAAGAATGGCCCTTCAAAGAGGGAAGCATCGATTGCTATATTTGTGCTAGAGCTTTGGTTTTGAAAACATTAAGAGAGCATAAAAGTAAAGTTTTGAGAGGTGTTTGTTGTTGTCAACGAATGGTAGTGGGCACTCTAACCCCCTTGCCAGACAAACCTTCAAAGAGCGGCTCCCATTTTATTTTATTTTGGGTGGCACTCCTTCCAACCTTTCTTTCACAAACCATGGCTAACCGAATCCTCGGGTGCCTGCCAACAATCTCATACCATGAAGGAGTGCCTTTTTGTTTTAGTTTTATTATGATGACACTCCTCCCCACCTTTGCTTTCTCAAGCCATGGCTAACCGAATCCTTGGGTGCCTTCCATCAATCTCATACCATGGAGGAGTGTCTATTTTTGTTAATTAATTCGGGACTGGGAATCCCATTGCCAGCTCTTTTTGCAAAATTATTGGATAAGCGGATGAAGCCACTAGTCCATTGGTGAAAGTTGCCCAACAAGATTGAAAGATAAACACCACATACTTCCTCATGAGCTATAAAACATTGACACAAATCAGAGGTGATAAATTTTGAATTGTTTAAAGGTAGCACTCAAGCAATTTACTTTGGAATGGCAGGAAATACCACATAGTAGGTAGGTATGGTGGACACAAATGGCATAGTGGTTGGCTCAAGGATTTTGGATGCATGAGAAGTATTCCCTCTCGATACAAAGCTTAGGCTAGCAAGGTTATTTGAAGCAAACACAAGTATGAACCGGTACATCAAAACTTACATAAGAACATATTGCAAGCATTATAATACTCTACACTGTCTTCCTTGTTGCTCAAACACTTTTACCAGAAAATATCTAGACCTTAAGAGAGACCAATCATGCAAACCAATTTTAAAGCTCTACGGTAGTTCTTCACTAATAGGTTTAAACTACATGAAAAAACTTAATCATGATCTACTTGAGAGCTCAAAACAATTGCCAAGTGTCAAATTATTCAAGACATTATGAGGCATTTTCTATTTCCAACCGAATACCAATAAGTATTGTAGCTTCCAACTTTTATCATTGAACATTAAAAGTAAAACGAAGAACAAGTGTTCATATGAAAAAGCGGAGCGTGTCTCTCTCCCAAACAAGGATTGCTAGGATCCATCTTTATTCAAACACAAACAAAAATAAAAACACACAAACGCTCCAAGTAAAGCACATATGATGTGACCGAATAAAAATATAGTTTCAATAGAAAAACCTGATAAGTTGATGAAGAAGGGGATGCCTTGGGCATCCCCAAGCTTAGACGCTTGAGTCTTCTTGAAATATGCAGGGATGAACCACGGGGGCATCCCCAAGCTTAGGCTTTTCACTCTTCTTGATCATATATCATCCTCCTCTCTTGACCCTTGAAAACTTCCTTCACACCAAACTTCTCATAAACTTCATTAGAGGGGTTAGTACTCAAAAACTTTAATCCACCTTGGTCCTGTAGTGACACATTGCAAGAACTCAATAAAACATTAGCTACAGCTCTCCACGTCTAGAAAGCCTCACTTAAAGTCCACAAGAGACAATGCAAAAAACAGAGACAGAATCTGCCAAAACAGAACAGCCAGTAAACACGAATTTTAAAATGGTACTTCCGTTGCTCAAATCAGAAAACTCAAAACTAATGAAAGTTGCGTACATATCTGAGGATCACGCACGTAAATTTGCAGATTTTTCTGAGTTTCCTACAGAGAAATAAGCCCAGATTCGTGACAGATAGAAATCTGTTTCTGCAGAAATCCAAATCTAGTATCAACTTTACCATAGAGACTTTACTTGGCACAACAAAACACAAAACTAAGATAAGGAGAGGTTGCTACAGTAGTAAACAACTTCCAAGACACAAATATAAAACAAATTACTGTAGAAAAACACATGGGTTATCTCCCAAGAAGTTCTTTCTTTATAGCCATCAAGATGGGCTCAGCAGTTTAATGATGCACTCGCAAGAAATAGTATTTGAAGCAAAAGAGAGCATCAAGAGGCAAATTCAAAACACATTTAAGCCTAACATGCTTCCTATGAAAAGGAATCTTGTAAATAAACAAGTTCATGAAGAGCAAAGTAACAAGCAAAGGAAGATAGAACAAGTGTAGCTTCAAAAATTTCAGCACATAGAGAGGTGTATTAGTACCATGAAAATTTCTACTACCATATTTTCCTCTCTCATAATAATTTTCAGTAGCTTCATGAACAAACTCAACAATATAACTATCACATGCAGCATACTTTTCATGATTTCCAAACACATAATTTTTATCAAGCTCAAATATAGTAGGATCAAAACTTCCAAACTCACTTTTATCAATAATATAACAAGGTGATCGATCAATCTCAAGAGATATGGGACTCTTAAATAAAGTCAATACTTTTCTAATCCCATTTTCATTAGTAGTACAATTAATATTATCAAGTAACATAGGACCATCATCTAGAGCTTTATCATAAACATTTGCCAAGCAAAATTCTTTAGTACCATGCATTTCGACATCAGGCACAAACAAAGCATTATCATAAGATTTATCAAAGTAGCATGGATTATCATATATAACAGCAGCATAATTATTCTCACAAGTTTTACTTATAAGAAATATTTCAAGAGAATCCACAGGAACATAACATTCAACCTCTTTCGGTAAGCATGGAGGACAATCAAATAGTGTAAGAGATGAAGAGTTACTCTCATTAGAAGGTTGGTATGGGTAGCTAATCCATTCTTCCTCCTTTTGTTCATCACTCCTCTTCTTTTTCATCCAATGAGCTTTCAGGTTCATCAATTTCCTCCTCTTTTTCATCCAATGAGCTTTCAGGTTCATCAATTTCTTCTTCCACAGGTTCCTGCAAATTGTGAGTGCATTCTTGTGCATTAATGCGTCTCTCTTTATAATCAAGGATATAAGGATTCCTACTGTAGCATTCTATGCAAGAATTAAGGATAGTAGAGACATAATCTTTAAGGTCCTTACAAATAGCACAAGTTTCATAATTCTCAACCATGAAGGATTCTATCTCGGAGGCTCCCATAAATAAGACAAATTGTTCTACCTCTTCGAACCCATAATGAATATAGCAATTCCGATTATAGTTCTTAATTAAAAATTCCTCACTAAAGCCACATTGAAATTTAAGATGTTTAGTATCATGTTGAGAGCAACAGTTTATATCATGGCGTCTAAGCAAGATTCTAGCCATTGTATTCAATTTTTCTATCATAGCACTCATTATTTTACCGTTTCTTGATTCTCTATAATTATTATAACATTCTATAAGCTCCAAGTAGGTTGTTGGTTCTCCCATAACAGTTTTTAATTTTTTGGTTTTTCAAATTTTTATGGATTTTCGGGTATATAGGGGAAATAAAACAAGACAAAAAGAAACTAAGCAAAAGTAAACTACGCAAAATAAAACTAGACAGAAATAAACTAAGCACAAATAAACTAGACAGAAATAAACTAGCAAGACAAAATAAAATAAAAGCAGAGAGAGAGGTAGAGTGTACTCCCCAAGTGAACTTATGAGTAGAGCTATGCCTCCCCGGCAACGGCGCCAGAAAATAGTCTTGATGACCCACAAGTATAGGGGATCGCAACAGTCTTCGAGGGAAGTATTACCCAATTTATTGATTCGACACAAGGGGAGACAAAGAATACTTATAAGCCTTAACAACCGAGTTGTCAATTCAGCTGCACTGAAAAGCACTAGTAACAGGGGTGATGTGAAAGTAGCAGTAATATGAGAGCAGTAGTAACAGTAACACAGTAGCAGTAATAGCAATATGAGAGCAATGGCACCAGAGAATAGTTGATACTACTTCCAATGACATGTAGAACGAGTATATAATGATGCGAGATGGACCGGGGTTCCCAGCTATCTACACTAGTGGTAACTCTCCAATAACAAGTGTTGGGTGAACAAATTACAGTTGGGCAATTGATAGGATTGATAAGGCATTAAGAAAGAACATCAATTCATTAATCATGTAGGCATGTTTTCCATATTTAGTCGTACGTGCTCGCAATGAGAAACTTGCACAACATCTATTGTCCTACCAGCCGGTGGCAGCCGGGCCTCAAGGGAATCTACTGGATATTAAGGTACTCCTTTTAATAGAGCACCGGAGCAAAGCATTAACACTCCGTGAAAACATGTGTCCCTCACATCACCGCCATCCTCCGGTTGTCCCGATTTCTGTCACTTCGGGGCCTTTGGTTCCGGACAGTGACATGTGCATACAACTTGTAGATACAATCTAAGCAATAATTATAGAGCTCAAATCTAAGATCATGCCACTCGGGCCCTAGTGACAAGCATTAAGCATAACAAGATTGCAGCAACAATAACTTCACAGACTTTATAGATAGACTAATCATAATGTATCATCCATCGGATCCCAACAAACACAACACCGATTACATCAGATGAATCTCAATCATGTAAGGCAGCTCATGAGATCATTGTATTGAAGTACATGGGGGAGAGAATACCAACTAGCTACAGCTAGAACCCGTAGTCCATGGGGGAACTACTCACGAGCATGATGGAGGCGATGGCGTTGATGGAGATGGCTTCCGGGCACTTCCCCATCCCGGCAGGGCCGGAACAGACTGTCCCCGAATTGAGTTTCGATGGCGGTGGCGCCCGAGTCTTCCGGAGTTTCGTCAATCGATACTGCGTTTTAGGTCGAAAGGGCTTAAATAGGCAAAGAGGCGGCGCAGAGGGTCGACAGGGTGGCCTCCCCAGGCCGGCGCGGCCGGGTCCGGCCCGCGGCCCTATGTGTGGGGCCCTCGGCTCTCCTCCGACCCTTCGGTGTTCTGGAGCCTCCGGGAAAAATAAGATCTTTGGCGTTGATTTCATCCAATTCCGAGAATATTGCCCGAACAGCCTTTCGGAACCAAAAACAGCAGAAAACAGGAACTGGCACCGTGGCATCTTGTTAATAGGTTAGTTCCGGAAAACGCATGAAATCATCATAAAGTGCAAGCAAAACATGTAAGTATTGTCATAAAACAAGCATGGAACGTCAGAAATTATAGGTACGTTGGAGACGTATCAGCATCCTGCAAATGAGTGCTGGTGGCGCTATGCTGATCGTGATGATGATGATGAAGACAACACGCGACAGGAAAAGGGAGCATATGGAGTTGACACTAACTGGTACATGGACACTGGTGCAACTGATCATATCACGGGACAGCTGAACAAGCTTCACACTCGTGAAGACTACCATGGACGTGATCAAGTCCACAATGCCAGTGGCACAGGTATGGCAATACAGCATATTGGTCAATCAACATTGCACACCCCTCATAGTTCTTTATGTTTACGCAATATTCTACATTGTCCTAGTGCCACCAAAAATCTCTTATCTGCTCATCGAATTACCTTAGACAATAATGCCTTCATTGAAATTCACCCTTTCTTCTTTTTGATCAAGGACCAGGCCACCAAGCAAATACTGTTTAAGGGTCCTTGTTGTGACGGCCTATACCCACTTGTGCCCATCTCCAGTGCTGTCGACCCTCACAAGCAAGCCTTCATCACCATCAAGCCGTCATCATCCACCTGGCATCGCCGTCTAGGACACCCTTCGTCTTTTATTGTTTAACAAGTGCTTAGGAAGAATAATCTACCATATTCCCCAGAAATAAATCCATATGTGTGTGATCCCTGCCAGCAGGCCAAGAGTCACCAATTACCATACCCCATCTCCACTAGTGTATCCACTGTTCCTCTGGAACAAGTGTTTTCTGATGTATGGGGACCTGCCCCAGTTTCTGTTGGTAAACACCAGTATTATGTAAGCTTTATTGATGACTATAGTAAGTTTACTTGGATCTATTTGCTCAAAAAGAGAAGTGATGTGTATCAAGTGTTCCTTAACTTCTAGCAGCTTGTTGAACGAAAATTTAGTAGGAAAATAGTAACCATGCAAACTGATTGGGGTGGTGAGTATGAAAAACTCCATGGTTTCTTCCAAAAAGTGGGAATTACTCATCATGTCTCATGCCCACATGCTCATCAGCAAAATGGCTCAGCTGAGCGCAAACATAGGCATATAGTCGAGGTTGGTCTTGCTCTCCTCGCTAATGCATCCATGCCACTTAAGTTCTGGGATGAAGCATTTCTTACTGCCACCTTTCTTATTAATCTCCTTCCCACCAAGGTTCTTCATCATGAGTCCCCAGTAGAAAAATTGCTCCAAGTACAACCCAACTATGACTCTCTTCGCATTTTTGGCTGTGCGTGCTGGCCTAATCTTAGACCGTACAATCAAAGGAAATTATCTTTTCGTTCCAAACAATGTGTGTTCTTAGGTTATAGTCCTATCCATAAAGGAGTCAAATGTTTGGATATCTCCACTGGCCGCGTCTACATTTCCAGGGATGTTGTGTTTGATGAAAATATATTCCCTTTTCAATCTCTACATCCTAATGCTGGGGCTCAACTCAAAAAGGAAATCTTATTGCTCCCTGACTTTTTGTCGCCAGAACCATCATCTAGTGAGGGTGTTCATGTTGATAACCATATGCATATTGTCCCTGTTGTTGATCACTTACATTTGCCTTCTCCAAGTATTGCAGATGCTACTAATAATTCTGCAGGATCTGGTGAAAATCTGGAGCAAAATGGTGCTCAAACGAGGCAAAATGAGCAACGCCAAAATTGCACTGAAACCGAAGCTGCAGAACATTCTGCTGGCAGCGAATCTGCCTCGGATCTGGAGCCTGATGTGACCGGTGGCAGCACATCCACCTCAGATCAGACGTCGGCGTCCACCTCGCCATCTGCACCAGGTCCTGGCGCCCCTGGCGTCTCCTCGCGCGCCACCTCGTCTCGGGAGCCCGACGTGGCCCACAGCGGCGGGACCCGTTCACGTATTCCCGAGGATGAACGCATGCACACACTTGCGCCTTCTGGTGATTCGCCCTGTGGCGCCGACAGTCAGCACCCTAATGATGACTCTGAATCCTCCTCGGATCATGAGAACAATGATGAGAGTAGTGATGACCCTGGCGACAGTTCTTCTGCGGATGAGCCTCCTGCTGCTTCCCGTGTGTCACAGCCGTCTCGTCCGGTTACTCGATCACAAAGAGGTATAAGACAGCCAAAAACATATACTGATGGTACTGTTCGTTATGGCATGTTTTCATCCAAAGGTGAACCTAAAAACCTCGCTGAAGCTTTGGAAGATAGCAAATGGAAATGTGCAATGGATGAAGAGTATGCAGCACTTATGGAAAACAAAACCTGGCACTTGGTACCTTCTAGTCCACACAAGAACTTGATTGACTGCAAATGGGTATACAAAATCAAAAAACGAGCAGATGGTACAGTTGAAAGATACAAAGCTAGACTTGTTGCAAACGGGTTTAAGCAAAGGTATGGTATTGATTATGAGGACACGTTCAGTCCTGTTGTTAAAGCTGCTACTGTTCGACTTGTTCTTGTTGTGTCTGTATCTCAAGGTTGGAGCTTAAGGCAGCTTGACGTTAAGAACGTGTTTCTTCATGGCGTTCTGGAGGAGGAAGTATATATGAAACAACCCCCTGGTTTTGAAGATCCTCGTTTTCCGCATCATATTTGCAAACTGGACAAGTCTCTTTATGGTTTGAAACAAGCACCACGGGCCTGGTATGCTAGGCTCAGTTCAAAGTTGCAAGATCTTGGTTTTGTTCCTTCCAAGGCAGACACATCATTGTTTCTCTTCAAACGGCCAGACATTACCATTTTTGTGTTGATTTATGTGGATGATATTATTGTTGCTAGCTCTTCTGATGGAGCAATACCAGCATTACTCAAGAAATTAAGTGGTGATTTTGCATTGAAAGATCTTGGAGACTTGCATTTCTTCCTGATCATTGAGGTGAGAAAACATCAACATGGACTTGTTTTGACACAGGAAAAGTATGCTTCAGATTTACTTAAGAAGGTGGGCATGACACATAGTACAAGTTGTCCCACGCCTCTGTCCACTACAGAGAAATTGTCTTTATATGATGGGACACCACTTGGCCCTGAAGATAGCTCAAACTACAGAAGTGTAGTTGGTGCATTACAGTATCTCACTTTGACTAGACCAGATCTTTCTTTCTCTGTCAACAAAGTCTGTCAGTATCTCCATGCTCCTACCACTACACATTGGACTGCAGTGAAACGAATATTGCGCTATATCAAAGGTACGCTCAAAATAGGTCCTACATTTCAGAGATCCTCATCCACACGTATTAGTGCCTTTTCAGATGCAGACTGGGTAAGCTGTCTTGATGATAGACGCTCCACTGGTGGCCTTGCTGTGTTCTTTGGTCCAAATCTGATATCATGGAGTGCTAGGAAACAAGCCACTGTATCACGATCCAGCACTGAGGCAGAGTACAAGGCGCTGGCTAATGCCACAGCAGAGTTAATATGGGTTGAAGCTTTGGCTAGAGAGTTGGGTGTTTCCCTTGGGCAACGTCCATGTCTTTGGTGTGATAATCTTGGAGCGACATATCTCTCTGCAAATCCAATATTTCATGCCAGAACAAAGCACATAGAAATTGATTATCACTTTGCCAGAGAAAGGGTGGCTGGAAAATTACTTGATGCCAAGTTTATTTCAACAAAGGATCAGGTTGCAGATGGTTTCACTAAGGCTTTAGCTGTTAAAGACCTAGATGAGTTTAAGCGTAATCTCAACCTCTCTAGAGGTTTAGATTAAGGAAGAGTGTTAAACCATGTAATACATACGTTGTATATACGCCACGTGTGGGGCTTTTCCACACTATATTAACACGTAGCCCGGCCCAGGGAGAGTGTACGGTTCCAACCTAGGTTAATTCATACATTCAACCTTCTACCACCGAAAGGTGCACATGAAATGTAACCTGTGAGACGCAATCACTCTGATCTCAGTAGATTGATATCCAAACCATCGACTAAATATTATAAACTGGGTATAAATCCCATGGTATAAACCATCGACTAAATGAAACCATATGTGATCATATATAGTGCCCTCACAGTTTTCATTCACTTTTCTTGTAATTAACCGGGTAACTCTAGTCTTCTTACTTAATAAAAATAACAAATCTCGTATCTTGTTTGAAAACAAAAACCTGTAAGACACAAGATGTCTTTTTACGAAAGGTACGGGATGTGGTCACAGTCGTCACACACTCTTAGTCTTCACCCGTTTGGGAGTCTACAGAAGAACATGCCTGCACCTGTGTTGGAGCAAAGTGGTGAAAGCTTTCATTTTCGCATTGAGCTCAATCCTTTTCCTTTTGTTTTGGGCTTCCTTCCAAAACCTATGTTCTCCACATGAGTTACTTCACTCTTTCTACTATGGTTGTTGTCTTGTTGATGGTTCATACACGAATAACTGATGGACTAGCATGTGGTGCCATTGATGCGTTGGAGTAGCCGAGTGTCGCAGGTCCTTGTCAAGCTTCAACACAAGTCCTTGGCAAGCATCCAGACCTTGCAGCGCCACTTTTATTGTGGTTTGGTCGGAGAGAGGGAGATGAGGGTTAAATGGGTGCCATAATTGGCGTTGCATCAGGATGACATTGCCAAAATCAGCACAATACACAAAAGAGTTTCCCTGGAATTTTGTCATGTACTTTCGCATCCTTATTTCTCTCTAAACGATTCTCAGTCCTGTTAGAGCATCTCCACCGGGTGCTGGCACAGTCGTATGGGGGTCACTATTAGAAAAAAGGCCTTCCATTCCAATCCATTAGTCCCGAAATACTTTGACCCGGGGCTAATGGAGTCTTTAGTCCCGGTCCTGTTGGTGAACCGAGACTAATGCTCGGGCAACCGGGCCTAAAGGATTACGGTGGGTTGCGGCCAGGGCAGGAACCTTTAATCCCGGTTGGGGACACCAACCGGGACTAAAGGGTCCCCAACCGGGATTAAATGTTTTTCCAAGTTTTTGGCTCCCCACGCACGTCCACCACCCCCCTGGATCACCTTTTTTAGCACTGTAAAATAGAAAATAAAATGATAGAAAATTTTAAAAAAATAAAATGTTTTCAAATTCTTGTATGTTATGCAACCTAGTATTAGGGAAAATTAACAAATTTGAATTTTCACTTTTTTTTCAAAAAAAGTTTTAAAAATGGGGGTGCTGTTCCCATACCGGCGCTCTCAAACCGGCAGCCTCGATAGGATTTTTTTAGAACTTTCTTCTAGTTTCATTCTCATGTCATTCAAGATCGAGGAATGAATAACGTATTAGCAGAGCGAATCCGGGTTCGATTCATGGGCAGTAAAACATTATTCATTCCTCAATTTCGGATAACATGTGAAATTGGCTTCAGCTCTAGCCTACCAGCTGCCCGGCTCTATGGTGTACGACTCGATGATTGCCGCTGCTGCGCCGCCTGCTCCTCCGCGTCTGGACCATCATCGATCCCCCGCTTCCTACTGTTGCCGCTCGTCCGCGACAAATGCATCTATGGTCGCCGCTAGCGCCTCCTCCTCCCACGCCTCGTACTCTGCGAGCTCCGGGTTCTCCTCCCACGCCTCACACTTTGCGAGCTCCGGGTCCTCCTCCACGGCGTCGGTGCAACGAGAATACATTGTGGGTTTAGATTTTTGCACGACTGAAGTGAGAGGCGAGGAAGGAGGGGTTCATATAGACCGGCGGCGAGGCGGGAAACCTCCCGCGCGGCATAGTCGCGGCAGATTTTCCCGTGCAGCGTCGTGGCGGGAAATCTCCCGCGCGGCACCCTAGCTTCACTGACAGCGCGGCCCCATCGCAAAACGTGACGCGCCGGTGCGTCCGATCCGCGCCCTTTGCGGAGGGGCCGACACGGGGTTGCCGGCTCCTCTATTGGGCTAGAAAATGCACCATCGCTTTTTGGGACGCACCGGTGTAAGCCTATTTTAGCCGCCGACCCCTGAAAAGCTATCGGGGGCGTTATCAGGGCACCGGTGGAGATGCTCTTAGCTCCTCATGCTTCGCCTATCGGTTGTTGACTTGAGTCCATTATTCACATTTTCTACGAGTTAAGTTTTGTTTTGTTTTATAGCAAACCAGGTTCGATTCTATGTTTGGAACTCAAAATGTTACATGAGACGGAAAACATTCTTCTATTGGTCTAACCACTAACCAGATCTGAAGTTTGTCAAGATGACGCAGCTGATGATGGGACAAGATCATATAAAGTTAACATTCTAGCACAGTATAGGCTCTATCCATGCCATCTAAGGCCGTCGGATCAAGTGACGTGGCGAAGCGTCAACCTTTTTTTTCCAGATCGATGACTATGGACTGTCCGATCCACCGTTGGACACTGCTCATGTGGTCTGAGCCGTTCGATGCCATATATCCCACGAACATCTCTTTGCCCTCGATGATTTACCCGCTCAGGCACTGATATGTGGGCCTGCTTTTCGCGTCGTGGATGTCCCCGTGGTTTCACATGCCCCCCATGGGTAAAATCATCATTCCAACTCATTCAGTGTCCTCCTCGTCCCTGACCGTACACGGCCGTGCGAGGGTGGTGGACGGAAGGCGGTATCGTACGGTGTGCTACACCGGCCACCCTTCGCCCCCCGAGACTCCTCTCTTCCACCATTTTCCAAGCCTCTCTCTTTCCACCCCATTAATCTAGATCTTCTAGGTTTCCTCGCGGAGGGACGACGCCTCAGATCTGACACCATCCCCATCAATGCGGCCAGTTGGTGGCCCTCGTTGGAGGTGGCGTAGACCGTGGAAGCCATGTGGCGGCGAACTCCTCATCTGCCCCGATCATGGCGGTGTCTAGGGCGACCAGAAGCCTAGCGATGGTGACCAGGCGGCGGCCTCCTCTTCACGCGATGGAGTTTCAGCTGAGACGCCTTGGGAATCACCGCTTCCGCGTCGGGGTCTTCTATGTTTCGTTAACCACCAACTGATAGTTGCTGCTAGGACTGGACGGCCTTATTTTTTCAATGTGTCGTGCGTTGTCGGTGCCCCCCATTCGACCCCCTCGCCATGGGGCCAGCACGGGAGTTCCAGACCAATTTTCGGGCTACTCCTCGCATCAACACAATTTGGAGGGCGTCGATGGGAGGCGTTTTTCGGCTAGAGCCCACAAATGACAAACCCCATTTGGGAGGCCTTTGAGGGCTCCAGGTGGGGATGCTCTAAGGTAAAACCAAAAGTACACCAAAGTTTAACTAGACTTGTAGTGGAACACCAAGTACACCTGTGGTGAGAAAATACATTAAAACCCAGAGTACACCGCAATGAAAACTCGAGTAAAGTCACGTACAAACCCCGAATACAACCATATTGGGTTAAGATGTACGAAAAAAGTTTCTCGAGATTTAGCAACATGGGATCCATTTCTTGAAGATGTGGTAACAAGGATCACAAAAGAGAAAACGGTTCTTAATTGGACGAGCGGTTCTTAAGATATTTTATTTAAAAAATACAAATTTAAATAAAAAAATAAAAAATTGAAACAACCAACCATTTTGTCCCTTAGGACCAGTAGCGAGCAAATAGAAAAAAGAAAAAAACTGAAAAAACTGAAACCCCTTATCCAGTAGCGAGCAAATAGACCACTTTTCAGAAATTTTCTGGCACCCCATATCAAAATGCGTCAACTTGATAAATTGACTTATTCAATAACGCGTCACATGTCACACATGAAGAGTGTCCAAACCTTTGCAAATGTCGGCCTTTTTTTAATAATTTACGTTGTTAGGACGTGTGCTATAAATACGGGGGTTTTCCCGCTCGTTGTGAGGTTGTTAATGCCCGGGAACAGGCTCTCGAGTCCATTGCGTGGTAATCAACTAATCATGCAACCAAGGGAAGGAGGAGGAAGAAGAAGCTAGACCCGCGCGGGGAGCGAGCGACGGGCCTCTTTGATCATCTCCTCTTCATTAGCCTGAAATTAAAAGGTTAATCGTTGCCCGAATTGTGCCGTCATGATTGTGCCGTCCGAATGGGAAGAAAAGTCGCGCGCGCGGGAGCACGCGACGGTGATCCATCGACGGTCGAGCGATATGCGCGGTGGGTTCACGACGGTGTAGCTAGCTAGCTGCAACATAATTCATACGCACCATGACACCAAACACCATCATGCATGCATGCACGTACGCACAGGCTGCGCCCCTTCTTTACCACATAACACAATTCATATATCATCCTCGAAATAGGTTTTCGCCCCGCTATATTAATATAGCAACCATCGATACAGGATAGAGATCACCGCTGGGGCAAACAGCACAACAAAACCCAAAAGAAAACAAAAGAAGAAGAAAAAAGGAAAACAATGTCAACAAAGTCAGATCGATGAAAACAATGATGATCCGCAACCGCTGCGCCTTCTGGAGAATTCCACCACGATCTTGGCCCTCCGAAGCGCCGCATACCAAAGCAGCACCTTCAAGAAGGGATGCGATGATGAAGAAGCTGCTGCCCGGACAAATCCCAGGGTTTCCCCCGATATGCGGGAGGGTTGTGGGGAGGGGGAACCCCGACGCCCCTCAAGAGGGAATGGCGGCGCCCGCGAGCATCACTGCGTTGATGTCGGCCATCCGACAAGGATTTGTCCCGTCCCCCAAAGAACCACGACCCGGACACTCCATCGCGCTCCACCAACCTTGCCGCCCACCAACTCGCGCCACCACGGTCTTGCAATCACCACTGCCGTTTCACCTTGGACCAAAGACGACGACCGATGAGACCGGGAGGAGGCATCCCGAGCCTAGGAGAGTCTGGACAGCAGCCACACGGGAGGGCACAACCTCCACCGCCACTTGCGGCGACAGACCGGATGCAGCTACAGGAGCATACCATGCCCCTCTGGCCCGGCCGAGCCCGGCGGGCTCGTGAAGCTCCCATGGCCGCGCTGCAGTCCGCGTGCCGCCGTCCTAACAGACCTCAGCCGGAGCAGCTCCATCGGCCGCCGGGAGCAGACGCACCAGACCTGGCCTGTCCAAGCCCAGATGGGGCCCAGATCCGGGCCAGGAGGCGCCGTCGCTGGCCGCCGTTCCGCCCCGCTGCCAAGAGGCCGCGCCGCCGCCGTCAACCCACCCGGAGCAGAGCCGCCATCGGAGCGTCGCCACCGAAACATTGACCATCGAAGGGCACCGTCGCTGGACGAGGGAGATCCCGCGCCTCCCCACCAAGCGCACGGGTAAGAACATGGCCGCCGCCGGCACCGCACGGGCTTTGCCCGGCGGCCTGCGCCGGCGGCGACGGTGAGGGGAGGAGGAGGAGCGGCCTAGGCGCTAGGGTTTGGTGGTCGCCCCCGAGTCCGTCCGCGGGGACGGACGGGGGACGAAACCATCTCTCACTACTTTCACACAATCCATATATAGCACGTTGTAATCCTCAAATCCGGTCTCTTGAAACGATGCGTCTATCGGCCACACGACATCAATCATCTTTCATCGTCAGGTAAGTAGAGGCACGCCGGCTGGAGTATGCATGTTACTTTTGCGTGATTTGATCGCCTTTTGACATGCATCATGCATGATGCATGCCTCCCAGTCAGCGTTCATGTACGCCATCACTTCTACTTGGATGCTCCTCCTTGATAACACTGTGGATAAAAATAGGGACGGTGAAAATCTTTTCATACTCTTTCGGAAGAGGTGGCATGATCTAAAATTAAAAAATCTGATGTACGTATAGCCTTATAGTGGCTTGTATGGCCCGTGTTGTACGTCTTATACGAGGGTACCCTTGATCGATGGATTGACGGATCTGGAGCGACCACGATATCACCGACGATGGCGGAGACGACCGGCGCGCGTAGCACCCTTAATTAGCAGGATCCGTGCCGGCGTAGCGATTCCGTTGTTCGGCGACGTCGTCGGCGGCGCATGCACGACGTGAGGCAGTAGTTAGGCAACTAGGATGGTTACCTGATCACGTGGTCTTTTTTTTCCAACATGACATATAAATATCGTATGTATACAGACATGCATACATAGACTAGATATGTGTTTTAGCGGGTCTAAGGTAGAAAAAAAAAACCAAATATAACCCTTTAACTTCGGTTAGAGAGGAGCACTAAAGCAGGGCTCGTACGCCATCTGTATCTGTCTTGCTAGGAATTCTCAATCAGCAAATAATCAACTCTGGTAAGTGGTAAGTTCAGTAAGGCCAGGCTTCACATAAACCTCTGACCACGACGTGATCGATCCTACCACCACTATTGTCGTAGCCAAACAGATAGCGGGCAGGCATGAGGAGTAGTTCTAGGTGCTGCTGTAGCGGGCAGCTTAGAGCATCCCAGCCGTTCGGCTCCCCAGGCTAAAATCCGGCGCTATTTGGCGCCAGATAGATGTAATTTTAGATAGATGTAATTTTAGATAGATGTAATTTTAGAGCATGTTCACTAGGATCTAGGGCACTCAAATAAGCGCCTGGTAGGTGTGTTGGTACCGGATATGGGGTTGTCCGCATCTGATACCTAATTTGGGAAGCGGTTGCACACGCTAGTAACATCAAAAAAGTTCCCAAAAAATTTTAAACAAGCAACTGATGAAATTTCATTTAAATTTACATAAAATTCAATGAAACTTAAAATTCATACTATATCGAATCCTAGTCTACTGGCCATAGGTTGGAGCGCGCGAAGGGCCTGCCTCGTCATCATTCTTCCCCTTTGCTACATGCATCCGTGCAACTGGCGGTGGAGCATGGCCGTCGGCGACGCTGGAGCTTGCCGGTGGCGCTGCCCCCTCAGAGACGCAAGCCATTGGCGAGACGCCTCGTTCTAGGCGAGCCTCGCTTGTTCGCGGGTGGCCGCCTCAGCCTGGCGCTGAGAGTTGAACTCAAGGAGTTTCTGTCGCTCGACCGCCATGAGGAGACGTCCTGCCTCCTCTGTGGCCGCCCGCTGGCGCGAGATCTCGACTGCGTGCTCGAAGTTGGCATCATTGACGAACTCGCGCTCTTCCTCCTTCAGCCTCCGGAAACGCTGCATTTTGAAGGACGTCAGGATCGCCGCCTGCTCCGGGTCACCGGGCCCTGCTGCTGCTTGCCCCACTGCGCTGCCTCCTCCGCTGCCTCAGCTTTAGTGTCTAATATGTACGGCTCGTCCCACTCGGCGAACTGGGAGTCGTGGGGGTTGAAGTCGAATTCTTCATCGAGCTGTGGCGGCTGTGACTGCGGTGGTGGTTGCGGCGCTGTTGGCGGCGTGCAGCCATTACGACCAAGCATCAAGTACATCGTATGCAGCCGCCGAGGCATTGTTCTGCTGAGGAAAGCGGTGGTGGTGGAAGTAGAGGATAGCGCGGCGGTGGTGGAGAGAGGAGAAGATAGCACGACAGAGGGCGTACTAAATAAGCAGTGCTAACTAACTGCACATCAGTCGAGGCGTCGCATTTACGGCGGCGTATGCGCGTGGAGAACCGTTGGCTTTATCGGCGACCGGCCGCAAAGCATACGAGGCATCACATTTATGATGCCGCCGACCGTTGAGTCGCTGCCAAGGTGGCCTCTCCCGCGAAAACCGTCGTGGCGCTTGGCGCCGCCGCGCCCGATTTGCGCCCTTTGCAAAGGGGTCGGCACGGGGTTGTCGGTGCTTCTATTGGGCTCGGATCCGCGCCGGCGCTTTTTGGGACGCGCCGGTGAGAGCCCAAAAACTGCGCCGCCCCCCAAATAGCTATCGAGGTCGCTATCGAGGCCGTCGGTGGAGATGCTCTTAGCTGCATGTAAGGAACTTTTTTGTAAAACCTTTTTTATGATCTTAATGGAAAAGCAAGCAACCATTGGTTGTCTGTTCTTGAAAACTATAGAGGCATGCATAGGAGTTAATTCCAAAAAAAGAACCACATTACCGTGTGAAGTTCGCAAACCCACCATTATTCGGCGAAATTGCAAAAAATCACTAGTATTGCGCGAATTCGTTCTAATGTCCACTGATTCACGTTTTTAGCCGTGCTAACGATGATTCTGACAACGGGACCCACTATCAGGCTGATGTGGCAGCGATGCCTTGGATGGGGAAGCGGTTGCAAGCGTGCTCGGGACGGGGGCGAGTGGCTGCGCGAGCGAGCAGAGGCGTGCGGTTGCTCCCGGCCGCGGCTGCAGGCACACTCGGGACGTGGCGAGGGGCGGCGCGAGTGAGCAGGGGACGGCAGCGCTTGCAGCGCGGGAGCAGGGTGGCATCTCGACAGAGGGCAGAGGTAGAGGGCGGCGGCGCCAGTGGCTAGGGATGGAGACGGACGTGGGGATGGGTCAAATAGAAAAAAAAAGGAGGATCTTACAGGTGGGCAAAAATTTACAAAAAGCCCCTCGTAGTTAGATCTGCCTCGGTTGCAAGGTTCTCTTTGCCACGTCAACACTGACAGTGGGACCTGCATCAAAAATGCAAATCAGTGGACAATGAAAAGAATTCGCGCAATACTGGTGGTTTTGCGCAATTTCGCAGAATACTGGTGGTTTCGCGAACTTTGCACGGTAATATGGTGGTTTTTTTTTTGGAATTAACTCCATGCATAGGGACTTGGACGAGCAAAGCAGAGTGAAAACAAAAGCTTCTAAGTCAATGAATGGACGAGGAGATCTCCAGTGCATGCACTTTTTCCATGAGAGAGGTGAGAGCTCATCACATTTGTGCCTTCTTTTTTTTTTTTGACTGTGACTACGGCGGGCATAAGCCAGCCTGAACATTTATTCAGTCAAGTTGCCTATGAAGCTTTACAGCCTCTACAAGATGGGTCCAAATGGACCAGAGTACACAGGGGTTACAAGGGTGGAGAAGAAAAAAAAAAAACACACACACAACACACAAGACCGAGGAGGAAAAAGTGGCCACCCCACAAACCTATGGGACGGTTGGCCGATGAGAACTCATCGCAACCCAAGTACAGCGATCACAAGGAAGAGCCCAGGGATACGCAAGAGGGGCACCACAGCTCTAGTCTTCGCCGGAGTAATCGAACGGCATTGGATCGCCGAGACTTAGCAACGACACTGCACCGTCGACGTAATCGAAGGGAAGCGCGCAACCGAGACCACCCTACGCACCGACACCATCTGCGTCGAGGGGGTTGCCGAAGGGTCGCGCGCGGCCGAGACGACGCCACGACACCTGTGTGCCACCAGCGGAGTCGAAGGGCATCACCAAGCAGAGACACACCCATTGAACACTCTCGCAAAGAGCACCCTCAACGCGCCACAGAGCTCCGACAAGGACCCGACACCGGAGCCCAGCAACCGGCAAGAAGAAGTCACCACCACCGCTGCCACGGCTCACCTCGCATCGGAGAGGAGACCGCACCCATGGACGCCATCTGCAGAACCATAGGGCACACCGGTACAGAAGGAAGCAGCGTCCTCTGCAACTGATGGCAAGACAGAGGGGCTCAACACCCAGCCACGACGGCCCCCCGGGTGGGAAGCGCGTCGCCACCATGGCCGCCACTGCGAAACCATGGCACTCGCCAGCCCCAGCGGCAACCCCCTGCAGGCTGATGTCTGAGTAAAGAGGAGACGACTCTCGCAGCCACGCACCGACCACCACGGGCCGGCACACCGCAAGCAGGCACCCTGCAGCCCGACGCCACGCCGGCCAGCGAGAAGTGCCGGCTCACGCCCACTGCCACCGAGCTGCCGAACGTCGAGGCCTTGGAGGGGGGGGACCCTGCCACCGATGCAGGACACGCCACCAGAGCAAGAACCAAGACGTGGCCCAGCCAAACCCGCCCCAGGCCTGCAGGCCCGCAGCAGGCCCAGATCGGGCCCGAGCCGGCGCGCCGCCGGCAGAAACGCCCTCCGTCGACGCATCCCCCCGCCGATGCGCCGCCCGGAGGCCACCAAGCTCGCCAAGGAGGCTCCGCCGAGCCTCGCTGCGCCGCCGGGCAGAAGAGCGGAGGAGACCGTCGCCACCAGATGCGACCGCCCCGCGAGGCCGCCCTAGCACGCGAAGAGGAGATCCCGCCTTCTTTCATGGTTTTGCATCAAGTCTTTCTCTTGCATCCATGCAAAGGGTGTGGAACCACAATAGCCAGGCCTAGAGAAAGCAGGAGAGATGGGCACCTGGGGCATCATATCCCCTTCCAAAATGCTACCACCACGAGCACATGCCCATGTTATAACTAGCTAAACATGGATTAAAGTAAGACAACATGACTCCTGTTTGTTCCTAGTTTTCTTTCTTATCGTTTCTTGTTTGTGATGGTACGCAAAGAACTGGTAGGTGCAATTACCTGAAAATGTCATGAATGACAAGCCATGATCATCTGATCAAATCAGTAGATAAAAAAACATAGTATTGGATTGGATGTTTCTCAGTGAGGTCGACCTCTTCGTCGAATTCAGTAGCCACCGGATGCACTACTTTGGTGAGTAGCAGATAAGGGAAATGTGGTGTATACGTGAGATGTGAGAGGAAAGAAGATGGCTCTATCTGGATTTAGTGGCTACATCAATGGGCTTAGTGTTGACTGAATAATAGTCACCCTAATACACAAAGCATCTAGCATTTCTGTTTAAAGAATAAAACCTGTCATATAGATATACAAGTCAGAAGTTATATATAGCCATTGGACTGTCGAATTATGCAGGTGAGAAGAAAAAATCAAGCAAAGTCAGGACAGGGCAAAGGACGAGGCAGCCTTAGAGTCCCTGCCATGTTGAAACGATCCGATGGCGCGGAAAGATGACTAGGAGCTTTGTTCTCCTAAATGATCTTTATCTAATTGCGATGCTGCATGCGAAGAGGATTAAGAAAAGAGAAAAGAAGCAAAGGGGTTTTGGAATGTTCTCGGGGACTCCATTGCTGGCACTTTGGCGCCATACCTCAAATCCTGCTACCAGATCATGGGCTCATGGCTGGTTCACGCAGGCATGCGTGGTTGCTCCTTTTGATGGAGCCAGCCATATGGACCGCATGTGCCTGATACTAGAATCAGGCTAACACGTAACCTCACGAGTTGTATCTCATATCCATCCATATTCCCCCAACTTCAGAATTTGTCTCAGTTGGGTGTACCTGTCAATGTGGCGCCAACATAGCATTCTAACTGGACCTCTCAATTCTGCAATATATAGCTTGTTCGAATTGCAGGATTGAAAGCCATATGATTATTCCCTCTATACTCTTTCACTCTTTGCAATCAGCCTGAAATAAAATTATTCAGTGCGTTCAACATCATACAAATGCCTGCCGTGCAGCAGGATCAAAGTTGAAGGACTAGATTCTGCAAATATACTGGTCGATCATCGTCTAGGGCACAATAATTTTTGTGTTTAGGAAATGTTGTTCGAAATGTGTGGGGTGTGGTCACGCACTCTCCACACTCCAGTTCGCGCTCCCACTGATTAGCTTCACCCGTTTCGGAGTCTACACAAGATCATGCCTCCACCTCTGCTTGGAGCAAAGTTGCAAAAGCTCTCATTTTCGTGTTGAGCTCATCCTCTTCCTTTCTTTTGGGCTTCCTTCCAAACCTCTGTTCTCCACATGGGCTACTTCGCTCTTTCTGCTATGGTCGCCGACGGTGCATACATGAATCATTGATGGACTACCATGCATGTGGTGCCCTTGATGCGTGGGAGTAGAGGAGTAGGCGAATGTTGCAGGTCCTTGTTAAGCTTCCACACAAGTCCTTGGCAGCCCAGCGACCCTTTTGCTCGGCTTTGATTGGTGAGAGAGGCCGAGAGGGTATGGCGTTGCATCAGGATTTTATTGCCAAAATCAGCACAATAACATAAGAGTTTCCCTGAGCTGTAGATTTTGTCCTGCACTTGCGAACCCTTATTCTCATTAAGCGATTCTCACTCTTCTTTTCATTTTGTTGCAGACCAGGTTTCTACTACGTTTGGAACTCATAATTTTGCACGAGACAGAAAAGACTCTCCGGTTGCTCTCTGATCTCCAAACGGATCTGAGGTTTGTGAGGATGACACAGCTGATCACGGCACAAGATCACACAAACAGATCCATCCATTCTCTGCAGAATATCTGTAGACCAAGCGTCAGATCAAAGATGCGCGCAGCTAGATGCGCGATCCAGAGAGGCAGAGAGACGCCCTGCTGCATGCAAATAAGATCCAGAGATGCCCTGGCGCTGCAAATCCTTCGGCATGCAACCCAACAAACGCTGCGAGATGGATCGGATTAGAATACGCGATCTTCCACGCACGCGCGTACGCACAGGTTTTCGAGGCACCGTATTAAGAAGAACAAGCACCCCGGTCCAAGGGCGCACACAAGTACCGTACAGAGCCGGTTGCCTGTTCCTGAGGCAGAAAAGAAAGATGAGACAGTGCTGCCGATCAGTGAAGATTACGGAGCATGGAAAACTTTGAGGCAGGGAGACGCGACGATGATCTCCGCTCCCGCCTCGAGATCCTGTCCCTGATGAAAGCTCACGCGCGCTCTCCTGGAGCTCGATCGCGCATTCTGCGATCACGAGCAACGCATGATATCGCAGACGAGCTCGGACCTCACTATATTCCCTTCTGAACTCTGACCACGCATATCTCTTCTTCGTTGAAACTTCAGCGGGTCGGTGCAGTAGTACAGGCGTCGTGAGCATCTGACGGAACGCGGCAGCCAACGAATGCATGCGGTACTGGGTTAGTAGACTTTGGGGCGAGTCGTCCCCTCAACGATCACATCGAGCTTGAGCCCTTCAACGCTAGTACCGTCGGTTTCTCAATTATCGGCTGTGTACTTACTGGAAAAAAAATAGTGACATGATCTGCTCTGGAAGTCAGAGCTCCATGGCAAGAAAGAGAAACTGGAGTGGAGTGGAATCGGGGGGGTGTATGGATAGATTCGCCTGGCAAGAATCGAGCGCATGTCCTGTCCGGCCGGTGTCGAGCTGAGCAGAACCAAACGATTTCCAAACGCGATGCCATGCAGCAGTCCCTACCCTACCCGAGAATTTTCACGCTGGAATTGTTTTCTTGTATGACCTGCGCGAAACTTGGAGCTGGATTAGGAGAGACAGAGACGCAATACATTACTCACGAATCATAAGGGAGGAAAGATAACAAGCGACGCACAGCCTTCGTCTCCGGCTGGCAAGGTGCAGCCCTACTCTACGGGCGTGTTTGGTAGACCGGGCCGGAATCCTGTATCACTGACAAACCGTTCCTGCACGTCGCGAATGGGCCACAGGTCACATTTGGCCCATCGTTTGGCAGCCTGTGTT
This sequence comes from Lolium multiflorum, assembly GCA_030979885.1. Lineage (NCBI taxonomy): Eukaryota > Viridiplantae > Streptophyta > Magnoliopsida > Poales > Poaceae > Lolium > Lolium multiflorum. The sequence goes on along the minus strand of CM061748.1, from coordinate 71,803,421 downwards.
GCATCTGCCCGAACTAAAGTGCAGATTGTTTGGATGCCTGGATACAATGTTTTATCTCTATTCAGCCATAACACAGGTGTTTGGTTGCCATTTTGGACAGGCAAAAATTTCCTCACCACATTCAAATATGGTGAAGAACTCAAATACGATCATAAGCATAACACACAGTTAAATATACAACAAACATAGTACTTAGTACCAAATCCTAGCGTCAGAGTGGTATGACGCCTACTTAAACATGGGGCACACTACCCAGGTCCAAAAGCAATGTTCAACATGCTCTACATGCCAACATAACGGCATCTCCAGCCGCGCGACGCAAATCGGTGTTCGCGAGCGTCCGTTTGCGTCGCGTGACGGACGCGAGAAAAACCGTTTTTGTCCGCGCGTCCGTATGCGTCTGGGGGTGCCTCCAGCGGCCCGACGCATTTCCGCATCAGCATGAATTATGAAGCTTGAAAACAACAAAATAAAGAGTTTCAACGAAGTCATAGTTATTACATACAAATTTTAAAAAGTCTACACGAAAATAAGATGGTATTCCTCTAGGCATGGTCTTCATGGCCAGCCAATGCCCACTGATGCTCAATCAGATCCGTGTGCAGCCGTTTGCACATCAGTGACTTCTACATTTATATGCAGATAGTTCTCCCAAGATAAAGCCCCAAGGAGTGGCGGGAATTCCCAATGGTTCTCATTGCGGCCATCAGGACGCTCGTTCTCAACGATCATGTTGTGCATGATCACGCAGCATGTCATCACCTCATGCATGGTCTTCAGCGACCATGTTCTTGTCGGGTGACGGACAATTGCCCACCGAGCTTGGAGCACACCAAATCCACGCTCCACATCTTTCCTGCAAGCCTCTTGCATCTTGGCAAACCTTCTCGTCTTCTTGGAGTTTGGATTGCGTACAGTCTTCACTAGTGTGGCCCAGTCAGGGTAGATGTCATCAGCAAGATAATATGGCTTGTCATATTCATTTCCATTGACCTCGTAGCTCACCCGGGGAGTTTTGCCTTGCATGAGCCTGTTGAAAACCGGTGATCGGTGCAACACATTGATGTCATTGTTGGAACCGGCCATGCCAAAAAATGAATGCCAAATCCATAAATCTTGAGATATGACAGCTTCAAAAATGATAGTCCGTCCCTCCACATGCCCGCTGTACTGAACCTGCCATCCAAATGGATAGTTCTTCCACTCCCAGTGCATGCAATCTATGCTGCCAATCATTCCTAGAAACCCTCTAGACTCGTTGATACACAACAACCGCGTTGTATCCTCAACAGTTGGCTCCCTACAGTAATGATGTCCGAACACGGCAATCACGGCTCGGCAAAACCTGTACATGGCCTTAAGGCAGGTGATCTCACCCATTCAAAGATACTCATCAAATATATCAGCAGTCATTCCATATGATAGCATGTGAATAGCCGCGGAGCATTTTTGGTAGGAGGTGAAGCCTAGTGCACCTGTTGCATCGGGCCTGCATTGGAAGTAGGGGTCGTAGTGTCTGACGCCCCGGAGAATGACCATGAACAACTCCCTTGACATCCTGTACCGGCGCTGGAACATTTTTTCCTTGTACACCGGATCGGTGAGGTGGAAGTAGTCCTTGTGGAGCCGGAGCTGCCCTTCCACTCTATTGCGCGGCAGGTTTTTTGAGCGGCCCTTGACAGAGCCCCGGTTACAAGGGATTAACTTGTCAATGCCTACAGATTGTAGACTAGGGTTTTGTTAGAAGTAGAGGGCAAGTATATCTCGAAGGTTTCAGCCGAAAAGTACTCGCTGATTGTAAAACTAGGGTTATGTTGACAATAGATTCGATCCTTTTTCGTCCCTCGACTCCCTTTATATATGAGGTGGAGCCGAGGGTTTCATAATATACAAGTTACAGAGTCCGGGAGGGTTTCGTACCCGTCCCGCAAGATTACAAGTTACACTTCCTAATACAACTCTAGCTTTCCTTACTAGCATCTTGGGCTTCCGAATCTTCTTATTCTTCGAGTTCTGGGCCTTTAGTAAACCCTGCGTACCTTCTTTGGCAGGCCCATTGGGGATGCCTATGTCACCCGGTGCACCGGCCCCTGGTTTGAATTGAACTCGTGGATCATGGAGGCCGCAGTAGTTGTCAATGTCTGCGTGGACTGATCGGACTCCTCGTTGGATGAGGAGTCAACGACCTCCGCGCGGAAATTCTCCTGCATCTGCCACATGTCCATATGCGTGGGTACGAACTGTGGATCAATGGCCGCGCACAATAGCGCCAAAAACAGGAGAAGACACCTACCGGCGCAATTGACCGAACAGGTCGTGGGCGGCGCGGAAGGGCGGCGCAACCGGCAACGTTTGGCCCCAAAACAGCCGGCAGGTACGCACCGGAGCCAACCCCGAGTACGATCCTGCTCTCCCGCACGGCAAGAACTGAGCCGACGACGAGTACTGCAGCGCTGCGGCGGGACGGCGGTGGGTGGGGTTGGGGTGGTGGCTTTGCACTAGGGCAGCAAAGAAGGGGAAAAAGAAGCAAATCGAAGCGGTCGATTTCGCTGTCCCTGACTTGCGGGACCGGTAAGAAAAGGAGGACGCTCGGCGCGACCGTGGAGCGTCCGCGGAGACGCAAACCTGGCGCGTATTTGGGCCAGGTATGCGTCGTCGCGGATGGCCCGGTCACTTTGCGTCGCCCCGCTGGAGCAGGGCCCAGACGCATTCTCAGTCGGCGGACACAAACGGTCGCTCAGTGTCCGTTTGCGTCACCATGTTGGAGATGCCCTAACAGTCACATATGCACAAAAGCAAGTGTTTGACAACCCACTATAGGCCAGCTGATGTGGGTATTACCCTTCGGGTACTCAACATTAGTTTACCTCCCTTGGCCGAACTAGGGGCCCACGAAGATTGTCCAATAACCAAGGTGGACCTGTACGTCGGTTCCAACGAAGGAGACCTACCAGAACAAGGCAAGAAGGCATCGATAAAGGAAAGACTAGATTATATTTCATTGTAACCTAGTCGAGTTCGGACAAGACTCTCGGGACCTGGCCTGCCGAACAACACACAACAACAGTACATAGAACCACCGCAACTTAGAGCACAAACCCTAAAATCTTTTCCTCTCGGCGAGTCGGCCATAGCAGCCTATCGGCTACCCCATTGTAACCCGAGATATTCGATAATCAAGATCAGACAAGCCGGAACTAAGGGTTTTACCTCATCGAGGGCCCCGAACCTAGGTAAATCTCTCTCCTCGTTTGTTTGGTATCCGATGTCTCGTGCTAGCCTACAGGATTCCGTCAACCCTAAGCCCCTCATGGTGGGCATTGCCGAGGAGCACCCTCGTCAATTGGCGTCGTCTGTGGGAAACCTGCTGGTACAAGGCACTTCATCGGCTGCTCCGATCGTGTCGGCTACGACTCCACCGACATCATCACCATCATCGGCTCCATCATCGCCGAGCTCGGTGACATAGGCATTCCCAATGGGCCTGCCGAAAATGGTACCCGGGGTTTATTGAAGGCCCAGGACTCGAAGAATAAGAAGATTCGGCAGCCCAATTAGTGTTAAGGAAAGATAGAGTTGTATTAGGAAATATAGATTTGTAATCTTGCGGGACGGGTACGAAACCCTCCCGGACTCTGTAACTTGTATGTCACGAAAACCCTCGGCTCCACCTCCTATATATGGGGAGTCGAGGGACGAAGAAAGGATCGAATCTATTGTCAACAGAACCCTAGTTTTTGCAATCAGCGAGTACTTTTCGGCTGAAACCTTCGAGATGTACTTGCCCTCTACTTCCAGCAAAACCCTAGTCTACACAACGACGTGTCGCGTTCAGCCTTTTCAGGCCTGCGCGGCGGGATGGATGATGCGCGTAAATGTACACGTCCGTTGGGAACCCCAAGAGGAAGGTATGATGCGCACAGTGGCAAGTTTTCCCTCAGAAAGAAACCAAGGTTTAATCGAACCAGAGGAGCCAAGAAGCACGTTGAAGGTTGATGGTGGCGAAATGTGATGCGGCGCAACAACAGGATTCCGGCGCCAACGTGGAATCTGCACAACAAAACCAAAGTACTTTGCCCCAACGAAAGTGAGGTTGTCAATCTCACCGGCTTGTGTAACAAAGGATTAAGCTATCGAGTGGAAGATGATTGTTTGCAAGAAAAAGAAACACAATTGAGTAGATTGTATGCTATGTAAAGAATAGGACCGGGGTCCACAGTTCACTAGAGGTGTCTCTCCCATAAGATAAAAGCATGTTGGGTGAACAAATTACAGTCGGGCAATTGACAAATAGAGAAGGGCATAACAATGCATATACATGATATGATAAATATAGTGAGATTTAATTGGGCATTACGACAAAGTACATAGACCGCCATCCAACCGCATCTATGCCTAAAAAGTCCACCTTCAGTTATCATCCGAACCCCATTCGTATTAAGTTGCAAAGCAAGAGACAATTGCATTAAGTATGGTGCGTAATGTAATCGACAACTACATCCTTAGACATAGAATCAATGTTTTATCCCTAGTGGCAACAGACATCACAACCTTAGAACTTTCTCACTGTCCCTGTGTCAATGAAGGCATGAACCCACTATCGAGCATAAATACTCCCTCTTGGAGTTAAGAGTACAAACTTGGCCGAGCCTCTACTAATAACGGAGAGCATGCAAGATCATAAACAACACATAAACAATAGATTGATAATCACCATAACATAGTATTCTCTATCCATCGGATCCCGACAAACACAACATATAGTATTACAGATAGATGATCTTGATCATGTTAGGCAGCTCACAAGATCCAACAATGAAGCACAACAAGGAGAAGACTAGCTACCGCTATGGACCCATGGTCCAGGGGTGAACTACTCACTCATCACTCCGGAGGCGATCATGGCGATGAAGAGTCCTCCGGAGATGAATCCCCCTCTCCGGCAGGGTGCCGGAGGCGATCTCCCGAATCCCCCGAGATGGGATTCGCGGCGGCGGCGTCTCGGGAAGGTTTTCCGTATCGTGGCTCTCGGATCAAGCCGCGACGGAGGCTTTAAGTTGGCTAAGGGTAGGTCGGGGCGACGGGCCCACACCATAGGCGGCGCGGCCCCCCTCCGGCCGCGCGGCCCTATGGTGGCGGCGCCGTCGCCCCACTTCGTTATCTCTTCGGTCTTCGGAAGCTTCGTGCAAAAATAGGGCGAAGATTTCGTCAATTCGAGAATATTTCCTTACTAGGATTTCAACCAAAAACAGCAGAAACAGCAACTGGCTCTTCGGCATCTTGTTAATAGGTTAGTTCCAGAAAATGCATAAATATGACATATAATGTGCATAAAACATGTAGGTATCATCAATAAAATAGCATGGAACATAAGAAATTATCGATACGTTGGAGACGTATCAATGGACATCACGTTTGGGAACGTCCACTTCCACGTCCACTCTAGGGGCATCCTTCGGCTCCCTGACCCGATTGTCCCTAGCGCAACAAGGACCACGACTTTATCAACTGCTACATCAACTGCTTCATCCCCGATCACAATCGATCTATCGGCTACGTCGTCGGTGTCGACTCCAACGTCCTCTCCATCGTCATCATCGCGTTGTACCACGTCTTCCATGTCCGTCGGATCTGACGATTCTTCATCATTAGATCTAACATCATACTACTGCCTCAACTGCGACACCAGGCATGGACTAGGCTCGGATGATACACCTTTCGTCTGCAGCGCCAAGTACTCCTCCGATGAAGAAATTATCGACAACATCACCATGGCAGCTGCTTCGAAAGCGGCCCATCATCAAATTTATGCTATCATCAACCTCATACGGGAGTCGAGCTCTCCGAGGGCGAGAGCACCCCACGCGTTAATCGTGATGGGCGACCCAATGCCGAAGTCAGTGGCAGCAATGATGATAGCGCTTATACCATCACCGGGGAAGAGTGGGAGATTGCCCGCAATGCCATAGCCAATAACACTCGGATTCCTGTCGGGGCTTCAGTAGGAACCCTCAGCGCATATCACGTTATTCTAGAGATAGCAAATGAGCAAGTTGACCTCAATCGGCGCCGGCAGGTAGCCGATCAATCAACCGAATGGCGAAGGGGGCTACCTTCACATGGGAGCGCATCTCGCAGCAATCAAGGTCAAGGGGGGTTTCGACCACGAATCCCTCACCTTACAGAAGCCGATGCAAGGGAGATTACCTCGAATCTCTCCAACTCTTTCATGACTATGGACACGGCGGGCATGATCAGGCCCAAAATTGCCGAAGGAGCAACAACCAACCTCGCAGCTTATTTGATCAACAACCAGCCAACATCCAATGATCCGGTGACACAAGCTCATTGGGGCGCCCTGGAAAGTCTTGCGATCCTCGGAGACAAGTTCACCCCTAGAAAAGAGAAAACTTCGCATCACAGTAGAGGATCTAAGCATCACTCATCATCAAAATATGCTCGCGGCGACATTACATAGAGTAAGATTGACAAAGCTCGCCGTCGATGTGCTGCAAGAGAAGGCTATGACAACAATGATTCCGAAGAAACACAAGAGCACGATGGAGAACACCGAGGTGCCGATTGTCTAAGCCACAAAATTCGGGAGGTGATGCCACCGAAGAGATTCAAGCCAACACCTACTAATGCCGCCAAATACGACGGTCAACAAGAGCCGAGGTCTTGGATAGACGACTATTTACAAACTGTGATCCTACACAAGGGAAACCAAGTGGCAGCGATGCAATGTGTACAGCTATACCTGAAAGATTCGGCACTAGCATGGCTGAGAGGTCTACCAAAGGGACCGATTAGGTCCTGGGAATACTTAGTCGATGCTTTTGTCAAAAATTTGCAGGCCGCATACAAGAGGCCCGTTGGAATTAAATAGTTGCGCCAGTGCCATCAAAAGCCGAAGGAATCAATGCACACATACATTGGACGTTTTACTAAACTTACGAATGATGCCGAAGATGTCTCCGCTGAGAGGACGATTGACACTTTTAGTGATGGAATCGGACGAGAATCCTACATCGAAGAACTCGGTCAAAAGAAGCCGAAGACTATTACCAAACTCATGGAAATCGCCAATAGTTGGGCTGATGGAGAAGATCACATGCGAAAGCAACGCCCACGCAGTGACGACGAAGAGGATGATCAGAAGCACGATTTGGGTCATCGACGTGACGCCCCAAAAAGAGGAGATACTATGGGTACGAGACCTTCGGCGAGACCAACATTGTAGCCGCAGGATACTCCGATCGATGTGACGATCGGTAAGATGATCAGCGCAGCGACAGACGCGATGATCGTTGGGATGGTAACCGCAGCGGCTGATACGTCTCAAACGTATCCATAATTTTTGATGCTCCATGCTTGTTTTACACCAATTCATATGTGTTTTGTTTACACTTCATCGCACTTTTACATGATTTCCGGTACTAACCTATTAACAAGATGCCACAGTACCAGTTCCCTGTTTTCTGCTGTTTTTTGTATTTCAGAAAAATGGTACAGGAAATATTCTCGGAATTGGACAAAACAAAAGCCTAAGTCACCGAAACGAAGATGAAGTCCGGAGGGGGGGACGAAGAGGCACACGAGGGCACCCACACCTGCCCTTGGCGCGGCCAAGCCTGGGCTCGCGCCAAGGCATGGTGTAGGCCCCCCAGGCGCCCAACCGACATCAATCCTACGAATATTTATACATCTTCTCGGGAAAATCCTGGATACCTGAGACTCCATTCACGAAAAGTTCCATCGCGGCCGCCATCGCCGAACCCATCTCTGGGGGTTCTGAAGCTCTTCCCGGCACCCTGCCGGAGGGGAAATCATCGCCGGAGGCATCTACATCGCCATGCCCGCCTCCGAAGTGATGCGTGAGTAGTTCATCCCTTGACTATGGGTCCATACCAGTAGATAGATGGTTGTCTTCTGCACCTTGTGCTTCATGTATCGATCTTGTGAGCTGCTCTACATGATCAATATCATCCTTATGTAATCCTCTATGTTTGGTTTGCTGGGATCCGATGAATATTGTGTACTATGTTAAGATTGATTATATATTCAAGTCATATGTTATTTGTGATCTTGCATGCTCTCCGTTGCTAGTAGAAACTCTGGCAAAGTGGATACTTGTGACTCCAAGAGGGGGTATTTATATTCGATAGTAGGTTCATGCCTCTAGTTTACTGGGAGAGTGACTTTATAACTTCTAAGGTTGTAGATGTGTTGTTGCTACTAGGGATAACCCAACAATGTTTTATCTGAGGGTAACTCTATTGTTTACTTTACACACATTGCTTAATGTGATAGTCTGTTGCATGCAACTTTATACTGGAAGGGGTGCGGACGCTAACCTGAAGGAGGATTATTAGTCATAGACGCATTTGGATTACGGTCTATGTATTATGTTGTAATGCCCAATACCAAATTATCATAGTAAGCATCTTTTCATGTATCGAACGATATTCTGTCAACTGCCCAGCTGTAATTTGTTTACCCAACATGCTATTTCTTCATGGAGAAACACCTCTAGTGAACTGTGGACCCCGGTCCTATTTCCTTTACTGATAAATTCAACTGCAATCATGTTCTGTTTACTTTTTGCAAACATCTCCTTCCATTCGATACGTCTAATCCTTTGTGTTCAGCAAACCGGTGATATTGACAACCTCACTGTAAGTTGGGGCAAAGTATGTGGGTTGTGTTGTGTGAAGGTTCCACGTTGTTGCCGACGCTGGTAGTGCGCCCTGCCACTAGTCAGCCAGCAACACCTTTAGAAGTCACGCCTTTCTCCTACTGATCGATTAAACCTTGGTTTCGTACGGAGGGAAAACTTGCTGCTGTGCTCTACACACCTTCCTCTTGGGGTTTCCCAGCAGCGTGTCTGCGTACTACGAGTGCACGCCAGCAAGACTTTTTCTGGCGCTGTTGCCGGGGACCTGAAGAAAAGTTACACCAGGGAGATTTCTAACTCCCACGTCAACTGCACGCCAGCAACTTTCTGGCGCCGTTGCCAGGGAGAAAGAGGATTTCTGTAAGGCGAGTCTCTCATCTCCAATCTCTTTACTTTGTTATAGTTTGCTTAGTTTACTTTATTTTGTTCTTGTTTGCTTTATTATATCAAAAACACACAAAAATAGTTTACTTTTATAGTTGTATTTATATCTAAAACACACACAAAATAGTTTCTTACATAGTTGTTATTTCTGTTACTTAGTTTAATTTTTGCTAAAATGTCTGCTCCTGTTATTATGTCGCCTGAGGAGATGATTTTACTTTCAAGCAAGGGAGTGAGGAGATTTTTAAGAACGCTTGGTATAGAATTAATAGTTCTTACATTAAAACTGAACCGAGAATGAATTTAAGTTTGCTCCTTAGTAGTTTTTATTCCGGTCTTATTATGCGTTATAGATATGCTTTAGATACAATAGCTGGAGGATATTTCCTTCTCTGTGATGGAGATCAAGCTTTTAGTGCCATTAAAAAGTTGATTGCAACATATAGCTCACCTAGTAATTTTGATTCATCCCTTGTGAGCATTTTTAATAGATTAAACACTCTTGAGACAAGTACAGCTAGACTGAACGAATGTTATAGCATGCTTAGGGAGAAATGTGATCAAGTTCCAATAAATTCTGAACCCATAAATTAGCTCCCTTCAGTGAAAGTTGATATAGGTGATGAAATTTTTTATGCTCGTTGTGATATTATGTCTGAATTTTGCCTTATGCCTAGAGATATTTATGAATCTTTAAATCTTTGGGATTTCTGAGGGAGGAGAAGAAATATCTCTTACCAATAATTTTGTTATATTACCCCTTGGAATTGTTGAAGCAGTGCATACAATTTTTTTTAGGAAGAATGGTATCCACTGATTATCTTGTCATTGAATGTGTATGAAAAGGACAAATCACGCTTAGGTGATCACTGCTAAAACTCATGGGAGAAAGGATTGATGTTGGGGAAGTTATCATGATCTCCACCACCCCACAAGGTGGTTCTCATCGTTTCCCTATGAAAAAGATAAAGAAGAAGAGAGATATGCGCAAGGCTTCTGCCATTTATAATGTTGATGCTTCTTCACTTGATAATACTTGATGCTCGCATTTTTACTGCGCCTAGCTGAAAGGCGTTAAAGAAAAACGCTTATGGGAGACAAACCATGTTTTATTTACTGTAACTTTTCTTATTTTGAGTCTTGGAATTTATTAGTACTATAATGATCTCTCCTTGTCATTTTTATTTTGTGTTTTTGCAAAGAATATCCTCTAATAGGAAGAAAATAATGTTTGGGGAAGTTGCTGTCGTGAAAACAGATTCAGTGTTGTTACCATAAAAATTCGTATAAATAGCCATAGCATAATTTTGAGCTATCATTTTTTATGCATATCCCCAGGTTATTATCTAACTTTCGTTGGTTTACCACTTTTCGAAATAAGCAACAGAGAATTTTCGGAAATTTCAATATTTACCTGCTGTTCTGTTTTGTCAGATTTCTGCACTATTTGCATTCGCCTCTTAAATCTCTTTCTTTTTGAGTTATTTTGATCAGAGAACTATGCATTAATAGATGTTTGCTATTGATGCTGCTAATGAAGAATTGTGCGAAGTTTTTGTATGAAGGAAGTTTTTAAATGTAGGGAGAGAAGAATGATGTGATAAGATGAACAATGGACAAAAGTTCAAGCTTGGGGATTCCCTTGCACCCTAAGACATATTCAAGAGGTACAAGCGTTAAAGCTTGGGGATGCCCAAGGCATCCCATCTTCATCAACAAAGCAACAGGTCATCTCTCTATACGCTATATTTTTATTGCTTCATACACTATGTGTTGTTCTTGGAGCGTCTTCATTTTTGTTTTGTTTTGTTTTGTTTTGTTTTGTTTTGTTTTGTTTGCTGTAGCATATTTTGGATCCCGGCACATTTGTTTTGGAGAAAGACCCGCTCCTTTTAAATTGCATAGAACGCTGTTATTTGTTCTACGAGTGTTCTAGTTTTCTGGTACTGCGTTTAGCTCTTGTTTTTCACTTGAATTTTGTTCAGAGCACGTTAGTATTATTTATTTATGTATGATTAGCTCTCTGGTCCATATTGTATTTCATCTCGAAGAGTTATTTCAAATAAGTTGATTGGTGTTGGATACGAGTAAAATATTTCATGACTATAGTGATGCAAAAGAAAGCTTGTCTAGACTATGGCATAGACTTTGGCATGTCATGTTGGATGTTATTATTGTCATATACTTAGTATTTATTGTTTTAGCATGACTTATTTCAAATGTCTGAGAGTGCATAATGTGTCATAAAAAGAATCATGTGTTGTTTCTATCATAAAAGCATAGTATTATGGTATTCTCCTTTGATGCTTTATTGGGTTAACTTGGCGCATGCTTTATAACATGTTATGACTATAATCAGTCAACTAAAGCCTCTATGATCATTTATTTTTTGATTTGTAATATCACTTTATGCTTTGATTGATAATGTTTTGTCGCTATGCATGATTATGACCATTATTGCTCTCTTATAGTTGGTCGCTTCCAGTCTTTTTGCTAGCCTTCACCTGTACTGAGTATGAGCTCTACTCATGCATCCAACCACCAAAAACTAAAGTTGCTAATTGTGTCCACCATATCTACCTATATGTGGTATTTCCCCGCCACTCCAAAGTAAATTGCTTGTGTGCTACCTTTAAACCTTCAAAAATAATCACATGTTTTGTGTAAATTATAGCTCATGGGAAAGTAGCCTAAAAACTATTGTGGCAAGTACTATGTTTTATGTATTTTTAGTTCTTATAAGTTGCTTGTTGTTTGATAACCATGATGTCATGGGGAACACCATCAATATGCTTTTATTGAATATCATGTGAATTACTATGCATCCTCATCTTGTTTGAAGTAAGGGAGATTTACCATGAGTTGCAAAGATTTGAGTATGCATATTGTTAGAGAGGAACATTGGGCCACCAACTAAATCCATGTTCACATGGTGGAAGTTTGAGCTGGGCAAATCTAAATATTTGTTGTTCTTGCTTTCCCGGTATGGATGTCCAAAAAAGTTGAGATTCATCAAAATTGAGAAATCAAATGATATCCATCTCCTAAGGACCTTTGTACAGGAGGCAAGGAGGTACCCCTTTGTGACACTTGGTTAAAACATATGTATGCAATGAAAATCCATGGAAGTCCGAGCTAATTAGGACAAGGTGTGAGCACTATTGGTATATTATGCATGAGGCAAGCAAATTTATAGGAAGTAATTATGCATAAGCCATACTATTTATCACTACCATTGACATAAGTAGCACCTCTCAAAATAAATATTTTCAAAACTCCTATTGCTTTCAAAATAAAAAGCTCTAGCACATGGGTAATCCCTGCTTCCCTCTGCGAAGGGCCTTTCTTTTACTTTCATGTTGAGTCTTCATCTTCTACTTTATGCACCAATTAAGAGAGCATAGTTGTCATTCTTAGTGCAATGTGCATAGTCCCAAAATTATTATTGATTGATTCATGATTGTGCTATTGCTTGCTCTTAAATTATTTGTATCTAGTCACCCTTTGAACTTTGAAGGTGTCCTTGCATTTATGTTTTGCTATTTCGTAAGGACATGTTGAGTACCACTGTATTATGTTTACTCTATGATCATAAAAACACATTTGCTTTCAATGCACTATTATTCATGATCCTTTGTTTGAGTTACTCTTCATGTTATAAAATAGTTGCTAAGTTCAATTGAATTATATCTAGCATCCCTATGTTAGAGTACTTAGATCACAGCTCACAATGCTTTACATGCTTGATCAAGATTGTGTTGGCTTCATGTCACCTCAAAATTTATTTTGTTATCACTTACCTACTTGAGGACGAGCATGAGTTAAGCTTGGGGATGCTGATACGTATCAAACGTATCTATAATTTTTGATGCTCCATGCTTGTTTTACACCAATTCATATGTGTTTTGTTTACACTTTGTTGCACTTTTACATGGTTTTCGGCACTAACCTATTAACAAGATGCCACAATGTCAGTCCCTGTTTTCTGCTGTTTTTGTATTTCAGAAAAGTTGTACACGAAATATTCTCGGAATTGGATGAAACAAAAGCCGAAGTCAATATTTTACCGAAACGAAGACGAAGTCCGGAGGGGGGACGAAGAGGCGCACTAGGGCGCCCACACCTTCCCTTGGCGCGGCCAAGCCTAGGCCCACGCCAAGGCATGGTGTGGCCCCCCAGGCACCCAACTAACCTCAATCCTCCGCCTATTTATACATCTTCTCGGGAAAACCCTGGATACCTGAGACTCCATCCACGAAAAGTTCCTTCGCGGCCGCCATCGCCGAACCCATCTGGGGTTGAAGCTCTTCCCGGCACCCTGCCGGAGGGGGAAATCATCGCCTGAGGCATCACATCACCATGCCCGCCTCCGAAGTGATGCGTGAGTAGTTCATCCCTTGACTATGGGTCCACATAGTCAAGGGGATACCTTGTCGGAGGCCCCAGGAAGTCTAAAATGAATCCAACAGGTTTCTTTGAATTTAACTTGATATCTCACCGATGTGACACATGCCATTATCCAGTCCATCCATCATTGAGATAAACCTAACCTACGCATCACTTTCTTTAGGTAGTCTCAATCCACTATGTCATAGGCTTTAGACAAGTTCAACTTGTACACGCAGAAGTTCTTCTCCGGATTTGAGTTTTGTTCAATGAAATGCAAGCACTCAAAGAAAACTATGGCATGATCTGTGATTAGCCTGTTAGGAATAAAAACACTTTGGTTAGCTGATACAGTTTCACCTGATTGGTCTGAGCCAATTTACCATATATTTATACATGACTTTATAGATGAGAGTATAGAGGCTGATGGGTCTAAAATCTTTGAGATTTTTTTAGCTGATCACATTTAGGAATAAGCAGAATAGTTGTTTCGTTGACCCCACTGACATATGCCCTATCACAAAAAAATAGTTTCACCGCATTTATCACCTCCTCCTTGTTGGTACCCCAATTGTGTTGATAAAAGCGTGCCGAGAAACCATCAACACCAGGGGCCTTTAAGGGGCCAATTTGGAACATATATAGCATCGTTTATCTCATCATTAGTGAAGTCCATGCATATGCTATAATTGACGGCCAGGGTGACCTGATGACTGGGTTTCCTACACCAACACAGGGTTATTACAATACTTGTAGCATAAAATATTTATTATAAGAACAATCCCATGGGAGCTTTGCAGGATGGAAACTACACAACCCACACAACCCCGCAACAGTGTTGTCAATGCAACCACGTTCACACCTAAACCGCGGTTTGGAAATAGCCTACTTTATAGGTTACTACGAAACTATTGTTCTCAACTAGAGTGTTTAATAAAGGAGTTGTGGATAAGAACAATACCCGGAGGAGGGATCCTCACGGAGGGGGAAAAAGTAGGGGCCATAGGGCGGAGAGCACTCGGGACGGTGGTACGCGGTTTACTCAGCTTCAGAACACCTGCTCGAGGACAGGGTCCACTGCTACTTGTCTGGAATTATTTGGGCGCTTTCACGTTGTTACAATGAGTTGTGGTTGTCTCGTTTCTAGTTCGAGATCTGCCTCTAGGGCTCCCAGGATCCGGCTTATAAAGGCGCCGGATCTAGGGTTTCTATGGAGAGTCCTACCCGGAATACAAGTTTCCTAACTACAGAATATTACATTGCCGTCACATCAAGGATCCACCTATTCCCAACTTGTCGTCATGGATCCGGCTTCCTTCATGGGCCTTCACGGATCTGACTCCTGGCCTAGACCTCCAAGGATTCGGCTACCTTCATGGGCCTCCATGGATCCGGCTACCTCAGTAGGTCAGTTCGGTTCCGGCTACCTTCGTAGGTCGGTTGGGATCCGGCTACCTTCATGGGCATCCATGCATCCGGCTACCTTCGTAGGTTGGTTGAGATCCAGGTCCTTGTTCATGGGCTGGACATCTTCCATCTTGATCAATATCAACTGGGCCGCCCGGTGGGCCATATGCCATCACCACCATCTATGGGCCACCCGGGTTTGCCGGAATCGAACCATGTCGATGGTAATACCTATGAAGTATATCCACAACAGTGAACTAAGTACTAAAAGTAAACTAGAACAAGAATTAAACTAAATACACTGTGGTTGTCGGATTGAATGGAATGAGAGGTGGTTTCTAGGCTTTAGTCTCACTAGTACTAGATGGGCGAAAAATGTATGATCCTTAGATACTTTAGCATGATGTTTGAAATACAAATATGCTACCTTGATCAAACAAGATTACCATAGTTGTCACTAGTTAAATATAACACATGACTTCACTTAATACCAAGTGAGGTAACAAAAGATAGGTAAAAAATATAATAGATCTCGAATTTGTTATCACTATTCACTCACTACCACCATGTTACTCCAACTAATACACACTTTCCCTACACATGTTCTCTTATAAAAATTAGATAAAAGAAAACATCAAGAACGAGGTACATGATATGCATCTACTCATACATCTTACACGTATAGGATTCCAATATCAAATATTAAATCATAGAATAAAGATCCACCACGTAGAAATTAAATATATGGCTATAATCATGTTTGGCATCTCATATGGTACTAGATAAATGGTAGAACAAGAGAGAAATATATCAAGCTACTGCTACAAACCTATAGTCCAGAGGTGGACTACCCCCCTTCATGATGGTGATGATGGTAGAAATGTTGGAGAAGGTAGAGATCCCTCAGGCAGCGGCTCCGGTGGAGTCCCCCCTCCAATCTTTGTTGGTACCGTTCTATTTATTTGTTTCTCTGTTTCCGCGGCGCTCTCCTCCCGAGATGTGTATGGGACCCTTTAAATACGTGTTTGTAGGTCAAGACGATGATCTGGAGATGAAGACGGACGGCTGGCGATGCTCGAGGAGGGAAAGAGCAAGGGAAGCCTAGGAGAGGGGTCATGCCACCTGTGCTCTTTTGGGCCTCATGCATTCCCTCTTGGGGTTCCAATGCTCCAGGTACTTGTCTTCACGAAATATTAAGCCTCGAAAAATCCCCGATCAATTTGGCTTCGTTTAGGTCCCGGAAAGTTAAAAAATACACAAAATAGGGTTTTCCTGTTCTTCCGAGTTTTAACCAAAATAAGCGGGATGATTAGAAAATTCCCAAAATCAAAATAAATCAAAACTATAACATCACATGTGATGAAAATTTGTGGTAATATGAATCAATAAACTACAAATTTCATGTATACATTTTACATGCATGAGTGGCACAACACTAATTATTTCAGGATTTAGTGACACAATCGTAATTTTCTCTATATTGTTCAAGGAGGATTTTCCACACACAAGCACATTGGTCATTTGCAATCACTGACATGTGGGTCACCCTAAGATGTAGTAACTAGTAAGTAACCCTAAGATTGTGACACATTCTTTGTAACATAGGCCTATTGACATTAAGATTTGTTGGCATTGTCTACATAATCTAATATTTTCAACAAGAAAGGTTGGTCATTTGGAATTTGGCCTCCGGTACCAATCTACCATAATTGAAAATCTTGTCCCAAAATTTGAGAAAGGTCAATAAAGTAGAAAAACAGAGTCTACATAACATAAGATGTATTGTTACCATTAACATGGTTAGGATTTGGGAGATCCACTAATGTAAACTGTTCAATCATCTAAAAATAGTCAGAGGGAAAAGAGTTAAAGCAATACATGAAGAGAGAGACACCACAAAGATCATGCTCGAGCCATCTCACAAGGATAGATTTATAAACAAACCAATCTCATTCTGCACTACGCATGAGAGGAGAGATCCTGCACGGTCATGTTGTATGCCATCGCGCTCGTACATCCACCATGTCTGGACGCATTGTTTGCACTTTCTTTCGAGGCAAACCAAAAAAATTAGTGGTTTATCATTTCAGTGGTAACGACTCGGGGTCATCTCCTCTAGGGCGACTCGAGGGCAGAAATCCTACCCCCGGGCCACCGCCGCCTTCCCCATCTCCCTCCCTCCTCCTTGCCGTCCCTTGAGGCTGCCGCGGCGAAGCCTGGCGCAGCCGGTGATGGGGGCGGCGGGGATCTGCGCGCGGTCCCCTGGTGCGGTGGTTTGGAGGCACGCCTCTGCGCTGGGGGATGGCCCCGACACCTGGGGGACTGATACGTCTCCAACGTATCTATAATTTCTGATGTTCCATGCTAGTTTTATGACAATACCTACATGTTTTATATGCACTTTATATCATATTATGGCATTTATTGGACTAACCTATTAACAAGATGCCACGTGCCAGTTCTGTTTATTATGTCTGTTTATTGCGAAAAGGCCCAAAAACCAAAGTGCCGGAAAAATCCAGAAAAATCACATAAATTCTATTCGCAGAAGACTCACAGAGGAGAAGGGCCAGGCCAGAGGAGGCCCAGGGCCTCCTCCCCATCAGCCGGCGCGGCCCGGAGGGGGGCCGCCCCACCCTATGGTGTGGGCCCCAGGCACCCCCTGCGCCGCCTCTTCGCCTATATAATCTCTCGTGACGTGAAAACCCTACACCAATCGACGAAACTCTAGCAAGAATCCAGGGCGCGCATCGCGAAACTCCGTTTGGGGACGAAGTCTCGTTCGGCACGCCGGGACGGGGAATTGCCCCCGGAGTCATCTCCATCGACACCACCGCCATCTTCATTGTCGTTCCTGTCTCCATTGATGAGGAGGGAGTAGTTCTCCCCCGAGGCTGAGGGCTCTACCGGTAGCCATGTGGTTAATCTCTCTCTCATGTACCTCAATACAATGATCTCATGAGTTGCCTTACATGATTGAGATCCATATGATGAGCTTTGTATCACTATTAATCTATGTGCTACTCTAGTGATGTTATTAAAGTAGTCTATTCCTCCTCCATGATGTAAAGGTGACGGTGTGTGCATCATGTAGTACTTGGCGTAGGTTATGATTGTAATCTATTGTAGATTATGGAGTTAACTATTACTATGATAGTATTGATGTGATCTATTACCTCTTTCATAGCTATTGGTGACAGTGTGCATGCTATGTTAGTACTCGGTCTGAATTGCAACGGTCTATTATGCACTCTAGAGGTTACTTTAATATGAACTCCGAATGTTGTGGAGCTTGTTTACTCCGGCTTGAGGTGTGCTCTTGTAGCCCTACACAATGAATGGTATTTGTTATCCAACAAGAGAGTGTTTGAAAGTAGCACAAGTGAGGAGAAGTTATTTATTTATTATGTGATCAATGTTGAGAGTGTCCACTAGTGAAAGTATGATCCCTAGGCCTTGTTTCCAAATACTGCAAACATCGCTTATTTACTGTTTTGCTGCATCTTTACTTCCTGCAATATTTACTTCAGATCGCAATTACCGTACTACCATCTATACCACCTATGTTTTAATATCTCTTCGCCGAACTAGTGCACCTATACATCTGACATGTGTATTAGGTGTGTTGGGGACACAAGAGACTTCTTGTATCTTAATTGCAGGGTTGCTTGAGAGGAATATCTTTGACCTCTACCTCCCCGAGTTCGATAAACCTTGGGTGATCCACTTAAGGGAAACTTGCTGCTGTTCTACAAACCCCTGCTCTTGGAGGCCCAACACTGTCTACAACAATAGAAGCACACGTAGACATCAGCTATTTTTCTGGCGCCGTTGCCGGGGAGGTAAGGTAAAAGGTATTCACATCCTCCGACTACTAAGCTATTTCCTAGCACTGTTGCCGGTGTGTGAGTGCTCGAAGCTATCTCCTTTAGATTCTGCAATTTTATCTTTTTGTCTCTTGTTTTTATTTTCACTAGTTAGGCTTAATGGAGAACAACAACAAAATTAGAGATCTTTATGAACTTTATCTTGAATTAGGACATGATGTGTTTGAAGAGAAAATTAAAAAACCCATGGAACTTTGTTTGCAAAATAGTTGTAGCAATGTTTTTAGCATGAACTCTTTGAACACTATTATTACTAAGGCTATGGAAGAATTTAAGCTTGGGGAGGTCGGTTTTGATAAAAATGATCTCTTTAGTCCTCCGGGTATGGAAGAGAAAGTTTATGTTGATTATGATATGCCTCCTATATATGATGTTTGCAATGATGAATATGATATTTTCAGTCCACCTACTATTGAGGGGAAAATTAATTATGATTACAACATGCCTCCTATATATGATGATTATGGTGATGAGAATAATGATAGCTATTTTATTGAATTTGCTCCCACTACAATTAATAGTAATGATTATGCTTATGTGGAGAGTAATAATTTTATGCATGCAGCTCATGACAAGAATGTTGTATGTGATAGTTATATTGTTGAGTTTGTTCATGATGCTACTGAAAGTTATTATGAGAGAGGGAAACATGGTTATATGCATCTTAATAATATTAAGTTTCCCCTCTTTATGTTGAGAATCTTGAAGTTACTCGTGTTTTGTCTTCCTATGCTTGCTACTTTGTTCTTCATGAATTTATTTGTGTACAAGATTCCTATGCATAGGAAGCGGGTTAGGCTTAAATGTGTTTTGAATTTGCTTCTTGATGCTCTCTTTTGCTTCAACCCTTATTTCTTGCGAGAGCATCATTAAAATTACTGAGCCCATCTTAATGGCTATAAAGAAAGCACTTCTTGGGAGATAACCCATGTGTTTATTTTACTACTGTTTTGTTGTGTCTTGGAAGTTGTTACTACTGTAGCAACCTCTCCGTATCTTTATTTTCATGTATTGTTGTGCCAAGTAAAGTCTCTAATAGAAGGTTGATACTAGATTTGGATTTCTGCACAGAAACAGATTTGCTGTCTGTCACGAATTCGCGTCCTTCTCTCTGTAGAAGAATCAAAAAATCTGCCAATTCACATGCGTGATCCTCATATATGTACGCAACTTTCATTAGTTTTGAGTTTTTCCATCTGAGCAAGTTAAGTGCCTCAGAAAAATTCGTCTTTACGGACTGTTTTGACAGATTCTGCCTTTTATTTCGAATTGCCTCTTTTGTGTTGAGTGGATTTCTTTGTTCCATTAACTTTCAGTAGCCTTGGGCAATGTCCAGAAGTGTTAAGAATGATTATGTCACCTCTGAATATGTGAATTTTTATTATGCACTAACCCTCTAATGAGTTTGCTTAAAGTTTGGTGTGGAGGAAGTTTTCAAGGGTCAAGAGAAGAGGATGATACAATATGACCAAGAAGAGTGAAAAGTCTAAGCTTGGGGATGCCCCCGTGGTTCATCCCTGCATATTTCAAGAAGACTCAAGCATCTAAGCTTGGGGATGCCCAAGGCATCCCTTCTTCATCGACAACTTATCAGGTCACTTCTAGTGAAACTATATTTTATTTCGTCACATCTTATGTTCTTTACTTGGAGCGTCTGTTTGCTTTTATTTTTGTTTATGTTTGAATAAATTCGGATCCCAACAACCCTTGTATTGGAGAGAGACACGCTCCGCTTTTTCATATTGAACACTGGTGTTCTTAGCTTTACTTTAATGTTCATGGCGAAGGCTGAAAACTGCTTCGTTAATTGCTATTTGGTTGGAATCAGAAAATGCTTCATATGGTCTTGAATAATTTGATACTTGGCAATTGTTTTGAGCTCTCATAGATCATGTTTAAGCTCTTGCATCATGTAGTTTAAATCTATTAGTGGAGAACTACCGTAGAGCTTGTTGAATTTTGGTTTGCATGATTGGTCTCTCTAAGGTCTAGATATTTTCTGGTAAAAGTGTTTGAACAACAAGGAAGACAGTGTAGAGTCTTATAATGCTTGCAATATGTTCTTGTGTAAGTTTTTGTTGTACCTGTTCATACTTGTGTTTGCTTCAAACAACCTTGCTAGCCAAAACCTTGTACTGAGAGGAAATGCTTCTCGTGCATCCAAACACCTTGAGCCAAAACCCATGCCATTTGTGTCCACCATAACTACCTATATGTGGTATTTTTCTGCCATTCCAAAGTAAATTACTTGAGTGCTACCTTTAAAATTTCATTCCTTTGTCTTTGCAATAGCTCATGGGAAAATAGCTTAAAACTATTGTGGTGATGAATATGTAGCTATGTATCTTAGTTCTTATAAGTTGCTTGTTGAGCGGTAACCATGTTTCTGGGGACGCCATCAAATTTTTACACCTTTGTTGAATATCATGTGAGTTGCTATGCATGTTCGTCTTGTCTGAAGTAAGGGTGATTTATCATGATTAAATGGTTTGAGTATGCATATTGTTAGAGAAGAACATTGGGCCGCCAACCAAAGCCATGTATCATGGTGGAAGTTTTCAGTTTGGACATTAATCCTCAATCTCTTATGAGAATATTATTGTTGTTGAATGCTTAAGCATTAAAGAGGAGTCCATTATCTGTTTTTTATGTTGTCCCGGTATGGATGTCCTTGATACGTCGCAAACGTATCTATAATTTCTTATGTTCCATGCTACTTTTATTACAATACTTGAATGTTTTGTACATACTTTACAGCATTATTTTACATTTTCCGGCACTAACCTATTAACAAGATGCCGAAGTGCCGATTCTTTGTTTTGCTGTTTTTGGTTTCAGAAATCCTAGTAAGGAAATATTCTCGGAATTGGACGAAATCAACGCCCGGTCCTATTTTTGCAAGCTTCCAGAAGACCGAAAGGGAGACGAGGTGGGCCACGAGGTGGCCGGACACCAGGCGGCGCGGCCGCACCAGGCTGGGCCGCGCGGCCCTGGTGTCGGCGCCTCGTGACGCCCCTGACCTACCCTTCCGCCTACTTAAAGCCTCCATCGCGAAACCTCCCTGCCAGAGAGCCACGATACGGAAAACATTGCGAGAGGCCGCCGCCGCAGTCCCCATCTCGGGGATTCGGAGATCGCCTCCGGCACCCTGCCGGAGAGGGGAATCATCACCGGAGGGGCTCTACATCATCATGCCCGCCTCAGGATTGATGCGTGAGTAGTTCATCCTTGGACTATGGGTCCATAGCGTAGCTAGATGGTTGTCTTATCCGCTTGTGCTTTCATTGTTATAGATCTTGTGAGCTGTCTAACATGATCAAGATCATCTATTTGTAATGCTACATGTTGTGTTTGGTGAGATCCGATGAATAGAGAATACTATGTTAAGTTGATTATCAATCTATCATATATGTGTTGTTTATGTTCTTGCATGCTCTCCGTTGCTAGTAGAGGCTCTGGCCAAGTTGATACTTGTAACTCCAAGAGGGGGTAATTATGCTCGATAGTGGGTTCATGCCTCCATTAAATGTGGGACAGTGACAGAAAGTTCTAAGGTTGTGGATGTGTTGTTGCTACTAGGGATAAAACATTGATGCTTTGTCTAAGGATATTTGTGTTGATTACATTACGCACCATACTTAATGCAATTATCTGTTGTTCGCAACTTAATACTGGAAAGGGTTCGGATGATAACGAAGGTGGATTATTTAGGCATAGATGCATGCTGGATAGCGGTCTATGTACTTTGTCGTAATGCCCGATTAAATCACATAGTAATCATCGTTGATATGTATTGAATCTCTATTTGTCAATTGCTCTGTAATTTGTTCACCCAGTTAGTTATCTTATTGGAGAGACACCACTAGTGAACTGTAGACCCGGTCCATTCTTTTACATCTGAATACATTCTCTTTTACTGTTCTTTGCAAACAAACATCATCTTCCACTCGATACGCTTAATCCTTTGTTTTCAGCAAGCCGGTGAGATTGACAACCTCACTGTTACGTTGGGGCAAAGTACTTTGATTGTGTTGTGCAGGTTCCACGTTGGCGCCGGTTTCACTGGTGTTGCGCCGCACTACATTCCTCCACCAACAACCTTCACGTGCTTCTTGGCTCCTACTGGTTCGATAACCTTGGTTTCTTTATGAGGAAAACTTGCTGTTGTGCGCATCACACCTTCCTCTTGGGGTTCCCAACGACGTGTACATCTACGCGCATCAAGCTATTTTTTCAGGCGCCGTTGCGGGGGAGATCAAGACACGCTGCAAGGGAGTCTCCACTTCCAATCTCTTTACTTTGTTTTTGTCTTGCTTTGCTTTATTTTTATTTACTGTCTTGTTTGCTTCATATTAAAAACACAAAAAAATTAGTTACTTTACTTATTGTCTTATTTACTAGCTCTATATCAAAAACACAAAAAATTTAATTTATTTTGTTATCATGTCTAGTCCTGTACTTGTTTTTATTTTTCACTAGTTAGGCTTAATGGAAAACAACAAAAAAATAGAGATCTTTATGAACTTTATCTTGAATTAGGACATGATGTGTTTGAAGAGAAAATTAAAAAACCTATGGAACTTTATATGTATGCTAATGACAATGTTATTACTATGAATGCTTTGAACACCATTGTTGCTAATGCTATGGAAAATTCTAAGCTTGGGGAAGCTGGTTGTGACATTTTTAGTCCCTCAAGCATGGAGGAGAAAATTTACTTGGATGATACTTTACCTCCTATATATGATGTTTGCAATGATGAATATGATACTTTCAGGTTGAGGTAATTGAGAGAGTGGATTCTGTGACCGGGTGTATACGTGAGCACGCGGTTATCACCGTTGGATCTGGTCCACCACCGTTGGATTCAGCCTATCAACAAACGGTGACTAACGGTTCTGTGAACTTTTGCTCCGTGTAAGGCCCAGCAGTCGCTAGCATGCATGCTTGAGTAGCAACAACCAAATGTGTGTGGGACCCACTTGAGTAGCAACAACCAAATGAGCGTACGTTGACTCGATTTGGAGCCTGTCTGCTCACGAACAGGAATGAATTAAAACAAAATACGATTGGATCAATTGCTGGATCCATTTCGCTAGTACGCACTGCACAGTGTTTGAAGATTTTCTCCATGCATTCCATCGGTTCTCCATGAATTAGTAGACGAAAATCAGTACTGTTTTGGTGTTCATCACTTCAGCACAGAAAAAAGTTGAATTCTATTGTATTGACCATTATGTGAGACCGAGACCAATCACACATAAAGTCCATCGAAACAAAGAGATCCCAGCTCGAAAATGGAAGAAAACTCACTTCCAGAGAAATCCAATGTCGGCAAACCTGCTGCAGATTACACCTCCGGCCATACTCCGCGGCGGCGGATTGAGCTGCCGCTCTGTCTAACGTACCGTAGATGCGATTTTGGGGGATCAGTAGCTCAATGGGCGGCGGATTGAGCTCCCGGATCTCGGCACGATGAAGCGGTCGCTCGATGGGCGAAGGTTGGCCCGCTCCTTCAGAAGCTGCTCCTCGCCGGGCCGCTCCTGCGCTGGCGCAACCCACCGCCACCAGCCCTGTCCAACCTCGCCATGTCGGTGCTACCAGCGGTAGCCGGTGCTGCTACCAACAGCCGCCGACCCTCCTACCAGCGGTCTCCGGTGCTGCTCCGAACCACCGCCGCCGCTGATACCAACGACCGCCAGCCCTGCTACGAGCGATCTCCAGTTCTGCTCCGAACGGCCGCCGCCGCTGCTACCAGCAGTCGCCGGTGCTGCTCCGAACGGCCGCTTCCGCTGCTACCAACGGCCCCCACCGGCAACCACCAATATCACCAAGGCTGGGTCACGAGGCGGCGGGGCCATGGGGACGCCATGATGTCGCTGGCCCGCGTCGGCGGACGGCATGAGTGAGCTCTTCTCCTACTCGATTTCCCCACCGGCCAGGGCTCCTGCGGGCAGCGGTAGCTGGCGCGGCCATGTGACAGCTTAACCTGTGGAATGTGGTTCAATGTTAAGTGCTAGTTCATGATAGACCCATGTGATCTAAGACCACAACACAATCAGCATATCTGTTTTATACGAAATAGGGCCTATTGGTTATGGCTATTTCAAATTTATTGTGTGGTCGCATTGCACCATACTACTCTCAGTAATCTTGTTTTTTCTCCAGACAAGTGAAATGTTTGTACAAAAGCGTATAACATGGAAGTTCGTGAAGCTAACCTTGCCACCAGGTAGCCCTCCAATGCCGTTGATATGAACATGTGGGCAGTCAGTGCCGAGGAAACAATCAACACTCGCACCTAGTTGTTTCAAACCGACACCTAAGTCACCGATAGGACGCTCCCTCATTCTTGGTACTCCATCAAGAACATAACTGAAGTTCAGAAGAGAGACGTAAACCATCAGTCTCAAAGCATAACCACAGAACTCATACTTATTCCCGTAAGGATAAAAAAAAATATGAGTCGGACCGCTTCCCTTTCCCCATCTACAGTGAAAGGATCTCTTTTTCGCCTCCCCGCTTCCGCCACCTCGCCGCCGGCGATCTACCCGATTCCTCGCCTCCGGCAGCCGCTCCGGCGGCGGGAGGGTGGGGAATCGGTAGATCCCGGTGTGTACATAGTGTAGGTAGTAGCAGGGTGCTTGCCGGCGGCGTTCTGGAGAAGATGGCGGCGCTGGAGAAGCTTTTGGGGATGGAGATCATCTTCTCTGTTCTGGGTCCTCTGCTGGAGGCTCGGGGCAGGTCTTCCGTCCACGGTGTGCTTGCGGCTCTTCGGAGCTTCGACGCATCTTCCCTCAAGCTGGCGTTCGTGATGGCGGCGCCGGAGTTCGAAGATCTGGATGAAGGTGATGGCGTTGACCAAGTTGGTGTTGCTCATCGTGCGGGATGGAGGCATAGCGCCGAGGACCGTCGACTTCCTTGCTGCCTGAGGGCTCTTCCCAGTCCAACGTTTGTCGGAGGAGTGGCCGCGGGATTCGCCGGCGGAGCGTGCCGTGCGAGCAGGAGGGCATCAGATCTCAGAAGGACTTATTTGTATTTTTTCTTTGTTTCTGGGTTTATCTGTAAGATGCTTGGTTAATGAAATCGGCTTTATCTGCGCAAAAAAAAAAAAAAAAAAAAGGATAAAAAAAAATAAACATACGTCGCTTTCCACCAGCAGCTACTACAGCTGCCGTCAATGGCCGCATTGCAGTTCCAGCGTTGCCCAAGAAGAGCTTTACTTCCTCCTTGGCATCCTTTTCAATCGGGAACCTGCCGCCGCAGCCGACGACTACAGCTCTTTTTGCAACTTTGTCTGCTTCCACTGAGAGCCCAAGCGCGTCCAGGGCCTCGAGCATGTAGTGGACATCCTCGCTGTTCAACAGGTTATCCACAACCGTTGTTCCCTGATGAGCAAAAGCCAGTTAATGATCAGCAAAAGATGACAGCGAAGCAAAGCAGTTTCAATTGCTTATCGTACTGCAAATAAGTTGACAGGACATGCTGCACTATAATATTCCGATGAGTGTAAAGTGAATAAACTGACTTTTTCTCATCCAAGGCCACATATAATATTGATCCAACTAACTACATAATTCTAACGATTCGATAAACGAACATAGGAATTGGCTACTAAGAAGAGTAACCTTGAACTAAATCCTAAAATCCCATCTCGGCACCCAATTCACACAAAGGGGAGAAGTAGGGAGAGGGGCTTTGTCTGCTTGTTTTCTCACCTCGGACAAGGCGGAGAGGAGAAGGATCCGGTTGGAGAGCGACTTGGAGCCGGGCAGCTGCACGGCGCCGGAGATCTTCCGATGGGCTGCAGCACGACCTTCTCCAGATCACCGCCCCGTCGCGGCCCCGCAGACACATCCCGCGAGCCGGGCGCGCCGGCATGGCGGCGCGGTCGAGCGACATCACGGAGCCGGGCAGCTGCACGGCGCCGGAGATCTCCCGGATGGGCTGCAGCACGACCTTCTCCAGATCACCGCCCCGCAGACGCATCCCGCGAGCCGGGCGCGCCGGCATCCGGAGGCGGCGCGAGAAGGCGGAGGAGGCCGGGGCGGCGGCGGCGCGGTCGAGCGACATCACTGCCGCCGCCGCGTTGGACGGCGCCATGGTCGCCATTGCCGATGGCGTCGTGGTGACCGGCTTGGTGGGAGGGATGAGAGCGGGCCGAGCGGCGGGATTGCGCAGGTTGTTGGGTTGGTGCCCATGTCGTGCCGGAGAGCAGCACGGCCTCCCCAGTCGTCTGCGCTGGTGCCTGATGGGGGCGGCTCGGAGGTGGGAGTAGATGGAGGAAAAGAGCACGACACGGTCTAAGGAATCTTTTGAAACAATTTTTTAGTAGTACATCACCTCACGGAGAGAACAGATGCCGTTAGACACGTGTCACTCAACTGATGCGTGCTCACGTATACACCCGGTCATCAGGCTTCTTTTGATGCCTCTTATATATGATGATTATGGTGATGAGAATAATTATGATAGCTATTTTATTGAATTTGCTCCCACTACAACTAATAAAATTGATTATGCTTATGTGGAGAGTAATAATTTTATGCATGTAGCTCATGACAAGAATGCTTTATGCGATAGTTATATTGTTGAGTTTGTTCATGATGCTACTGAAAGTTATTATGAGAGAGGGAAACATGGTTATATGCATCTTAATAATATTAAGTTTCCCCTCTTTATGTTGAGAATCTTGAAATTGTTCTTGTGTTGCTTTTCTATGCTTGCCACTTTGTTCTTCATGAATTTATTTGTGTACAAGATTCCTTTTCATAGGAAGCTAAAGGAACATTATTTGGATCAACATTAGATCTACCATTCACAAGCATAGACATAATCACATCAATCTTATCACTCAAGGAGGAGGTTTCTTCAACAGAATTTACCTTCTTACCTTGTGGAGCTCTTTCCGTGTGCCATTCAGAGTAATTTATCATCATATCATCAAGAAGCTTTGTAGCCGCCCCAAAGTGATGGACATAAAGGTACCTCAAGCAGAATCCAATAAATTCCGAAGAAAAATTTAGTCCTGCATAGAAGGTTTGGATGATCATCCAAGTAGTCGGTCCATGGGTTGGGCAATTCTTTACCAAAGATTTCATTCTCTCCCATGCTTGAGCAACATGTTCGGTATCTAATTGCTTAAAATTCATTATGCTACTTCTCAAAGATATAATTTTAGCGGGAGGATAATATCTACCAATAAAAGCATCCTTACATTTAGTCCATGAATCAATACTATTCTTAGGTAAAGATAGCAACCAATCTTTAGCTCTTCCTCTTAATAAGAAAGGAAACAATTTCAATTTAATAATATCACCATCTACATCCTTATATTTTTGCATTTCACAAAGTTCAACAAAATTATTAAGATGGGCAGCAGCATCATCAGAACTAACACCAGAAAATTGATCTCTCATAACGAGGTTCAGTAAAGCAGGTTTAATTTCAAAGAATTCTGCTGTAGTAGCAGGTGGAGCAATAGGTGTGCATAGGAAATCATTATTATTTGTGTTTGTGAAGTCACACAACTTAGTATTTTCAGGGGTATTCATTTTAGCAAGCGGTAAATAAAACAAACTAGATAAAGTAAATGCAAGTAACTAATTTTTGTGTTTTTGATATAGAGAGCAAGACATAAATAAAGTAAAACTAGCAACTAAATTTTTTTTTGTGTTTTGTTTAGGTGCAGCAAACAAAGTAGTAACTAAAATAAAGCAAGACAAAAACAAAGTAAAGAGATTGGGAAGTGGAGACTCCCCTTGCAGCGTGTCTTGATCTCCCAACGCGCCGAGAAAACGAGCTTGATGCGCGTAGATGTACACGTCCGTTGGGAACCCCAAGAGGAAGGTATGATGCGCACAGTGGCATCAGTAAAGAAACCAAGGTTTATCGAACCGGAGGAGCCAAGAAGCACGTTGAAGGTTGATGGCGCGGGATGTAGTGCGGCGCACCCAGGGATTCCGGCGCCAACGTGGAACCTGCACAACACAACCAAAGTACTTTGCCCCAACGAAACAGTGAGGTTGTCAATCTCACCGGCTTGCTGTAACAAAGGATTAACCGTATTGTGTGGAAGATGATTGTTTGCAAGAAAACAATAAAACAAGTATTGCAGTAGATTGTATGCGATGTAAAGAATAGGACCGGGGTCCACAGTTCACTAGAGGTGTCTCTCCCATAAGATAAAAGCATGTTGGGTGAACAAATTATAGTCGGGCAATTGACAAATAGAAAAGGGCATAACAATGCATATACATGATATGATAAATATAGTGAGATTTAATTGGGCATTACGACAAAGTACATAGACCACCATCCAACTGCATCTATGCCTAAAAAGTCCACCTTCAGGTTATCATCCGAACCCCTCAGTATTAAGTTGCAAAGCAAGAGACAATTGCATTAAGTATGGTGCGTAATGTAATCGACAACTACATCCTTAGACATAGAATCAATGTTTTATCCCTAGTGGCAACAACACAACACAACCTTAGAACTTTCTGTCACTGTCCCAGGTATCAATGAAGGCATGAACCCACTATCGAGCATAAATACTCCCTCTTGGAGTTAAGAGTAAAAACTTGGCCAGAGCCTCTACTAATAACGGAGAGCATGCAAGATCATAAACAACACATAAGTAATAGATTGATAATCACCATAACATAGTATTCTCTATCCATCGAATCCCGACAAACACAACATATAGAATTACAGACAGATGATCTTGATCATGTTAGGCAGCTCACAAGATCCAACAATGAAGCACAATTAGGAGAAGACGACCATCTAGCTACTGCTATGGACCCATAGTCCAGGGTGAACTACTCACTCATCACTCCGGAGGCGATCATGGCGATGAAGAGTCCTCCGGAGATGAATCCCCTCTCGGCAGGGTGCCGGAGGCGATCTCCTGAATCCCCGAGATGGGATTCGCGCGCGGCGTCTGGAAGGTTTTCCGTATCGTGGCTCTCGGTCTGGGGGTTTCGCGACGGAGGCTTTAAGTAGGCGGAAGAAGCAACGCGGGGGCCACACGAGGGCCCCACACGCCGAGGCCGCGGCCAAACCTAGGCCGCGCCGCCCTGTTGTGGGCGCCTCGTGGCCCCCTTCCTTCCTCTTCGGTCTTGGAGCTTCGTGCAAAAATAGGACCTGGGCGTTGATTTTGTCGAATTCGAGAATATTTCGTTACTAGGATTTCGAAACCAGAAACAGCGGGAAGCGGCTCTTCGGCATCTTGTTAATAGGTTAGTTCCGGAAAATGCGTAAATACGACATATAATGTGTGTAAAACATGTAGATATCATCAATAATGTAGCATGGAACATAAGAAATTATCGATACGTTGAGACGTATCAGCATCCCCAAGCTTAGTTCTGCTCGTCCCGAGCAGGTAAAACGATAACAAAGATAATTTTGAAGTGACATGCCATCATAATCTTGATCATACTATTTGTAAACATATGTAATGAATGCGCGATCAAAACAATGGTAATGACATGAGTAAACAAATGAATCATAAAGCAAAGACTTTTCATGAATAGTACTTCAAGACAAGCATCAATAAGTCTTGCATAAGAGTTAACTCATAAAGCAATAAATCAAAGTAAAGGTATTGAAGCAACACAAAGGAATATTAAGTTTCAGCGGTTGCTTTCAACTTATAACATGTATATCTCATGGATATTGTCAACATAGAGTAATATAACAAGTGCAATATGCAAGTATGTAGGAATCAATGCACAGTTCACACAAGTGTTTGCTTCTTAAGGTGGAGAGAGATAGGTAAACTGACTCAACAATAAAAGTAAAAGAAAGATCCTTCAAAGAGGAAAGCATCGATTGCTATATTTGTGCTAGAGCTTTTATTTTGAAAATATGAAACAATTTTGTCAACGGTAGTAATAAAGCATATGAGTTATGTAAATTATATCTTACAAGTTGCAAGCCTCATGCATAGTATACTAATAGTGCCCGCAACTTGTCCTACTTAGCTGGACTACCGGATCATCGCAATACACATGTTTCAACCAAGTGTCACAAAGGGTACCTCCATGTACAAAGGTCTAAGGAGAAAGCTCGCATTTGGATTTCTCGCTTTTGATTATTCTCAACTTAGACATCCATGGGGACAACATGGACAACAGATAATTGACTCCTCTTTAATGCATAAGCATGTAGCAACAATTATTATTCTCATATGATTGAGGATATATGTCAAACTGAAACTTCCACAATGATTCATGGCTTTAGTTAGCGGCCCAATGTTCTTCTCTAACAATATGCATGCTCCAACCATTAAGGTGGTGATCTCCCTTACTTCAGACAGACGGACATGCATAGCAACTCATGATATTCAACAGAGTAGTTGATGGCGTCCCAGGAACATGGTTATCGCACAACAAGCAACTTAATAAGAGATAAAGTGCATAAGTACATATTCAATACTACGATAGTTTTTAAGGCTATTTTGTCCCATGAGCTATATATTGCAAAAGCGAATGATGGAATTTTAAAGGTAGCACTCAAGCAATTTACTTTGGAATGGCGGAGAAATACCATGTAGTAGGTAGGTATGGTGGACACAAATGGCATAGTGGTTGGCTCAAGATTTTGGATGCATAGAAGTATTCCCCTCGATACAAGGCTTAGGCTAGCAAGGTTAATTTGAAGCAAACTCAAGGATGAAACGGTGCAGCAAAACTCACATAAAAGACATATTGTAAACATTATAAGACTCTACACCGTCTTCCTTGTTGTTCAAAACTCAATACTAGAAATTATCTAGACTTAGAGAGACCAAATATAAACCAAATTTTAGCAAGCTCTATGTATTTCTTCATTAATGGGTGCAAAGTATATGATGAAAGAGCTTAAACATGAGCACAACAATTGCAAAGTATCACATTATCCAAGACATTTTAAATTACTACATGTAGCATTTCCCAATTCCAACCATATAACAATTTAACGAAGAAGTTTCAACCTTCGCCTTGAACATTATGAGTAAAGCCTAAGGACATATTTGTCCATATGCAAAATCGGAGCGTGTCTCTCTCCCACAAAGTGAATGCTAGGATCCATTTTATTCAAACAAAACAAAAACAAAAACAACCGACGCTCCAAGCAAAGAACACAAGATGTGTTGAATAAAAATATAGTTTCGGGGAGGAACCCGATGATGTTGTCGATGAAGAAGGGGATGCCTTGGGCATCCCCAAGCTTAGACGCTTGAGTCTTCTTAGAATATGCAGGGGTGAACCACAGGGGCATCCCCAAGCTAGACTTTCACTCCTCTTGATCAGATATACCATACTCCATCTGACCCTCAAAAACTTCCTTCACAGCAAACTTCAAGCAAACTCATTAGAGGGTTAGTGCACAATTAATAATTCACATATTCAGAGATGACACAATCATTCTTTACACTTCTAGACATTGCATAAAGCTACTGGACATTAATGGATCAAAGAAATTCATCCAACATAGCAAATACGGCAATGAAATAAAAGGCAGAATCTGTCAAAAAAGAACAGTCCGTAAAGACGAACCAGAAAGGTGCACTAGACTTGCTCAAACGGAAAAACTCAAAACTAATGAAAGTTGCGTACATATCTGAGGATCACGCTCGTAATTTTGCAGATTTTTTCGAATTTTCTAGAGAGACTTATGCCAGAATTCGTGACAGACAGCAATGCTGTTTCTGCGCAGCGATCCCAAATATAACATCAACTTTAACATAGAAACTTTACTTGGCACAAAAACATGATAAGGAGAGGTTGCTACAGTAGTAACAACTTCCAAGACTCAAATATAAAACAAAGTGCTGTAGTAAAAACATGGGTTGTCTCCCATAAGCGCTTTTCTTTAACGCCTTTCAGCTAGGCGCAGAAAGTGTAAATCAAGTAACATTTTTAGAAGCATCAACATCATAACTTGTTCTAATAATAGAATCAAAAGGCAACTTCATTCTCTTTCTAGGGAAGTGTTCCATACCTTTCTTGAGAGGAAATTGATATTTAATATTACCTTCCCTCATATCAATATAAAAACGATTCGAAGAAAAGGTCTTCCCAACACAATAGGACAAGATGCATTGCATTCGATATCCAAGATAACAAAATCAACGGGGACAAGGTTATTGTTAACCGTAATATGAACATTATCAATCCTCTCAAAGGTTTCTTTTTAACATTATCGGCAAGATTAACATCCAAATAACAATTCTTCAATGGTGGCAAATCAAGCATATCATAAATCTTTTTAGGCATAGCAGAAATACTTGCACCAAGATCACATAAAGCATTACGTTCAAAGTCATTGAATTTCATTTTAATGATGGGCTCCCAACCATCTTCTAACT
Organism: Lolium multiflorum; assembly: GCA_030979885.1. Classification (NCBI taxonomy): domain Eukaryota; kingdom Viridiplantae; phylum Streptophyta; class Magnoliopsida; order Poales; family Poaceae; genus Lolium; species Lolium multiflorum. The sequence continues at coordinate 71,770,321 of CM061748.1, read as the reverse complement.
TTCTAGGAAAATAAGTTTCAAGTTTTAGTTTCTCTTCTCTAGCTTTTATGAGAGCATTTGTAATATGTTTTGTAAAGGCCAAATTTATAGCACTAGCATTACGACTTTTAGCAAGTTTTTGTAAGAACTTTATAACTTCAGAGATGTGGCAATCATCAAAATCTAAATCATTATGAGCTACAGCAATGGGATCATTGTCCCCAAGGTTGGAAAAAATTTCAGCAGTTTTATCACAAGTTTCATTTTAGCAATTTCAGGCAGTTTTGTACGCTTTGCACTAGGAGTAGAAACATTACCAACACCAATTATTTTACCATTGATAGTAGGAGGTGCAGCAACATGTGAGAATTAACATTACTAGTGGTGTTAATAGTCCAAACTTTAGCTACATTATTCTCTTTAGCTAGTTTTCATTTTCTTCTCTATCCCACCTAGCACGCAATTCAGCCATTAATCTTATATTCTCATTACTTCTAACTTGGATGGCATTTGCTGTAGTAGTAATCTTATTATCAATATCCTCATTAGGCATAACTTTCAATTTTAATAGATCAACATCAGAGGCAAGTCTATCAACTCTAGAAGCAATAATATCAATTTTATCAAGCTTTTCCTCAACAGATTTGTTAAAAGCAGTTTGTGTACTAATAAATTCTTTAAGCATGGCTTCAAGACCAGGGGTACACTCTATTATTGTTGTAAGAATTCCCATAAGAATTACCATAACCATTACCATTAGCGAAGGATATGGCCTATAGTTATTACCAGAATTGTTCTATAAGCGTTGTTGTTGAAATTATTATTTTTAATGAAATTCACATCAACATTTTCTTCTTGAGCAACCAATGAAGCTAAAGGAACATTATTTAGATCAACATTAGATCTACCATTCACAAGCATAGACATAATCACATCAATCTTATCACTCAAGGAGGAGGTTTCTTCAACAAAATTTACCTTCTTACCTTGTGGAGCTCTTTCCGTGTGCCATCAGATTAATTTATCATCATATCATCAAGAAGTTGTAGCCGCCCTAAAGTGATGGACATAAAGGTACCTCCTCAGCTGAATCCAATAAATTCAGCGAAAAAAAGCATAGAAGGTTTGGATGATCATCAAGTAGTCAATCCATGGGTTGGGCAATTCTTTAGCAAAGATTTCATTCTCTCCCATGCTTGAGCAACATGTTCAGTATCCAATTGCTTAAAATTCATTATGCTACTTCTCAAAGATATAATTTTAGCGGGAGGATAATATCTACCAATAAAAGCATCCTTACATTTAGTCCATGAATCAATACTATTCTTAGGCAAAGATAGCAACCTTTAGCTCTTCCTCTTAATGAGAAAGGAAACAATTTCAATTTAATAATATCACCATCTACATCCTTATATTTTTGCATTTCACAAGTTCAACAAAATTATTAAGATGGGCGGCAACATCATCGGAACCACGAGAAAATTGATCTCTCATAGCGAGGTTCAGTAAAGCAGGTTTAATTTCAGAATTCTGTTGTAGTAGTAGGTGGAGCAATAGGTGTGCATAGGAAATCATTATTTGTGTTTGTGAAGTCACACAGTATTTTCAGGGTATTCATTTTATAGCGGTAAATAAAACAAACTAGATAAAGTAAATGCAAGTAACTAATTTTTTTGTGTTTTGATATAGAGAGCAAAGACGGTAAATAAAGTAACTAGCAACTAATTTTTTTGTGTTTTGTTTAGGTGCAGCAAACAAAGTAGTAACTAAAATAAAGCAAGACAAAAACAAAGTAAAGAGATTGGGAAGTGGGGACTCCCCTTGCAGCGTGTGTTGATCTCTACGACAACGGCGCCGAAAAACAGGCTTGATGCGCGTAGATGTACACGTCCGTTGGGAACCCCAGAGGAAGGTATGATGCGCACGTGGCAAGTTTTCCCTCGAAGAAACCAGGTTTATCGAACCAGGAGCCATCAGAAGCACGTTGAAGGTTGATAGGCGGCGGGATGTGTGTGCGCAACACCGGGATTCGGCGCCAACGTGGAACTGCACAACACAACCAAAGTACTTTGCCCCAACTAACAGATGAGGTTGTCAATCTCACCGGCTAACAAAGGAACAAAGGATTGCCGTATTGTGTGGAAGATGATTGTTTGCAAGAAATCAGTAAAACAAGTATGCAGTAGATTGTATGCGATGTAAAGAATAGGACCGGGGTCCACGGTTCACTAGAGGTGTCTCTCCCATAAGATAAAAGCATGTTGGGTGAACAAATTATAGTCGGGCAATTGACAAATAGAAAAAGGTCATAACAATGCATATACATGATATGATAAATATAGTGAGATTTAATTGGGCATTACGACAAAGTACATAGACCGCCATCCAACTGCATCTATGCCTAAAAAGTCCACCTTAGTTATCATCCGAACCCCTTTAGTATCAAGTTGCAAAGCAACAGACAATTACATTAAGTATGGTGCGTAATGTAATCGACAACTACATCCTTAGACATAGAATCAATGTTTTATCCCTAGTGGCAACAACACAACACAACCTTAGAACTTTCTGTCATTGTCCCAAGTATCAATGAAGGCATGAACCCACTATCGAGCATAAATACTCCCTCTTGGAGTTAAGAGTAAAAACTTGGTGAGCCTCTACTAATAACGGAGAGCATGCAAGATCATAAACAACATAGTAATAGATTGATAATCACCATAACATAGTATTCTCTATCCATCGGATCTGACAAACACAACATATAGAATTACGGATAGATGATCTTGATCATGTTAGGCAGCTCACAAAATCCAACAATGAAGCACAATTAGGAGAAGACGACCATCTAGCTGCGCTATGGACCCATAGTCCAGGGTGAACTACTCACTCATCACTCGGACGATCATGGCGATGAAGAGTCCTCGGGAGATGAATCCCCTCTCGGCGAAGTGCGGACGATCCTCTGAATCCCCCAAGATGGGTTTCGCGGCGGCGGCTGCGGAAGGTTTTCCGTATCGTGGCTCTCGTGCTGGGGTTTCGCGACGGAGGGCTTTAAGTAGGCGGAAGGGCAACGCGGGGGGGCACACGAGGGCCCCCGCGCCCGAGCACGGCCAGCCCTGGCGCGCCGCCTGTTGTGGCGGCGCCTCGTGGCCCACTTCCTTCCCTCTTCGGTCTTGGAAGCTTCGTGCAAAAATAGGACCACGGGCGTTGATTTCGTCCAATTCGAGAATATTTCGTTACTAGGATTTCTGAAACCAAACGGCAACACAGCAACGGCTCTTCGGCATCTTGTTAATAGGTTAGTTCCAGAAAATGCGTAAATACGACATATAATGTGTGTAAAACATGTAGATATCATCAATAATGTAGTATGGAACATAAGAAAATGCGGTCTATGTACTTTGTCATAATGCCCTGATTAAATCACATAGTAATCATCGTTGATATGTATTGAATCTCTATTTGTCAATTGCTCGCCTGTAATTTGTTCACCCAGCATGTTAGTTATCTTATTGGAGAGACACCACTAGTGAATTGTGACCCCGGTCCATTCTTTTACATCTGAATACATTCTCTTGCTTTCTTGTTCTTTGCAAACAAACATCATCTTCCACTCGATACGCTTAATCCTTTGTTACAGCAAGCGGTGGATTGACAACCTCACTGTTACGTTGGGGCAAAGTACTTTGATTGTGTTGTGCGGGTTCCACGGCGCAGGTTTCCACTGGTGCGCCGCACCACATTCCTCCACCAACAACCTTCACGTGCTTCTTGGCTCCTACTATTCGATAACCTTGGTTTCTTTCGAGAAACACTTGCGCATCACACCTTCCTCTTGGGGTTCCCAACGGACGTGTACATCTACGCGCATCAAGTACTATTTTTAAAGCGCGTTCTTGAGAGATCAAAGCACGGGAAGTCTCCAAATCTCTTTACTTTGTTTTGTCTTGCTTTGCTTTATTTTTATTTTTGTCTTGTTTGCTTCATATTAAAAACACAAAAAATTAGTTACTTTACTTATTGTCTTATTTACTAGCTCTATATCAAAAACACAAAAAAATTAATTTATTTGTTATCATGTCTAGGCTCTGTACTTGTTTTTATTTTTCACTAGTTAGGCTTAATGGAAAACAACAAAAAAATAGAGATCTTTATGAACTTTATCTTGAATTAGGACATGATGTGTTTGAAGAGAAAATTAAAAAACCTATGGAACTTTATATGTATGCTAATGACAATGTTATTACTATGAATGCTTTGAACACCATTGTTGCTAATGCTATGGAAAATTCTAAGCTTGGGGAAGCTGGTTGTGACATTTTTAGTCCCCCAAGCATGGAGGAGAAAATTTACTTGGATGATACTTTACCTCCTATATATGATATTTGCAATGATGAATATGATACTTTCAGTCCACCTACTATTGAGGAGAATATGACTCTTATATATGATGATTATGGTGATGAGAATAATTATGATAGCTATTTTATTGAATTTGCTCCCACTACAACTAATAAAATTGATTATGCTTATGTGGAAGTAATAATTTTATGCATGTAGCTCATGACAAGAATGCTTTTTATGTGATAGTTATATTGTTGAGTTTGTTCATGATGCTCCCGAAAGTTATTATGAGAGAGGAAACATGGTTATATGCATCTTAATAATATTAAGTTTCCCCTCTTTATGTTGAGAATCTTGAAATTGTGCTTGTGTTGCTTTTCTATGCTTGCCACTTTGTTCTTCATGAATTTATTTGTGTACAAGATTCCTTTTCATAGGAAGTGGATTAGGCTTAAATGTGTTTTGAATTTGCTTCTTGATGCTCTTTTTGCTCCATGTTCTATTTTCATGAGAACATCATTAAAATTACTGAGCCCATCTTAATGGCTATAAAGAAAGCACTTCTTGGGAGATAACCCATGTTTCATTTTATTTACTGTATTGTTGAGTCTTGGAAGTTGTTTACTACTGTAGCAACCTCTCCTTATCATGTTTTTGTGCCAAGTAAAGTTTTTATGCTAAAGTTGATACTATATTTGGGATCGCTGCGCAGAAACAGCATTGCTGTCTGTCACGAATTCTGGCACAAGTCTCTGTAAAAATTCGAAAAAATCTGCAAATTCGAGCGTGATCCTCTGATATGTACACAACTTTCATTAGTTTTGAGTTTTTCCATTTGAGCAAGTTAAGTGCCCAGTCGAGATGCATCTTTACGGACTGTTCTGTTTTGTGATTCTGTCTTTTATTTGCTTTACGCTTTGCTATGTTGAATCGGTTTTCTTTGTTCCATTAACTTTCAGAAGCTTTGTGCAATGTCCAGAAGTGTTAAGAATGATTGTGTTACCTCTGAATATGTGAATTTGTGGTTATGCACTAACCCTTGATACGTCTCCAACGTATCGATAATTTCTTATGTTCCATGCTACTTTATTGATGATACCAACATGTTTTATGCACATTATATGTCGTATTTACGCATTTTCTGGAACTAACCTATTAACAAGATGCGAAGAGCTAGTTGCTGTTTCTGCTGTTTTTGGTTTCAGAAATCCTAGTAAGGAAATATTCTCGGAATTGGACGAAATCACCGGGGTCCTATTTTTGCACGGAGCTCACGAGGACGGAAGAGATAACGAAGTGGGGCCACGAGGCGGCGGATGATAGGGCGGCGCGCCCGGGCCCACGCTGTCCTGGGCCCCTCGTGAGCCCCCTGACCTACCCTTTCGCCTACTTATAGCCTCGTCGCGAAACCCCCTGCGGGAGCCACGATACGGAAAGCCTTCCCGAGACGCCGTGCCGAAATCTCATCTCCGGGATTCGGAGATCGCCTCATTTCTGCCGGAGAGGGGATTCATCTCCGGAGGACTCTACACCGCCATGGTCGCCTCGGAGTGATGAGTGAGTAGTTCACCCTGGACTATGGGTCCATAGCGGTAGCTAGATGGTCGTCTTCTCCTAATTGTGCTTCATTGTTGGATCTTGTGAGCTGCCTAACATGATCAAGATCATCTATCTGTAATATATGTTGTGTTTGTCGGGATCCGATGGATAGAGAATGCTATGTTATGATGATTATCAATCTATTGTTTATGTGTTGCTTATGATCTTGCATGCTCTACGTTATTAGTAGAGGCTCTGGCCAAGTTTTTGCTCTTAACTCCAAGAGGAGTATTTATGCTCGATAGTGGGTTCATGCCTTCATTGACACAGGACAGTGACGAGAAAGTTCTAAGGTTGTGATGTGATGTTGCCACTAGGGATAAAACATTGATTCTATGTCTAAGGATGTAGTTCGATTACATTACGCACCATACTTAATGCATTATCTGTTGCTTTGCAACTTAATACTGAATGGGGTTCGGATGATAACTTTGAAGGTGGACTTTTAGGCATAGATGCGGTTGGATGGCGGTCTATGTACTTTGTCGTAATGCCGGGATTAAATCTCACTATATTTATCATATCATGTATATGCATTGTTATGCCCTTCTCTATTTGTCAATTGCCGACTGTAATTTGTTCACCCAACATGCTTTATCTTATGGGAGAGACACCTCTAGTGAACTGTGGACCCCGGTCCTATTCTTTACATCGCATACAATCTACTGCAATACTTGTTTTACTTGTTTTCTTGCAAACAATCATCTTCCACACAATACGGTTAATCCTTTGTTACATCAAGCCGGTGAGATTGACAACCTCAACTGTTTCGTTGGGGCAAAGTACTTGGGTGTGTTGTGCAGGTTCCACGTTGGCGCCGGAATCCCTGTTGTTGCGCCGCATCACATTCGCCACCATCAACCTTCAACGTGCTTCTTGGCTCCTCTGGTTGATTAAACCTTGGTTTCTTTCTGAGGAAAACTTGCTACGTGCGCATCATACCTTCCTCTTGGGGTTCCCAACGAACGTGTGAGTTACACGCCATCAAGCTCTTTTTACGGCGCCGTTGCCGGAGATCAAGACACGCTGCAAGGGAGTCTCCACTTCTCAATCTCTTTACTTTGTTTTTGTCTTGCTTTATTTTATTTACTACTTTTGTTTGCTGCACTTAAACAAAACACAAAAAAAATTAGTTGCTAGTTTTACTTTATTATTGTCTTGCTCTCCATATCAAAAACACAAAAAATTAGTTACTTGCATTTACTTTATCTAGTTTGTTTTATTTAGTTGCTAAAATGAATACCCCTGAAAATACTAAGTTGTGTGACTTCACAAATGCAAATAATAATGATTTCCTATGCACACCTATTGCTCCACCTGCTACTACAGCAGAATTCTTTGAAATTAAAACTTTCTGAACCTGGTTATGAGATCAATTTTCTGGTGTTAGTTCTGATGATGCTTTGCCCATCTCAATAATTTTGTTGAACTATGTGAAATGCAAAAATATAAGGATGTAGATGGTGATATTATTAAATTAAAAGTCTTTCCTTTCTCATTAAGAGGAAGAGCTAAAGATTGGTTGCTATCTTTGCCTAAGAATAGTATTGATTCATGGACTAAATGTAAGGATGCTTTTATTGGTAGATATTATCCTCCCGCTAAAATTATATCTTTGAGAAGTAGCATAATGAATTTTAAGCAATTAGATACTGAACATGTTGCTCAAGCATGGGAGAGAATGAAAACTTTGGTAAAGAATTGCCCAACCCATGGTGACTACTTGGATGATCATCCAAACCTTCTATGCAGGACTAAATTTTTCTTCGGAATTTATTGGATTTGTTGGAGTACCTTTATGTCCATCACTGTGGGCGGCTACAAAACTTCTTGATGATATGATGATAAATTACTCTGAATGGCACACGGAAAGAGCTCCACAAGGTAAGAAGGTAAATTCTGTTGAGGAAACCTCTTCCTTGAGTGATAAGATTGATGTGATTATGTCTATGCTTGTGAATGGTAGATCTAATGTTGATCCAAATAATGTTCCTTTAGCTTCATTGGTTGCTCAAGAAGAAAATGTTGATGTGAATTTCATTAAAAATAATAATTTCAACAACAATGCTTATAGGAACAACTCTAGTAATAACTATAGGCCATATCCTCCTGTTAATGGTAATGGTTATGGTAATTCTTATGGGAATTCTTACAACAATAATAGGAGTGTAACCTCTGGTCTTGAAGCCATGCTTAAAGAATTTATTAGTACACAAACTGCTTTTAACAAATCTGTTGAGGAAAAGCTTGATAAAATTGATATTATTGCTTCTAGAGTTGATAGACTTGCCTCGATGTTAATCTTTTAAAATTGAAAGTTATGCCTAATAATGATATTGATAATAAGATTACTACTACAGCAAATGCCATCAAGTTAGAATTAATGAGAATATAAGATTAATGGCTGAATTGCGTGCTAGGTGGGATAGAGAAGAAAATGAAAAACTAGCTAAAGAGAATAATGTAGCTAAAGTTTGGACTATTACCACCACTAGTAATGCTAATTCTTCACATGTTGCTGCACCTCCTACTATCAATGGTAAAATAATTGGTGTTGAAACGTTTCTACTCCTAGTGCAAAGTGTACAAATGCTTTGAAATTGCTAAAACTGCTGAAAGCTGTTTGTGATAAAGCTGCTGAAATTTTTTCCAACCTTGGGAACAATGATCCCATTGCTGTAGCTCATAATGATTTAGATTTTGATGATTGCCACATCTCTGAAGTTATAAAGTTCTTACAAAAACTTGCTAAAAGTCCTAATGCTAGTGCTATGAATTTAGCCTTTACAAAACATATTACAAATGCTCTCATAAAAGCTAGAGAAGAGAAACTAAAACTTGAAACTTCTATTCCTAGAAAGTTAGAAGATGGTTGGGAGCCCATCATTAAAATGAAATTCAATGACTTTGAATGTAATGCTTTATGTGATCTTAAGTATTTCTGTTATGCCTAAAAGATTTATGATATGCTTGACTTGCCACCATTGAAGAATTGTTATTTGGATGTTAATCTTGCGATAATGTTAAAAAGAAACCTTTGGGAGGATTGATAATGTGCATTTACGGTTAACAATAACCTTGTCCCGTTGATTTTGTTGTCTTGGATATCGAATGCAATACATCTTGTCCTATTGTGTTGGGAAGACCTTTTCTTCGAACCGTTGGTGCTGTTATTGATATGAGGGAAGGTAATATTAAATATCAATTTCCTCTCAAGAAAAGGTATGGAACACCCTAGAAAGAGAATGAAGTTGCCTTTTGATTCTATTATTAGAACAAGTTATGATGTTGATGCTTCTACTCTTGATGTTACTTGATTTGCACTGCGCTAGCTGAAAGGCGTTAAAGAAAACGCTTATGGGAGACAACCCATGTTTTTACTACAGTACTTTGTTTTATATTTGAGTCTTGGAAGTTGTTTACTACTGTAGCAACCTCTCCTTATCATGTTTTTGTACCAAAGTAAAGTTTCTATGTTATAGTTGATGTTATATTTGGGATGCGTGCGCAGAAACAGCATTGCTGTCTGTCACGAATCTGGGCACAAGTTTCTGTAAAAAAATCGAAAAAATATGCCAATTTACGAGCGTGATCCTCAGATATGTACGCAACTTTCATTAGTTTTGAGTTTTTCCATTTGAGCAAGTCTGGTGCCATTTTAAAATTCGTCTTTACGGACTGTTCTGTTTTTGATAGATTCTGCCTTTTATTTCGCATTGCCTCTTTTGCTATGTTGGATGAATTTCTTTGATCCATTAATGTCCAGTAGCTTTATGCAATGTCCAGAAGTGTAATGATTGTGTCCTCTGAATGTATGAATTATTAATTGTGCACTAACCCTCTAATGAGTTTGCTTGAAGTTTGGTGTGAAGGAAGTTTTCAAGGGTCAGAGAGGAGTATGATATACTATGATCAAGAGGAGTGAAAGCTCTAAGCTTGGGGATGCCCCCATGGTTCTGCATATTTTAAGAAGACTCAAGCGTCTAAGCTTGGGGATGCCCAAGGCATCCCCTTCTTCATCGACAACATCATCGGTTCCTCCCCTGAAACTATATTTTTATTCAGTCACATCTTGTGTTCTTTACTTGGAGCGTCGGTTTTGTTTTTGTTTTTGTTTGAATAAAATGGATCCTAGCATTCACTTTGTGGGAGAGAGACACGCTCCGTTGTTGCATATGGACAAATATGTCCTTAGGCTTTACTCATAATGTTCAAGGCGAAGTTTCTTCTTCGTTAAATTGTTATATGGTTGGAATTGGAAAATGCTACATGTAGTAATTCTAAAATGTCTTGGATAATGTGATACTTGGCAATTGTTGTGCTCATGTTTAAGCTCTTGCATCATATACTTTGCACCCATTAATGAAGAAATACATAGAGCTTGCTAAAATTTGATTTGCATATTTGGTCTCTCTAAGGTCTAGATAATATCTAGTATTGAGTTTTGAACAACAAGGAAGACGGTGTAGAGTCTTATAATGTTTACAATATGTCTTTTATGTGAGTTTTGATGCACCGTTTCATCCTTGAGTTTGCTTCAAATAACCTTGCTAGCCTAAACCTTGTATCGAGAGGGAATACTTCTCATGCATCCAAAATCCTTGAGCCAACCACTATGCCATTTGTGTCCACCATATCTACCTACTACATGGTATTTCTCCGCCATTTCAAAGTAAATTGCTTGAGTGCTACCTTTAAAATTCCATCATTCACCTTTGCAATATATAGCTCATGGGACAAAATAGCCTTAAAAACTATCGTAGTATTGAATATGTACTTATGCACTTTATCTTTTATTAAGTTGCTTGTTGTGCGATAACCATGCTTCTGGGGCCATCAACTATTGTTGAATATCATGTGAGTTGCTATGCATGTCCGTCTTGTCTGAAGGATCTATCACCTTAATGATTGGAGCATGCAAAATTGTTAGAGAAGAACATTGGGCCGCTAACTAAAGCCATGAATCATGGTTGAAGTTTCAGTTTTGGACATATATCCTCAATCTCATATGAGAATAATAATTGTTGCTACATGCTTATGCATTTAAGAGGAGTCCATTATCTGTTGTCCATGTTGTCCCGTATGGATGTCTAAGTTGAGAATAATCAAAAGCGAAATCCAAAATGCGAGCTTTCTCCTAGACCTTTGTACAGGCGGCATGGAGGTACTTTGTGACACTTGGTTGAAACATGGCATGCAAAGATCCTGAGTCCAAGCTAAGTAGGACGAGGTGCGGGCACTATTAGTATACTATGCATGAGGCTTGCAACTTGTAAGATATAATTTACATAACTCATATGCTTTATTACTACCGTTGACAAAATTGTTTCATGTTTTCAAAATAAAAGCTCTAGCACAAATACATCAATCGATGCTTTCCTCTTTGAAGGACCATTCTTTTACTTTCATTGTTGAGTCAGTTTACCTATCTCCCTCCACCTTAGAAGCAAACACTTGTGTGAACTGTGCATTGATTCCTACATACTTGCATATTGCACTTGTTATACTACTTTATGTTGACAATATCCATGAGATATACATGTTATAAGTTGAAAGCAACCGCTGAAACTTAATCTTCCTTTGTGTTGTTTCAATACCTTTACTTTGATTTATTGCTTTATGAGTTAACTCTTATGCAAGACTTATTGATGCTTGTCTTGAAGTACTATTCATGAAAAGTATTTGCTTTATGATTCGATTGTTTACTCATGTCATTACCTTTGTTTTGATCGCTGCATTCATTACATATGTTTACAAATAGTATGATCAAGATTATGATGGTATGTCACTTCAGAAATTATCTTTGTTATCGTTTACCCTGCGACGAGGAACTAAGGGATGCGATACGTCTCCAACGTATCGATAATTTCTTATGTTCCATGCTACTTTATTGATGATAACTACATGTTTATGCACATTATATCGTATTTACACATTTTCTGGAACTAACCTATTAACAAGATGCCGAAGAGCGATTCTGTTTTCTGCTGTTTTTGGTTTCAGAAATCCTAGTAAGGAAATATTCTCGGAATTGGACGAAATCACCGCCAGTCCTATTTTTGCACGGAGCTTCGAGACCGAAGAGATAAGTGGGGCCACGAGGCGGCGGATGATGGCGGGCGGCCCAGGGCCCTGGCAGCGCCACCCTGTCCTGGGCCTCGTGGTGAGCCTACCCCTTTCGCCTATATAGCCTCGTCGCCAGGCAGTACCAAGAGCACGATACGGAAAACCTTCCGAGACGCGCGCGAATCCCATCTCGGGGATTCGGGAGATCGCCTCGGCACCCTGCCGAGAGGGGATTCATCTCCGGAGGACTCTACCGCCATGGTCGCCTCAGGAGTGATGGAGTAGTTCACCCACGGACTATGGGTCCATAGCGGTAGCTAGATGGTCGTCTTCTCCTAATTGTGCTTCATGGTTGGATCTTGTGAGCTGCCTAACATGATCAAGATCATCTATCGTAATACTATATGTTGTGTTTGTCGGGATCCGATGGATAGAGAATGCTATGTTATGATGATTATCAATCTATTGTTTATGTGTTGTTTATGATCTTGCATGCTCTCCGTTATTAGTAGAGGCTCTGGCCAAGTTTTTGCTCTTAACTCCAGGGAGTATTTATGCTCGATAGTGGGTTCATGCCTTCATTGACACCTGGGACAGTGACAGAAAGTTCTAAGGTTGTGATGTGTTGTTGCCACTAGAGATAAAACATTGATTCTATGTCTAAGGATGTAGTTGTCGATTACATTACGCACCATACTTAATGCAATTGTATGTTGCTTTGCAACTTAATACTGAATGCGGTTCGGATGATAACTGAAGGTGGATTTTTAGGCATAGATGCAGTTGGATGGCGGTCTATGTACTTTGTCGTAATGCCGGATTAAATCTCACTATATTTATCATATCATGTATATGCATTGTTATGCCCTTCTCTATTTGTCAATTGCCATTGTAATTTGTTCACCCAACATGCTTTATCTTATGGGAGAGACATCTCTAGTGAAGCTGTGGACCCCGGTCCTATTCTTTACATCGCATACAATCTCTTGCAATACTTGTTTTATTGTTTTCTTGCAAATAATCATCTTCCACACAATACGGTTAATCCTTTGTTACGGCAAGCGGTGAGATTGACAACCTCAGTGTTTCGTTGGGGCAAAGTACTTGGTTGTGTTGTGCAGGTTCACGTTGGCGCCGGAATCCCTGTTGTTGCGCATCACATTTCGCCACCATCAACCTTCAACGTGCTTCTTGGCTCCTCCTGGTTCGATTAAACCTTGGTTTCTTTCTGAGGGAAAACTTGCTACTGTGCGCATCATACCTTCCTCTTGGGGTTCCCAACAAACGTGTGAGTTACACGCCATCAACCCTCTCATGAGTTTGCTTGAAGTTTGTGTGAAGGAAGTTTTCAAGGGTCAAGAGAAGAGGATGATATACTATGATCAAGAAGAGTGAAAGGTCTAAGCTTGGGGATGCCCCGGTGGTTCATCCCTGCATATTTTAAGAAGACTCAAGCATCTAAGCTTGGGGATGCCCATCCCCTTCTTCATCGACAACATTATCAGGTCACTTCTAGTGAAACTATATTTTTATTCCGTCACATTCTTATGTTCTTTACTTGGAGCGTCGGTTTGCTTTTATTTTTGTTTTGTTGTGAATAAAGTTGGATCTCGCCATTCTTATATTGAGATATTACGCTCCGCTTTTTCTTATGGAACACTTGTGTTCTTAATTGTCTTTAATGTTCATGGCGAAAGCTTATTGCTTCGTTAAATTGTTATTTGGTTGGAATTGGAAAGTGCTGCATATGGTTTGGCAATTTGGCAATTGTTTTAGCTCTCATAGATCATGTTTAAGCTCTTGCATCATGTAGTTTAATCTATTAATGAAGAACTACTGTAGAGCTTGTTTAATTTGGTTTGCATGATTGATCTCTCTAAGTCTAGATATTTTCGGGTAAAGTGTTTGAACAACAAGGAAAGTGTAGAGCCTTATAATGCTTGCAATATGTTCTTGTGTGAGTTTTGCTGTACTGTTCATACTTGTGTTTGCTTCAAACAACCTTGCTAGCCCAAACCTTGTACTGAGAGGAAATGCTTCTCGTGCATCCAAACACCTTGAGCAAAAAACCATGTCATTTGTGTCCACCATATCTACCTATTATGTGGTATTTTTTTGCCATTCCAAAGTAAATTACTTGAGTGCTACCTTTAAAATTTCATTCCTCTACCTTTACAATATATAGCTCATGGGACAAATAGCTTAAAAACTATTGTGGTAATGAATATGTAGTTATGTGTCTTAATTCTTATAAGTTGCTTGTTGAGCGGTAACCATGTTTTTTGGGGACGCCATCAACTTTACCTTTGTTGGATATCATGTGAGATGCTATGAATGTTCGTCTTGTCTGAAGTAGTGGACTTCACGATCAAATGGTTTGAGTATGCATATGTTAGAGAAGAACATTGAGCCGCTAACTAAAGCCATGTATCATGGTGGAAGTTTCAGTTTGGACATACAACCTCAATCTCTTATGAGAATATTAACTATTGTTGAATGCTTAAGCATGAAAAGAGGAGTCCATTATCTGTTGTCTATGTTGTCCCGGTATGGATGTCTAAGTTGAGAATAATCAAAAGCGAGAAATCCAATGCGTGCTTTCTCCTTAGACACTTGTACGGGCGGCATAGAGGTACCCCTTTGTGACACTTGGTTGAAGCATATGGTATGCGATGAGAATCCGTGTTCCGAGATAGTAGGACAAGGTGCGAGCACTATTGGTACTCTATGCATGAGACATGCAACTTGTAGGAAGTATTATGCATAGCACATATGAATTATTACTACCGTTGACAAAATTGTTTCTATGTTTTCAAAACAAAAGCTCTAGCACAAAAATAGTAATCAATGCTTCCCTCTGCGAAAGGCCAATCTTTTACTTTATTGTTGAGTCAGTTTACCCATTCCCTTCTATCTTAGAAGCAAACACTTGTGTTAACTGCGTGCATTGATTCTTACATGTTTACTTATTGCTTTTGTTATATTACTCTATGTTGACAAATATCCATGAGATATACATGTTACAAGTTGAAAGCAATTGTTGAAACTTAATCATCCTTTGTGTTGCTTCAATGCATTCTACTTAGAATTTATTGCTTATGAGTTAGCTCTTATGCAAGTCTTATTGATACTTGTCTTGAAAGTATTATTCATGAAAAGTTTTGCTATATGATTCATTTGCTTAGTCATTATCTTTGTTAGCAATCTTTTGTTCAGATCACTCCATTCATCTCATATGCTTTACAATAATGTTGATCAAGATTATGTTGGTAGCATGTCACTTCGAAATTATTTGTGTTATCGTTTACCTACTCGAGGACGAGTAGGAACTAAGCTTAGGGATGCTTGATACGTCGCAAACGTATCTATAATTTCTTATGTTCCATGCTACTTTTATTACAATACTTGAATGTTTTATACATACTTTACAGCATTTTTTACATTTTCCGGCACTAACCTATTAACAAGATGCCAAGTGCCAGGTTCTTGTTTTTTGTTTTTGGTTTCAGAAATCCTAGTAAGGAAATATTCTCGGAATTGGACGAAATCAACACCCGGGGTCCTATTTTTAGCTTCGGAAGACCGAAAGGGAGACGAGGTGGGGCCACGGGTGGCCGGACACGGGCGGCGCGGCTAGGCTGGGCCGCGCGGCCTGTGGTGTCGGCGCCTCGTGGCGCCCTGACCTACCCTTCCGCCTGCTTAAAGCCTCCGTCGCGAGCCCCTGTGCGAGGCCACGATACGGAAACATTGCGAGAGCGCCGCCGCCAATCCCATCTCGGGGATTCGGGAGTCGCCTCCGGCACCTGCGGGAGGGAATCATCATCGGAGGGCTCTACATCATCATGCCCCTCCGGATTGATGCGTGAGTAGTTCATCCTTGGACTATGGGTCCATAGCGTAGCTAGATGGTTGTCTTCTCCGCTTGTGCTTTCATTGTTATAGATCTTGTGAGCTGCCTAACATGATCAAGATCATCTATTTGTAATGCTACATGTTGTGTTTGGTGAGATCGATGAATATAGAATACTATGTTAAGTTGATTATCAATCTATCATATATGTGTTGTTTATGTTCTTGCATGCTCTCCGTTGCTAGTAGAGGCTGTGGCCAAGTTGATACTTGTAACTCCAAGAGGGGGTAATTATGCTCGATAGTGGGTTCATGCCTCCATTAAATCTGGACAGTGACAAAGTTCTAAGGTTGTGGATGTGTTGTTGCTACTATGGATAAAACATTGATGCTTTGTCTAAGGATATTTGTGTTGATTACATTACGCACCATACTTAATGCAATTATCACATTACATTAATACTGGAAGGGGTTGGATGATAACCTGAAGGTGGATTATTTAGGCATAGATGCATGTTGGATAGCGGTCTATGTACTTTGTCGTAATGCCTGATTAAATCACATAGTAATCATCGTTGATATGTATTGAATCTATTTGTCAATTGCTGCCTGTAATTTGTTCACCCAACATGTTAGTTATCTTATTGGAGAGACACCACTAGTGGTGGACCCGGTCCATTCTTTTACATCGAATACATTCTCTGCTTTTCTTGTTCTTTGCAAACAAACACCATCTTCCACTCGATACGGTTAATCCTTTGTTTCCATAAGCCGGTGAGATTGACAACCTCACTTACGTTGGAGCAAAGTACTTTGATTGTGTTGTGCGGGTTCCACGTTGGCGCCGGTTTCACGGTGTTGCGCGCACTACATTCCTCCACCAACAACCTTCACGTGCTTCTTGGCTCCTACTGGTTCGATAACCTTGGTTTCTTTATGAGGAAAACTTGCTGCCGTGCGCATCACACCTTCCTCTTGGGGTTCCCGGACGTGTACATCTACGCGCATCGGTCCTTAGTTGAGATCTATCAAAAAGAAATCAAATGCGATTTATCTCCTTGGACCTTTGTACAGGCGGCATAGAGGTACCCCTTTGTGACACTTGGTTGAAACATATGTTATGCAATGATAATCCATGTAAATCCAAGCTAATTAGGACAAGGTGCGAACACTATTGGTATTCGATACATGAGGCTTGCAACTTGTAGGAAGTTTTATCCATAACACATATGAATTATTACTACCGTTGACAAAATTGTTTCTATGTTTTCAAAATAAAAAGCTCTAGCACATGTGTAATCCATGCTTCCCTCTACGAAGGGCCTTTCTTTTACTTTATTTGAGTCAGTTTACCCACTTCTTTCTATCTTAGAAGCAAACACTTGTGTCAATTGTGTGCACTGATTCTTACATGTTTACTTATTGCACTTGTTATATTACTTTATGTTGACAACTATCCATGAGATATACATGTTACAAGTTGAAAGCAATTGCTGAAACTTAATCATCCTATGTGTTGCTTCGAAACCTCTTACTTTGAATCTATTGCTTTATGAGTTAGCTCTTATGCAAGACTTATTGATGCTTGTCTTGAAAGTACTATTCATGAAAAGTCTTTGCTATATGATTCAGTTGTTTAGTCATTGTCTTTACCATTGCTTCGAATCACTTCATTCACTTCATATGCTTTACAATAGTATTGATCAAGATTATGATAGTAGCATGTCACTTCAGAAATTATCCTTGTTATCGTTTACCTACTCGAGGCGAGTAGGAACTAAGCAGGGATGCTTGATACGTCTCCAACGTATCTATAATCTGATGTTCCATGCTAGTTTTATGACAATACCTACATGTTTTATATGCACTTTATATCATATTATGACATTTATTGGAATAACCTATTAACAAGATGCCACAGTGCTAGTTTCTTTTTATTATGTCTGTTTATTGCAGAAAAGGCCCAAAAACCAAAGTGCTCGAAAAAATCCAGAAAAATCACATAAATTCTATTCCGCGAGAAGACTCACGGAGCCGAAGGGCCGGGCAGAGGAGGCCCAGGCCTCCTCCCCATTAGCCGGCGCGGCAGGGAGGCCGCCCCACCTAAGGTGTGGGCCCCCTGTGCACCCCCTTGCGCCGCCTCTTCGCCTATATAATCTCTCGTGACGTGAAAACCCTACACCAATCGACGAAACTCCGAAAGACTCCGGGCGTCGCCGCCATCGCGAAACTCCGTTTCGGGGACGAAGTCTCTGTTCCGGCACGATGCGGGACAGTGCCCAGTCATCTCATCACACCACCGCCATCTTCATCGCCGTTCTTGTCTCCCACGATGAGGAGGACTAGTTCTCCCAGAGGAGTGAGGGCTCTACGTAGCTATGTGGTTAATCTCTCTCTCATGTACCTCAATACAATAATCTCATGAGCTGCCTTACATGATTGAGATCCATATGATGAGCTTTGTATCACTATTAATCTATGTGCTACTCTAGTGATGTTATTAAAGTAGTCTATTCCTCCTCCATGATGTAAAGGTGACGGTGTGTGCATCATGTAGTACTTGGCGTAGGTTATGATTGTAATCTCTTGTAGATTATGGAGTTAACTATTACTATGATAGTATTGATGTGATATGTTCCCCCTTTCATAGCTATTGGTGACAGTGTGTATGCTATGTTAGTACTCTGCCTGAATTGCAACGGTCTATTATGCACTCTAGAGGTTACTTTAATATGAACTCCGAATGTTGTGGAGCTTGTTTACTCTGGCTTGAGGTGTGCTCTTGTAGCCCTACACAATGAATGGTGTTTGTTATCCAACAAGATAGTGTTTGAAAGTAGCACAAGTGAGGAGAAGTTATTTATTTATTATGTGATCAATGTTGAGAGTGTCCACTAGTGAAAGTATGATCCCTAGGCCTTGTTTCCAAATACTGCAAACATCGCTTATTTACTGTTTTACTGCATCTTTACTTCCTGCATATTTACTTCAGATCGCAATTACCGTTTACTACCATCTATACCTGTGTTTTAATATCTCTTGAACTAGTGCACCTATACATCGACAAGTGTATTAGGTGTGTTGGGGACACAAGAGACTTCTTGTATCTTAATTGCGGGTTGCTTGAGAGGAATATCTTTGACCTCTACCTCACCGAGTTCGATAAACCTTGGGTGATCCACTTAAGGGAAACTTGCTGCTGTTCTACAAACCTCTGCTCTTGGAGGCCCAACACTGTCTACAAGAATAGAAGCACACGTAGACATCAGGGACCTGGCGGCACGGACTCTTCTCCCTTCCTCGCCTCGGCCTCGCCGGGCTTGGGTGGCTGCGGGGTGCTGCTCCTCTTCTAGGTCTGGGACCACGGTACCAAGGGCGGCGGCCCTGGATGGCGGAGACGGCGTCGACCTGGTGGCGGGTGGCGAGCGTCCGGTGCTGCTGACCGTGGCACCGTGGTGGTGGTCTTCTCTTCGCCGGAGGAGATCGGCTAGTTGTGTGGGTAGCCTTGGCGGATCTCGCGATTCGTCGTCTAGCTCCCGATGGCGAGGCGCAGCTGGGAAAGCCGGCCGGACTTCGGTCATGGCGGATGATGGCGGCGGCTGTTCGTCGTTACCTTGTTGAAGACATTGTCTCTGTCTGCGTTCTTCGCCTGGCTGCTGGGAAACCCTAGACCCGGGTCTCCGGATCGGACGATGACGGCGTGCAACGCCGTTCTACCTGTTGGGGCATCGTTTTTGGAGCAGACAACATATGGTGGTGGTGCTGAGGTGGAGCGGTGTGCTTTGCTGTCGGCGTCGTCGAGTCGCCGCGGCATGGTGCAGTGGTGTCTCGGAGACTGATGCAGTGTGATGGACGCGCGCAGGATGGTGAAATCGTCTGGCGCCGTCGCGGCATCGATGGCAGGCCTGGCATGGTCAATGTGATGGTCTCTTGAAGATGGAGTCGAGGAAGACGACGGTAGCAACTTCTATGGCGTGTGCGTTGGCGTGCGTTGAGAGTCTGCTTGACTGGATGTGCTTCTCATCTGCTATTGGTCGGTCTGGGAAGTCATTTGGTTTTTTGAATGATGTGAGTTGGTGAATTGTCATCCCCTTCATCCCTCTGTAGGTTTAGCGAGGTGGCTTCGAGTTTGATCTTTTATATTGCTCTTGTAAGATGTTGTGAATAATCTAATAAAAAAGCCGTGTTCATCCCTTGGATGCAGAAGCTAGGGTGATATTTTCCCATTTCAAAAATAATATTCAGTGGTAACGTACATAAATATATATTAGAAAACTCACACGCCGATAAAATTTCTAATTATTTCAACCAATAATGTCTCACCACCGAATGAAAAACCTTAATTGCAGAGTATCAAGATAAACGAAACCACCACATGTGCTTTGCTATGCATAGAAACACCACTTCTCACAGAAAGTATAATCCGTATAATAGGTCATATGCGAATCATATGTTAAATCTTGGGTCTGGTTCCTCTTGGTCTGGGGCAAATAATGACCAGGTGATAATGAACACACACTTAAAAATACCGTCAATGATTTAAAGAAATCGTCCTAGAGCTTATCAAACCAAAAATAAAGTATAATTTGGCAATTAGTGTTGTACAATATGGTCAACATTTTAAGCAAGAAATTACCACGTTTCTTTTTTTGAATGGTTAAATTACCACGTTTCTCCACATGGATGATTTTGCTGTCAAAGACAAGACGCATGGGGCCAGGGGTCACGCACAAGCACATAGATCGTTCAACCTCACTGACAGGTGGGTCACCACGAGAAACTTTCATCTCCCTTCGCTGCTCCTCGTCCACCAAAGACCAGGGTCGTCTTTCTTCCTCCATGCCATCTCGGGCCTCGTCGTCTTCCCGATCTTTACAAAAAGAACCCCAAATCCAGAGCTTTCGTGCCATTGTCCCCGGCCCTCGACGGACGGTTCCCTTATTAAAGGCCATCTCCCCAACCAGACAGAGCTAGTACTCCTAGCACACTGCGTAGCAGCAGCAATGGTGGCTTCCTCTCCTCCATAAAGCCCCAGCCTGCCTGCGCTTCTTGGCGTGTTCTTGGGCTTTCCTCGTACGGACGGACGCAGCCATGAACATGCCCGGGGAGGAGTACGCCTACGAGTACGACAACGAGTTCGACCTCGAGAACCCCTTCACCAGCCCCGCCGACGAGCCGATCGCCAGCCTCCTCGACGCCGAGGGCCACCACTCGCCCTCCGTCTCCGCCGCCGCCTCCGCCGCCCGCCGCGACGCCGCCGGATTCATCTCAAAGGTAAAGGGGCCCGCCGCTACTATTTCCTCTTCTACTTTGTGGTTCTTTCTTTCTTTCTTTCTTTGCGGATTATTAGACGGCGGGGCGCATCCCCTTCCTATTTTGATCTGATCGTCCCGGTTCTTGTTCTTGGCCCAGGTGCGCTACGACGGCGAGCTCGCCGCGCACCCGCGGGTCGCCTACCTCGCTCTCAACTACGTGGATCGGTTCCTCTCCAAGCGCCAATTGCCGGTAAGCACGCGAAAGGTGGCGTATTTCCTGCCAAGATTTGCGCAGGAATCCGGTCTGATCTTTGTTTGTCCCCCGTGGTTTCTCGGCGCAGTTCGAGCACAAGCCGTGGGCGCCGCGGCTGCTCGCCATCAGCTGCCTCTCCGTCGCCGCCAAGATGCAGCGCGCCGCCGCGATCTCCGTCGCCGACATCCAGGTACAGACGGTTTCCTTCCTTCTTTTGTTGATGCTCTGCTGCGATCTTGGTGTGGGGATTAGTTAGTTAACCATCAAGCGTCCGTGCGTGTGTGCGCGCGGTGCAGAGGGACGAGGATTTCATGTTCGACGCGGCGACGATCCGGCGCATGGAGCGGGTGGTGCTGGGCGCGCTGGAGTGGCGCGCGCGCTCCGTGACGCCGCTCGCGTTCGTCGGCTTCTTCCTCTCGGCGTGCTTCCCGCCGCCGCGGCACCCGCCCCTGCTCGATGCCGTCAGGGCCCGCGCCGTCGACATCCTCATCCGCGCCCAGCCCGGTACGTACGTGCGCGCCGCGCCGGCGCATGCCACAATGCGCGAGAAAGAACGAACGTTTTCGCCGTCAGATTCCAACATTGGGCGCTCATCAGCTGTGGTTGCTCTGTTTT
Source organism: Lolium multiflorum (assembly GCA_030979885.1). NCBI lineage: Eukaryota > Viridiplantae > Streptophyta > Magnoliopsida > Poales > Poaceae > Lolium > Lolium multiflorum. The sequence continues at coordinate 71,748,358 of CM061748.1, read as the reverse complement.
GCAGAGGTGAAGATGGCCGAGTACCCGGCGTCCGTGGTGGCCGCGTCGGCGCTGCTCGCCGCCGCCGCAGAGGTCGCCGGCGCTCACCTCCCCGCCTTCCACGCCGCCGTGGCCGCCTGCCCCTTTGTAAATAGCGTGAGCATGATCGCACATTTTACCCACATTTTCCGCTAAACCCTCCATAATTCTCCACTAACCCACGATGATTTATCTGTCGCGTCAAACACACTCCACCAGATCGCCTCTCTGTGTTTAATTTACTCCTGCTGCTACTGTTTACCTTTCCGTAGTTATTTCCCCTCGTGAATTGGACCCAAACCGCAGCAGCGATTGACCCGCCCTGCTAAACTTTGTTGTTTTCTCGCCGCTCGACCTCGCCGGAGTTAATAATTTCGTCTGCTCTCACAATGATTACTGGCGTCGCATGCTTGCTATCCCAAACATCATAATTGTAATAACACTCCAAAGATCTGTGAAAGATCGTGGTGCTGATGTTTGTTTTATCCTTATATGTCCAGGAGAAGCTACGGGAGTGCGGCGAGGCTATGGCGGCGGCCTGCGGCATTGGCATCGGGACGGCGGTGACGGCGAGCGCTGACACGCCGGTGACGGTGCTGGGGCACGGCCACTACCGGAGCGCGAGCTCGGAGAGCGACCGGACGGTGGGATCGGTGGCCGATGCGAAGAAGCGGTGCATGGGGCCGCCGTCCCGGTGGGGGTAGGCGCGGCGTGCGGCGTGCGGCAGGAGGATGATGGCTCGACCTCTACGGGGCGTCAGTGACAGCTGGAAGAGTCAAGGATTCACTCTTCTTTTTTCTTCCCGAATTTTTCTTCTATTTTAGTCTTCTCGAGGTAAAGCTGGGACGCAGATTGGAGAAGAGAACCGGTGGTGGTAGCTGTCGTTTAATTGCTTTTTTTTTTCTTTCATGGTGATTTTTTTTTCTTCTTCGTTTAGTGGGTGGTGGCCTAGCGCTAGCAGGGGTGATTTTTGCGGCAGGGTAGAATGCTAGAGTGGTGGATGGACATATTGGGATGAGGAAGGAGGAAACAACAATCATGTTTTGTTGCTGGAAATAAGAACAAAATCATGCGCTCATGACTCCTGTCCCCTTGGTCACTTTCTCTGCAACATTTTTCTTGAATTTCAAATCCCTTAGCATTGGCAAAATTTGTATAGAATTAGCATTGGGATGAGAAATCTTGAGCTTTTTTTGGGTTTAAGAAAAGGAGGAAACGGAGGGCAGTCAACGTGGAAACGGCCAAAAGCCACCTGTCGGGACGGAAACGGGCAGCAGCAGCAGCCTTGGACGTTACCTTTACGGGCAGAGCCCTCCGGTAGATGGCCTACACGTGGCACCATCGTGGCCCACGCCCTGCTGGCTCCCGCCTCAGCGCATGCAGCTTGCATGCTGCTGTAGACGTACGCACTTACATATAGCGCGTCGTACTCGTACATGTAACGTACGTACACGCGTATGCGTGTAGCGTCGTAGACGCGAAACCGCTCTCATGACACCACGCACGGGCTCCTTTGGTATAGCGAAACTGACATGTGGGCGCAGACGTAGGTAAATTGCTCGGTCCACGGTAAAACTGTTTTACGCGTGCTACCGCGCGCTTTCCATGGCCAAAAAGAAGGGCCAGACGTTGTCACCACATGTGCCCCCAATGTTGCAACGCTCGCTCCAACATTTCTGCTTTTGTTTTTTTCTTTTCTCCTATAATTCTTGTTAACTTTTTTTTCTTTTCCAATTTAAGCACGACTATAATGAACAAAACAACTATACCAGATTCTCACCCATAGCCGCGGCCGCCAAAGCTCCGTCCACATAGCCATTCTACTCCCCATTTTCTCTTCCGACAGTCAGCCAGAGGCGTGGGGACCTCTTCTTGGAATTTTTTTGAACTACTTAGTCATTTATCGAATATAGAGTCAAAACTTAATATGATTCTAGGCTATTGAAGCATGTGTTGGTGAAATCTTAGCCCCTTGTGTTGGGCTATTGCGTCCACAGGAACCTATGTTGCTCATGTGATTAAAAAAATTGATTGTATTGTTTTGCCAGCATAAATATCCGCATACATATCGATTAATTTTGCTCCGCCCTGTTTTCATTTCAGCGGTCCTGTATATCCATATTCTAATAAGCACCCAGTCATTATTCGATATGCTTCGAATCCGTGGAGAAAATATGGTATATGATACGGCAATAGCAAAATCGGATCAGATCCGATTAATCCCTACCATCCCCTCTTCCGTCCGGTGGCCACGCCGATGCCTAGAGGAGTATGAACCCGTCCTGTTAGCATGTTTTGTAGGTCATGTTCTCTGTTGGCTTTTGTGTCTATGGAGGCATCAGATGGCGCATAGAAATAAGGTATCTTGGGCCTCTCCGTACCTCAAGGGCATCCTTATTGATAACAACGAAGGGTCCATGAGAGTTTTTGTCGCCATATAATTTGGTTCACTTTAGATCTTGACCATCGGTGTCTCCACCAAGCTAGGGAAACAATTTGATGGTTATTAGTATGGCGAGTTTGACATCTTCTCTCGCTCTCCTCTACAACAAGGTCCGGTTTCTTCAACCCTCTGGATTGGTGGTGAAGTATTGCAAGCCCGTACTGCGTGGGGTGCCTTCCTAGACGACGTTCCATCTGTGACTACTACATCTCGCTGTCCATGCTGATTGGCTATTGTGGTCTTCAAAGTCTTGTATGGCGAGGAAATTTGTAGGTGTCACTATATCGCTATAGTCTGTTCAATGTATTTTTCAACCTCCGGCGAACCATGAGCAAGTGAAGGACGAAGGCGACCAGTATGATTTTAAATTTATATTGGTCATTTTGTATCACTTGTATTATCTTCTATTTTGAACATCACATGCATATGAGAGGCCCTTTAGAGCATCTCCAGTCGCGTCCCCCAAAGCGTCCCCCAATGGGTTTTGGGGCGCGCCGGACAGAAAATGCGCTCCAGCCGCGTCCCCCAAAGCCCATTTTTGCCCGGCGCGGCCCGATACGGTGTCCGGCGCCCCGAGTCCGTCCCCGTCCCACAGGGACGCGCGCAGGCGCCGGACAAACTGAAAGCGAGGCGGGCTCCCACATGTCGGCGACTATTTGCATAAACCGTTGGTTCGCGCCTCTTTTCTCGTCGCTCCTTCCTTCCCGCGCCTCCCACCCCCCACCGCCGCTGGATTTCCCGGCCGTTTGGGCGTCGATCTCTCGAGAGTCGGCATCGTCGACACGGCTGGGGCTCCTGCCCGGTCGTGCCGCCGCCGCCGCGTCAACGCGTCCCGAACGCGCCGTCAAATCCGCCCCACCTCCGCGCACACGAAGGTGCTCGACGACTTGCCAGGTAGGCGCGATTGGCCGTTGTTTGTTGCGTCGTCTGCCTCGGCGCAATTTTAAACCATTGATTTTGCTTTAGCCATGGACAGCGACTATGAGATGCTTGCCCTGCTGCTGGAGGATGAGTGATGACCCACAAGTATAGGGGGTGTATCGTAGTACTTTCGATAAATAAGAGTGTCGAACCCAACGAGGAGCAGAAGGTGTTGACAAGCAGTTTCGATGAAGGATTCACTGTAAATGCTCACAGACAAGTATTCGGGGGTTTTGATATAGCAGATAAATAAAGTACAAGTAAATAAAATGCGAGAGAAATAATTGCAGCGAGTGGCCCAATCCTTTTTAGCACAAAGGACAAGCCGGTTTGTCTACTTATAATGACCAAACGTTCTTGAGGACACATGGGGATTTTTAATCTAGTGCTTTCGCTTCATACGGCTGATTAATCTTCATTGTTTTGATAAGTGTTGTGTGGGTGAACCTATGCTAATGCACCGCCCTTCCTAGGACTAATACATACTTGTGATTATACCCTTGCAAGCATCCGCAAATACAAGAAAGTAATTAAGATAAATCTAACCACAGTCTTAAACTCTGAGATCCTGCTATCCCTCCGCACCGATATACTAACGGGGGTTTAGGTTGCTGTCACTCGGCAACCCCACAATTAGCAAACGAATACAAGATGCACTCCCTAGGCCCATAAAGGTGAAGTATCATGTAGTCGACGTTCACATGACACCACTAGAAGAGTAACACCACAACTTAAATATCATAACATTGAATACTACTCAACAATAATTCACTACTAACATTTAGACTTCACCCATGTCCTCAAGAACTAAACGAACTACTCACGAGACATCATATGGAACATGATCAGAGGTGATATAATGATGAATAACAATCTGAACATAAACCTTGGTTCAATGGTTTCACTCAATAGCATCAATAACAAGTAGTAATCAACATCGGGAGAGTTTCCCCTATCAATTAATCAAGATCCAACCCAAATCGTTACAGCGGTGACGAGATGCAGCGGTGGAGATGGCGGTGTAGATGGTGGAGATGATGATGATGATGATGGAGATGATGTCCAGCTCGATGATGATGGCGATGGCGTCGATTTCCCCTCCGGGAGGAATTTCCCGGATTTCACCCCCGGAGAGCTCTTTTCTCTTTGGTGTTTCTCCGCCCCGCAGAGGCTGTCAATTCTCCGTAACTCCCGGGGCTTAGGTTTTCGGAACGAAGAAGTACGCGAAGGAGAGGCGGGGAGGCGTGGGCCCCCTCCCCACAAGGCGGCGGCGGGCCAGGCCGCCGGCCTATGGGGGGCATGGTGGCCCTCTCGGCTCCTCCTTTTGGCTCCCTTCATCATCTGGAAAAATAGGATTTTCCATATAATTTCCGTCAATTGCTGATCTTCCGAAATATGGTGTCCTGACGGTACTTTTTCCAGCAGAATCCTGACTCCGGTGAATAATTCTCCAATTATCACGAAACATGCAAAATAGATGAAATAACATAAGTATCATCTCTAAATATGAAATATATCAATGAATAACAGCAAATTATGATATAAAATAGTGATGCAAAATGGACGTATCAATGAGCAAGCCTTCGACGACGACCTGCGGGAGCATTTGCTGATCATCGCGTCCCTCCAAGACATGCTTGACGCTGAGGCGGAGAAGAGGAAGAGGCCGCGCCGCGGAGGATCAAGGCCTGGAAGAAGGAAGTCGAAGCCCGGCAGAGGATGGAGGGGCATGCCATGCGGCACAACGACTACTTCGCCGACGATGCAACACATGCCGACAATTTCGGCCGGTATAGGATGAGCAAGGGCCTGTTCATGAATATCCTCCACGGCGTTCGAGAGTTCGACCCCTACTTCAAGCTCAAGGTCGACGCCGTAGGCGTTCTCGGGTTCTCGTCCATTCAGAAGTGCCGCCGCCATGAGGATGCTTGCACACGGGCACCCGATACACAGGACGACTACGTTCGCCATTGAATGCATGTACAAGTTTTGCCGAGCTGTGGTGGGAAAGTTTGGCAAATACTACTTGAGAGGGCCAACTGAGGAAGAGACTGCAAAGATCATGGCACAAAATGCTGCCAGAGGATTCCTGGAATGCTTGGAAGCATCGATTGCATGCACTGGTCATGGAAGAACTGCCCGTTTGCTTGACAAGGTATATACAAAGGGCGTCATGGATATTGCAGTGTGGTGCTTGAAGCTGTGGCAGATTATGACCTGTGGATTTGGCATTCTTTCTTTGGCATGGCGGGATCACATAATGACATCAACGTGTTGCAGCGGTCTCCGGTGTTCAGCAGACTAGTGGAAGGGCATGCTCCACCATGCAACTATGAGATCAATGGCCACCAATATACCAAAGGCTATTATCTAGCCGATGGTATATATCCAAAATGGGCCACTTTTGTCAAAACAATCTCGAATCCATCTGGTCTGAAGAATTCCCACTTTGCTACACGACAGGAGGCTTGCAGGAAGGACGTCGAGCGGGCATTTGGTGTGCTTCAAGCATAATTTGCCATTGTCCGGTACCCTGCTCTAAGCTGGTCTCACGACCAAATGTGGGAGGTGATGCAGGCTTGTATGATCATGCACAACATGATCATTGAGGATGACCGCAAGAATCATGCGAGGACACATGTTGGTCCCTATGAGTGTCAGAGCCCTCTCGCGGAGGTTGATCATTAGTTGCTGCAGATTTTGCTGATTTTCTCGCTATGCACGCAGAGATCCGTGACAACAATGTTCATGATCAACTTCAAGCTGATCTCGTTGAGCATTTGTGGAGGATCAAAGGAGATACCGCGGCACCTTGATGTAGCATCTAGCCCTATTTATTATATTTGTTTACTTGTTTTATTGTTTGTTGTAATTTAATTTGAAAACAATCCTCGCAAATATTTTTATTCATATGCTACATTTGATTAATGGTTATGTGTTAAAAAAAAGTATTTTAAATGTTTGGGGGCGGCGTTTGGGGGACGCGGCTGAGGAGCGACGTCCCCCAAACGCTCAATCCAGCGCGGTTTGAGGGACGCTTTGGGGGACGCGGCTGGAGATGCTGAGATGCTCTTAGATGTCTTTTTTTTTAAAAAAAAAGTCCAGGAGGACTGTCTTGAACATAGGTTATGCTATGATACCAGGCCCACGAAGACACCGCAAGCGTGACAACAGGCGGGCCTTGGGCCGTCAGCCCAGCGACTCTACGACCCAAGCCAAGGAAGCAGACAACGCACCGGTACTTACAGAGCTAGGCAAGGGTTAGAGAGGCATCGATGAACTGTAATCAGAAATCCCCAAATCTCTCCCTGCTCTATCTCTCTTGATCCCAGATTCCTGTAACTATATGTATCGAGACTAAGGATCCAGCTGCCTGTGCGTGACGCGAGGACATTGATCCAGATCATAGCAAGTGGTACCAGAGTAGTTTCGGTCCTGGATTTTTCTTCCCGTGTGCGAATCGCTGATTCTGGTCGATAAATCCGGACGACGGGTGCGGATCCTTACGGATCTGCACAAAACACCCTCGGGTGTACCCTAATTCGGTCCGCCGGAGGATAGTATTCCACGACGGCGAAATCCGGCCGATTGAATCTGACCCAGCGGGTGGAGATGGCGGAGATGACTGTCGCCGATCTGCGCCAGTTGCTGGCGGCGACGATGGAGGCGAACAAGGCGACCGCAGAGGCGGGGCAGGCCAACGCTCTTTGCATCACGGAGATCAACTCGGCGCTCGACAAGCTCGCCCTCACGCAGCAGGATCTCGTGCGGAGCGCTGCGAAGGTGGAGTCTACCATCGACCGGGTAATTCAGGCCAACACCGGCTTGGATCGCTCAGTGGAGGAATTGAAGCAGTCGATGGAGCGGGTGGCGACGCGGCTGACGTCCATGGAGACAGCCGCTCCCAAGCTCTCGACGCCGGAGTCCGTTGATCGGGACCCGGGTCCGCTTCGGCCTGAAGGGCACCGTCCGCAACAACGCTTCCAGGGTACTGGTCTGGGAGAGAATCTCACCTCCAGCCGTGCCCTGGTCAGGGGTGAGCGATCTGTTACCCACGCTGAAACTTATGCATTGTCTGATATTGATGATGAAGATGAGCAAACCGAAACCGAACACACGTTCCATACTAATAGGCATGGTCATGGTCCTAGATTACCCAAATCTGATTTCCCTAACTTTGATGGTGATAATCCTAAGTGGTGGAAAAAGAGCTGTGAGAAGTACTTTAGGCTTTACAATGTTCAAAAAAATCTGTGGGTAGATTTTGCTACTATGCATTTTAGAGGCAATGTCGCATTGTGGTTACAAACATATGAAGCATTGCATAGTGTTGCAACTTGGCCAGAATTATGTGTAGGAGTTTTCACAAAATTTAATAGAGATAAGTATGCTAGGATCATGGACAGTTTCTTTGCTCATAAGCAAACTGGTTCAGTAGATGAGTATGCTCGCAAATTCGAGGAGCTTATGCATAAAATTCTGCTATATAATCACTCATATGATGAATCCTTTTTCGTAAGGCGTTTCCTAGCTGGGCTCAAATCAGATATTAGGAAAGCTATAAAACTGCATAACCCTAGCACAGTTGATCTGGTTTTTTCTATGGCGCAAACGCAGGAGGCTCTCATTGATGAGGACATCTCTCCACCACATAACAAGTATAGCCAGCGTGATACACTCAGACTGAAGTATAAACAGCATGGCCAACTGCCCGGATTTCTTGGGGCCCCTCCAGAACAGAAGAAACCAGAAGAAAAAACACCCGTGCATTCAAAGTTTGATTTACTGAGAGCTCAGCGTCGTGCACGGGGGGAATGTTTCAAGTGCGGTGAAAAGTTTAGCCCAGGTCACAAGTGCCCTGCTCAGGTGCAATTGCATGTCCTGGAAGAGCTTCTGGAGTCCTTGCATATTGCCGATGAAGCACCAACGATTGAAACTGAGAGCGCAGACTCTGATACGGCAGATTCTGAAACAGAAGAAATGATGAAGCTGTCAGTTCATGCAGCCTGCGGTACTACAAGTCGCAGGAGCATGCGTCTTGAAGGGGTTATTGGGAAACAGTCAGTCATGATACTCATTGACTCAGGTAGCTCAAGCAACTTCATGAGTCAACAATTAGCCGACAAGCTGAAAATGGAAACTGTGAGCATTCCTATGGCCAAAGTCAGTGTTGCAGGTGGTGGCACGATTAACTGTGACAAGATGCTACCTGCGGTTACCTGTACACTCAAGGGCATAAATTCACCACTGAATTGAAGCTGCTACCTCTCACATCCTATGACGTTATTCTGGGGATGGATTGGCTGGAGAACCAAAATAATGGCAAGATGTGGGTGAACTGGAAAAAGAAGACAATGCGCTTTAAGCATGACGGAACACGGATAACACTGCGTGGTGTGCAACCAAACACCGCCGTGTGCTCCCCTGTGACTGTTCAGGAGCTTGCCAAGATGGTCAAGAAAGGGGAAGTCTGTCAGATGATGGAGCTGTACAATATGACAGAAGAGACACCCACAATAGCAGAGGATGTGCCACCGGCAGTTCAGTCAGTTATCAGTAAATACAGTCAACTGTTTGCTGATCCAAAAAAGTTGCCTCCTCATAGAAAATTTGATCACCAAATTCCCCTGGTACCTGGGGCTGCTCTGGTGAATGTCAAGCCCTACCGGTATGCTCCTCACCAAAAATCAGAGATTGAGAAGCAAGTGAAAGAAATGATGCAAAGTGGAATCATTCAAGAGAGTACAAGCCCGTTTGCGTCACTTGTCATCCTGGTGCGCAAGAAAGACGGCACATGGAGGTTCTGCGTGGATTATTGATACGTCTCCGTCGTATCGATAATTTCTTATGTTCCATGCCACTTTATTGATGATATCTACATGTTTTATACACATTATATGTCATTATTATGCGTTTTCGGAACTAACCTATTGACGAGATGCCGAAAGGCCAGTTGCTGTTTTCGCTGCTTTTGGTTTAATCTAGTAAAGAAATATTTTCGGAATCGGACGAAATAAAGACCGAAGACCTTATAATTCCGGAAGCTTCGAGCAGGAGAGGGACGAGAGAGCCGGGGGACCCCACCACACCCGGCGCGGGCCAAGTGGGGGCGCCCCCCTGTGGTCTGGGCACCCCGTGGCCCCTCCGACTCCATCTCTTCGCCTATTTATTCGTCCCTGACCTAAAAACACCGATACGGAAGACGAGACCGAGAAAACCTTCCAGCTGCCGCCATCGCGAAATCAAGATTCGGGGGGACAGTCTCTGTTCGGCACCCGGACGAACCCCCGGAGTCGTCTCCACGCCGTCTCCACCGCCATCTTCCGGAGGGCTCCGCTGTAGCTATGTGGTTCATCTCTCTCTTTATGTGATCTAGTTGAATATCATCTATGTGCTACTCTAGTAATGTTATTAAAGTACTCTATTCCTCCTCCACGTGTGTAATGGTGATAGTGTGTGCACCGTGTGAGTACTTGGCATAGGCTATGATCATGATCTCTTGTAGATTGCGAAGTTAACTATTGCTATGATGGTATTGATGTGTATTATTCCTCCTACATATGCATGATGGTGATAGTGTGCATGCTATGTTAGTTCTTGGTGTAATTATGTTGATCTATCTTGCACTCTAAGGTTATTTAAATATGAACATTGCATTGTGGAGCTTGTTAACTCCGGCATTGAGGGTTCGTGTAATCCTACGCAATGCGTTCATCATCCAACAAAAGAGTGTAGAGTAGTCCTATTATGTGATCATTGTTGAGAGTGTCCACTAGTGAAAGCAGGATCCCTAGGCCTTGCTTCCAAGCATCGAATCTCCGTTTGTTTACTATTTTGCTGCATGTTTACTCGCTGCCATATTTTATTCAGATTGCTATTACTACTCATATACATTCATATTACTTGTATTTCACTATCTCTTTGCCGAACTAGTACACCTATACACCTGACAAGTGTATTTGGTGTGTTGGGGACACAAGAGACTTCTTGCTTTGTGATTACAGAGTTGTTTGAGAGGGATATCTTTGACCTCTTCCTCCCTGAGTTCGATAAACCTTGGGTAATCCACTTAAGGGAAACTGCTGCTGTTCTACAAACCTCGCTCTTGGAGGCCCAACACTGTCTACAAGAATAGAAGCACCCAGTAGACATCAAGCACTTTTCTGGCGCCGTTGCCGGGGAGGAAAGGTAAAAGGCACTCATACTCCGATTCCAGGTAACAGTACTTTTCGGCGCCATTGTGTGTGTGCTCGAAGCTATTTCCTTTAGACTCTGCAATTACATCTTTTTGTTTCTTGTTTACACTAGTTAGGCATAATGGACAACAATGACCTTTTTATTCTATTTCCTGATTTAAGACATGGATGGTTTGATGCGAAAATTAAAAAACCTATGGAACCTTATTTACATGATAGTAGCAATGTTATTAGTATGAATTCAATTACTGCTAATTCTATGAAGAAGTCTAAGCTTGGGGAAGCTAGTTTACATAAAAATAATCTTTTAGCTCCTCCGCTTTGGAAGAAATATTTTGCTCTGATAATGCTTTATCTCCCATATGCGATAACTCTAATCATGCTTCTGATATTTTAAATCCACCTGCTGAAAGTATTCCGTATAAAATACCTATGGAAATTATTGAACGTGTTATGGATAACCGCTATGCAGGGGATGGAACTGTCCATCCTGGAGATCATTTACTTTTGCATGAATTATGCGGGTTATTCAAGTGTGCAGGTATCTCTATGGATGAAGTGAAGAAGAAACTATTCTCTATGTCGATGTCTGTAAAGCGGCGCATTGGTATAAACTATTGAAGGACGGGCGCTCTCTTGATTGGAAGGATATTGTGCCTCTATTTTATTCCAAGTTCTATCCTCCAAGTGAAATTCACAAAGATCGAAACCATATATATAATTTTTGGCCTCATGATGGAGAGAGTATTGCCCAAGCATGGGAGAGATTGAAGACTTTAATGCTCAAATGCCCCAATCATGAGCTTCCAGGTAATATCATCATTGATAATTTCTATGCAAGACTTTCTTTTCAAGATAAGACCTTGCTGGATACTACTTGTTCTGGATCATTCACGAGCAATAAAGAAGAGTTTAAAAGGGACCTTCTTGATCGGATTAAGGAGAACGCTGAAGATTGGGAGAACGACAAAGGTAAAGAGTCAGGTATAAACTATGATTATGAATGCATTGAAACTTTTATGAATACTGATAAATTTCGAAATATGAGTGCTACTTATGGTCTTGACTCTCAAGTTGCTGCAAATCTTTATAAAGCCTTTGCTTCTCATTTAGAATTGCCTAAAAGAATTTTGATAAGTATCATGAACCTTTTAAAGAGGCTTGCATGAAGAATGACATTGTTGTTAATGATTGCAATAAGCATGCTCAAACTCCTAAGAATGCTATTTCCTATAAGCATGTTAATTTTTGTGGAATACATAGACCTTGTGGAATTAATCAAATAGAAGATGAATATTGTATCCATCACAGAAATGAAAAAACTAGAAAGTGGTCTAGAGCTCTAGATGATCTTGGAGAAAAAGTGTGTGTCTATCCTTTTATTTGTGAACTTTGCCATAGAGTTGGTCATTTTAATTTTCAATGTTCCTCCAATGATAATTCAAACCCCATGAGTGCTGCAAATTTGTATTGTGATGATGAAATTATTCCTAATCAGCATGATGAACTTACCTTATTTTTGAAGTGTGAAGAGTTATCAAGAAAAATTTCTTTGTTAAATATTAACGATCTTGATATTGATGATGTCCTGCATGGTTGTCTTTCTTACATTAATAATTGCCATACAAATACTTACATACAGAATATTTTAGAAGATGACACCTTGCCAAAATATGATAGGACCGATGTGTGTTTTCAATTAATTAATGAAAAGGAGGGATCCTCCCAAGTTTCTTCTATTGTTTCTAAAAGTAAATCAGGTTATGCGGACAAGCCACCCTTCAAGCCTCTTCCTCCTAAAGAAGGGAATGAGGAGAAGGAAGAGAAGAAGAAGAAGGAGAAGAAGAAGGGAACGAAGAAGAAGAAGAAGAAGGAGAATAAAAAGAAAGAGGTAACGGCGTATCCCCGCGTGAACGAGATAATGCTAGGTAACCGTAAGTATGTTGCTCCTAATGATTATTGTGATAATGAATCTGAATACGATGATCTTCCTATGCCCTTTACATACATTAGCGATCATGATTTGAATGAGCACACTACCTTTGATATTGGAAATCTCTTTGGTACTGATTATGAAAGTAATGATGATAGCATTATTCATGTCCCCTTAAACGATGATATTGAAAGCTCTAAGCTTGGGGATGTTGTGCTTGAAGATCCTATATTTGAGACATCTACTTTTAGTGAAAATGATGATATTACATATTCAGGTTTAGATAATTGCTATAGAGATGTATATGACACATGTTACAATTATCCTTATGAAACTTGTCATAGTTATGATGGGCTTGCCAAAAACAATTCTTTTAATATGCAACTTGTTTACCATGTTCAAATTCTTGATAATAATCTTGCTCCAATTACTATTAATGAGAATAACTCTTCTTATGCCAAAATTAATGATACTTCTATGCATATGAACCATGATAAGAATGTTTTAAGTGACGGGTATATTGTGGATTTCATCAATGATGCTACTGAAAGTTATTATGAGAGAGGGAAATATGGTTATATGCATCTTAATAATATTAAGTTTCCCCTCTTTATGTTGAGAATCTTTAAGTTACTCGTGTTTTATCCTCTTATGCTTGCCACTTTGCTCTTCATGAATTCATTTGTGTATAAGATTCTTTTGCATAGGAAGCATGTTAGGCTCAAATGTGTTTTGAATTGCCTCTTGAAGCTCTCTTTTGCTTCAAATACTATTTCTTGCGGGTGCATCACCAAAATTGCTGAGCCCATCTTAATGGCTATAAAGAAAGAACTTCTTGGGAGATAACCCATGTGTTATTTTGCTACAGTACTTTGTTTTATATTAGTGTCTTGAAAGTTGTTTACTACTGTAGCAACCTCTCCTTATCATGTTTTTGTGCCAAGTAAAGTTTCTATGTCAAAGTTGATGTTATATTTGGGATCGCTGCAGAAACAGCATTGCTGTCTGTCACGAATCTGGGCACAGTTTTCTGTAGAAAATTGAAAAAATCTGCCAATTTACAGCGTGATCCTCAGATATGTACGCAACTTTCATTAGTTTTGAGTTTTTCCATTTGAGCAAGTCTGGTGCCAGCTTTAAATTCGTCTTTACGGACTGTTGTTTTTGACAGATTCTGCCTTTTATTTCGCATTGCCTCTTTTGCTATGTTGGATTCATTTCTTTGATCCATTAATGTCCGTAGCTTTATGCAATGTCCAGAAGTGAAAAGAATGTTTGTGTCACCTCTGAACAATTTTTGATTATGCACTAACCCTCTAATGAGTTTGCTTGAAGTTTGGTGTGAAGGAAGTTTTCAAGGGTCAAGAGAGGAGGATGATATACTACGATCAAGAAGAACGAAAAGTCTAAGCTTGGGGATGCCCGGTGGTTCATCCTGCATATTTCAAGAAGACTCAAGCATCTAAGCTTGGGGATGCCCAAGGCATCCCTTTCTTCATCGACAAAGTATCAGGTTCCTTCTCTTGAAACTATATTTTTATTCTCACATCTTATATACTTTACTTGGAGCGTGTGTGCTTTTGTTTTTGTTTTTGTTTGAATAAATGATTGTTTGGGAGAGAGACACGCTCCGCTGGTTCGTATGAACACATGTGTTCTTAGCTTTTAATTTTCATGGCGAAGGTTGAAGCTTCGTTAATTGTTATATGGTTGGAAACGGGAAATGCTACATGTAGTAATTGGTATAATGTCTTGAATAATGTGAAACTTGGCAATTGTTGTGCTCATATAGATCTTGTTTAAGCTCTTGCATCATGTACCTTGTACCCATTAATGAATAATTACATAGAGCTTGTTAAAATTTGGTTTGCATGATTGGTCTCTCTAAGTCTAGATATTTTCTGGTTGAGGTGTTTGAACAACAAGGAGACAATGTAAAGTCTTATAATGCTTACAATATATTTATATGTGAGTCTTGCTGCACCATTTCATACTTGAGTTTTCTTCAAATAACCTTGCTAGCCTAAACCTTGTATCGAGAGGGAATACTTCTCATGCATCCAAATACTTGAGCCAATATTCATGCCATTTGTGTCCACCATACCTACCTACTACATGGTATTTCTCCGCCATTCCAAAGTAAATTGCTTGAGTGCTACCTTTAAACCATTCAAAATTTATCACCTCTGATTTGTGTCAATGTTTTATAGCTCATGAGGAAGTATGTGGTGTTTATCTTTCAATCTTGTTGGGCAACTTTCACCAATGGACTAGTGGCTTCATGCTTATCCAATAATTTTGCAAAAAGAGCTGGCAATGGGATTCCCAGTCCCAAATTAATTAACAAAAATAGACACTCCTCCATGGTATGTGATTGTTGGACGGCACCCGAAGGATTCGGTTAGCCATGGCTTGAGAAAGCAAAGGTGGGGAGGAGTGTCATCATAATAAAACTAAAATTAAAAGGCACTCCTTCGTGGTATGAGATTGTTGGCAGGGATTCGGTTAGCCATGGTTTGTGAAAGAAAGGTTG
This sequence comes from Lolium multiflorum, assembly GCA_030979885.1. Classification (NCBI taxonomy): domain Eukaryota; kingdom Viridiplantae; phylum Streptophyta; class Magnoliopsida; order Poales; family Poaceae; genus Lolium; species Lolium multiflorum. Next base: position 71,733,314 of record CM061748.1, on the reverse strand, counting down.
GAAGGAGTGCCACCCAAAAATAAAATAAAATGGGAGCCGCTCTTTGAAGGTTTGTTTGGCAAGGGGGTTAGAGTACCTGCTACCATTCATTGACAACAACAAACACTCCTCAAAACTTTCCTTTTATGCTCTCTATATGTTTTCAAAATCAAAGCTCTAGCACAAATATAGCAATCGATGCTTTCCTCTTTGAAGGACCATTCTTTTACTTTATTGTTGAGTCAGTTTACCTATTCTTCCTATCTTAGAAGCAAACACTTGTGTGAACTGTGTGCATTGATTCTTACATGTTTACCTATTGCACTTGTTATATTATTTTGTGTTGACAATTATCCATGAGATATACATGTTAAAGTTGAAAGCAACCGCTGAAACTTATATCTTCCTTTGTGTTGTTTCAAAGCTTTCTACTAAGAATTTATTGCTTATGAGTTAACTCTTATGCAAGACTCATTGATGCTTGTCTTGAAAGTATTATTCATGAAAAGTCTTTGTTATATGATTCATTTGTTTACTCATTACCTTCATCATTGCTTCGAATCTCTCTGCATTTATCTCATGTGCTTTACAATAGTATGATCAAGGTTATGATGGCATGTCACTTCAGAAATTATCTTTGTTATCGTTTTACCTGCTCGGGACGAGCGAACTAAGCTTGGGGATGCTGATACGTCTCCGTCGTATCGATAATTTCTTATGTTCCATGCCACTTTATTGATGATATCTACATGTTTTATACACATTATATGTCATTATTATGCGTTTCCGGAACTAACCTATTGACGAGATGCCGAAGGCTGTTTCTGCTGCTTTTGGTTTCAGAAATCCTAGTAAAGAAATATTCGGAATCGGACGAAATAAAGACCGAAGACCTTATAATTCCCGGAAGCTTCCAGAGCACGGAGAGGGACGAGAGGGGAGCCGGGGGCCCCACACCACACCCCGGCGCGGGCGGGGGTGGCGCGCCCCCGTGGTCAGGCACCCCGTGGCCCCTCCGACTCCATCTCTTCGCCTATTTATTCGTCCCGACCTAAAAACACCGATACGGAAGACGAGACCCGAGAAAACCTTCCAGAGCCGCCGCCATCGCGAAATCAAGATTCGGGGACAGAAGTCTCTGTTCCCGGCACCTGCCGGACATTGCCCCAGTCGTCCACCGCCGTCTCCACCGCCATCTTCACCGCCATCTGTCTCCATGATGAGGAGGGAGTAATTCACCCCGGGGCTGAGGGCTCCGCTGTAGCTATGTGGTTCATCTCTCTCTTTATGTGATCTAGTTGAATATCATCTATGTGCTACTCTAGTAATGTTATTAAAGTACTCTATTCCTCCTCCACGTGTGTAATGGTGATAGTGTGTGCACCGTGTGAGTACTTGGCATAGGCTATGATCATGATCTCTTGTAGATTGCGAAGTTAACTATTGCTATGATGGTATTGATGTGTATTATTCCTCCTACATATGCATGATGGTGATAGTGTGCATGCTATGTTAGTTCTTGGTGTAATTATGTTGATCTATCTTGCACTCTAAGGTTATTTAAATATGAACATTGCATTGTGGAGCTTGTTAACTCCGGCATTGAGGGTTCGTGTAATCCTACGCAATGCGTTCATCATCCAACAAAAGAGTGTAGAGTAGTCCTATTATGTGATCATTGTTGAGTGTCCACTAGTGAAAGCAGGATCCCTAGGCCTTGCTTCCAAGCATCGAATCTCCGTTTGTTTACTATTTTGCTGCATGTTTACTCGCTGCCATATTTTATTCAGATTTCTATTACTACTCATATACATTCATATTACTTGTATTTCACTATCTCTTCGAACTAGTACACCTATACACCGACAAGTGTATTTGGTGTGTTGGGGACACAAGAGACTTCTTGCTTTGTGATTACGGGGTTGTTTGAGAGGGATATCTTTGACCTCTTCCTCCTGAGTTCGATAAACCTTGGGTAATCCACTTAAGGGAAACTTGCTGCTGTTCTACAAACCTCTGCTCTTGGAGGCTCAACACTGTCTACAAGAATAGAAGCACCCGTAGACATCAATTATCGTGGCCTCAATTGCATCACCATCAAGAACAAGTACCCGATGCCAATTGTTGATGAACTCCTTGATGAATTGGCCGGAGCAAAGTGGTTCACTAAGATAGATCTTCGAGCAGGATATCATCAGATCAGAGTGGTACCAGCTGATGAGCATAAGACTACATTCAAGACTCATCAAGGGCTGTACGAATTCAGAGTAATGCCATTCGGTCTCACGAATGCACCAGCGACATTTCAGTCCACCATGAACGCCCTTTTCGCTGAGATATTGAGGAAGCATGTTTTGGTTTTCATGGATGATATCCTAATCTACAGCCCTACCATGGAGAGTCATATAAAGCACTTGGAGCAGGTGTTTCACATTCTGCAACAGAATGAGCTGTCGGTCAAGCAGTCTAAGTGCTCTTTTGCCCAACAGAAGTTGGAGTATTTGGGGCATATAATCAGTGCTCAAGGGGTTGCAACAGATCCGGCAAAAGTGCAAGCAGTTCAGAATTGGCCAGTGCCCAAGAATGCAAAGCAATTGCGTGGTTTCCTGGGCCTCACCGGCTACTACAGGAAGTTTATAAGGAACTACAGTTTGATTAGTCGCACACTGTCCAATCTCCTGAAGAAAAACACGTTGTTCTCTTGGACATACAATGAGCAACATGCTTTTGACTTTCTCAAGGAAAAGATGCTTGCAGCTCCAGTCTTGGCCCTGCCAGATTTCTCGATACCATTCACAGTTGAAACAGACGCAAGTAAACGAGGTGTGGGAGCAGTACTGACAAAAAAGGGCCACCCTCTGGCATATCTCAGCAAAGCTTTGGGACCCACGGCCCAAACCATGTCCACATACGAAAAAGAGTGTCTGGCAATACTCTTGGCAGTGGAAAAATGGCGCTCGTACCTGCAACATGCTCAGTTCACAATAATCACTGATCATAGAAGCTTGGTTCATCTATCTGACCAAAAGCTCACAAGTGATATGCAGCAAAAGGCATTTGTGAAACTTATGGGTTTGCAATACAAATTGGTTTACAGGAAGGGCAAAGACAATTCAGCAGCTGATGCTCTATCTCGGATACCTACTGCCAATGAACTTCATGCCATATCTCTTTGTCGTCCAAGGTGGCTGGAGATTATTATTGAGGGCTATGACAAGGACGACAAAGCAAAAACACTTCTACAAGAGTTGAGCATTGCTTCTCCTAATGCGCAAGGCTACTCACTACACCAGGGGCTTATCCGACACAAAGACAGAATATGGTTGGGACACAACAGGGAAGCACACCAGGCAATCTTATTATCCTTGCATGATAGTGGTGTCGGCGGCCACTCAGGAATTCTCGGAACATATCAGAGAATAAAATCCCTCTTCTCCTGGCCAAAAATGAAGGAAGACATTATGAAGTATGTGAGGCAATGCTCTGTGTGCCAGCAAGCTAAGGCGGAACACATCCGTATCCCTGGACTGCTTAATCCCCTACCGATTCCCATAGAGGCATGGAACACAATCAGCCTTGACTTTGTTGAAGGATTGCCAAAATCGGGCTCTTACAATTGTATCCTGGTGGTGATCGACAAATACACCAAGTATGGGCACTTCCTTCCATTGTCCCATCCGTACTCAGCCCTGACGGTTGCCCAGAAATTTGTAGACAACATCTACCGACTGCACGGTCTCCCGAGTGTTATCATCTCCGATAGGGATCCGGTGTTCACAAGCAAACTGTGGCAGGAGCTGTTTCGTCTGTCAGATACCAAAATGAATATGAGTTCTGCGCATCATCAACAAACGGATGGTCAAACCGAGAAGCTGAACCAGTGCCTCGAAACATATTTAAGATATGCTGTGCATGCATCCCCGAAGAAATGGTCGCAGTGGTTACCTCTAGCGGAGTACTGGTACAATACAAATCACCATTCGGCTCTGGGTAAAACGCCATTTGAAGTGTTGTATGGCTATAAGCCTAGACACCTGGGAGTGAGCAATCTACAGTCAGCAACATCCAGTGACTTGGCAGGATGGTTGCAGGAAAGGGAAGAAACAGCAGCTCTTCTCCAACAGCACCTATTGCGTGCACAACAGCGAATGAAAGCTCAGGAAGACAAGCACCGGACCGAGCGAGAATTCCAGGTTGGTGATCTCGTGTACATGAAACTGCAACCGTATGCACAAACAACTATCGCCAAGAGATCAAACCAGAAGCTGGGATTTAAATTCTTTGGACCATATGAGGTACTCGCGCGTGTGGGCAAAGTTGCATATAAGCTGAAACTTCCTCCAGGAAGTCAGATACACCCTGTGCTGCATGTTTCCCAATTGAAGAAGTCTGTTCCCGCTAATCAGGTGATTGATTCTGATCTGTCGTCCCAGTTCCTTACTGATGAGTGTTTCCTGGTCGAACCATTAGCACTCACAGGTCGACGAACGATCAAGAGAGGACGTGGCTTCGTGGAGCAAATTCAAGTCTCCTGGACAGGACTCCCTGATGGACTGAAGACCTGGGAATCTGAAGCTGCCTTGCGCCATCGCTTCCCAGGAGCCGCTGCTTGGGGGCAAGCACCGTTTCAAGGAGGGGCACCTGCTATGATACCAGGCCCACGAAGACACCGCAAGCGTGACAACAGGCGGGCCTTGGGCCGTCAGCCCAGCGACTCTACGACCCAAGCCAAGGAAGCAGACAACGCACCGGTACTTACAGAGCTAGGCAAGGGTTAGAGAGGCATCGATGAACTGTAATCAGAAATCCCCAAATCTCTCCCTGCTCTATCTCTCTTGATCCCAGATTCCTGTAACTATATGTATCGAGACTAAGGATCCAGCTGCCTGTGCGTGACGCGAGGACAGTGATCCAGATCATAGCAGGTTAGGACGTGACATTTTGACGGGTGGCATTATGCCGCGTCTAACATGTGCCAGCGCGGGTGTAGCTCGACCCTTTTTTCACCGGAAATTCCGTGGCGATTTGCGTTGACGCGCGCGCGACCGGACCGTGGTGGCCGCCTGGCCGGGCTTTTTACTCGAGTGTCATCTATTGCTCGTGCCGCCGGTCGGCATGTTCTACTCGAGTCACTGTGCAATAAATCGACTGCTCGTATGCGGTCGCCATGCGTGGACACGTTCAAATCATTGCGTTGGAGTGGGTTGCTACCGTTATGTTCAAATTTTACACGTACTTGCCTCATACGTAGATAGAGGTAGAGCAAGTGTTGTATTTTTTTATGAAGTATATTCTTCTCGCTCGTTCTAAATGGTCAATAATCCAAGTAGTTTCTAGTTTGTATCCTCCAAGTATTGCTGAATACGTATTTGACAACTGGTTATGTGTAATCGATCACAAGTAGGAGTACTTCTATCTTGAATCAGATGTCACAGACCTATATCCACACATATTTATATACTAAAACGCGTTTAGATATTTGCGTAGCGACAAAATTGCTATAAGTAATTCCGGGCAGGAGTATACAATTTATTATGTTAGAGCGCTTGTCGTAATATGGTCGCTTCGGCTGTGTGAAATGACAAGGTTTAAAAAATGGTAAGATTTTCTTCTTCTCTTATGCAGTACCGATGCGTCTCTACAATGGGAGATTTTTATCCCACGCCGATGGCTGTGTGATCTACGGATTGATCCTCCACCACCATAAAAGAGCTTTGTAAGACGTACTTGTTTTCACATTTTGTTTTATTGGTTTATGCGGGTGTGTGCATCCTATCTTTGCAGTTGTCGGGTGTAACCACGTTTGTTTTGTAGCTTTGCCATGCTACTTATGAGTAATATAGCATCTCATATCGGAAAAAAAAACTACTAAACTAGGTATTGTGAGAGTCCTATCTGTTATGTTCGTTTAGAACTTTCAAGCAACCAACATGATGTTGTTGAGTAGGAGACACATCTCAGAATTAGGACCACGGTGAACCAGAATTCACGATGTATCTATACAGTTGAGTCTTTTTCTATGAACATCAAACGATGTATATATGCACTCGATCGCAATGAAAAACCTATGGGCAAAATTGGAGACGAGAGACTTTTCTCTATTCTCTCCTTCTACAGTATACCATAATGCCAATGCAGATCAGAACCCAATCAGTATAGGGTGAAAAACGCAGAGTCATCAGCGTGTCTTCCCTTTGAACGGCACCAGATCTGGGGTGATGAGGTCGTCGACCGTGATGAGCAGTTTGGAGCAGGCTCGCTTCCTCTCGAATTGAAGAAAAACTGCCAAAAAGCTGAGGCTTTACCTAAAAGGGCTCGGGAGCCTTTAGATCTTACCGTTACGGACAGCTTATTAATGCCATGAATGTAAGGTCATTATCACTAAGGCTGCCTGCATAGCTTCTGTGTTCCTCGGCTCGGCTATCTGTTTCTTTTTTTTTTAGAACACAGTTCAACCTTCAGAAACACGCACGTACACTCACCCTATAACGCACACACTTATAACCTACCACTATGAATACCTTCAAGGGACCGAGCCGGCATATGTTGAGGTTGGACGAAGCCACCATTGGCGCCTCGCTGTTGACGGGCAAGTCATCTACCACTGAAAGCAAAGCGCCGATAAATCAAAAAATTAATCCACGTAAATGCAAACATTCATGCCAAGTCTAGGACTTGAAACCTGAGTGAGCTGGTTCCACCACAAGGAACCTAACCACCAGAGTCAAGCTTAGTTTGTGGCTATCTGTTTCTTGCTAAGCTCAGCAACTGACGCTCATGTTGGTGAGATCGCAGCTTCAATTAATATCTTTGGTTAAGGATGTGAGAACAGTTTTGCTCAATTGGAGAAACAATGATTAAGAACCTTGTTTGAAGATGTCAATTCGGGTAGAAAATGACATCAAGCCTAAGAAGGAATGAGATGGTAACAAAATAGGGGTAATCAGGAAAGAGGGAAAGCCACAATATCACTGTTGTTCTTTTTTTATATTATGAACACTTCTATGTTGTTATAGACTCTACTAACATCAAATTTAACCATCATTTTAATGAGCTATCTCTTTAGAGTTAGTTTCAGACCTTGTCTTGCCTTGACTCGACAGACTCATTTTCTAGGTTTAATTAGTGCGAATAAGATTGCTCGTCTCTTATAGAGATTTATAATTGCTCTTATTATGAGCATGAGCATATACAAGATAACCTTGAGCTATTCCATTTTCATACGCCTAGAATTAAATACTTTTCAGATTGTTTTCATAGTTCAACGTCATGTCATGTTCCATGTGATTTATAGCCTAATTGGGCATGCATCGCTTTTAGCGGTGACGATGACAACATTTGAAAGTGTTTTGGAGAAAAAAAGATTGTGAAGATCGAGTTCAACAAAAAGATGTTGGTGATGGATTCTTGACGATTTAATAATGTATTGCATTGAGCGAGGGAGTTCCAAAATTTTAATCGATAATTAATAAAAATAAAACCCATAATTTTCCTTTTAAAAAGGGTAGAGATTTGCCATTGCCAAGGAATTTTCTATGTCATTATAGATTCATTGTCGCTATGTTTTTAGGTTATTTTTATATTCAAATATGTCAATCGATCGTGTTAGAATCATAGCATTAATGTTTTAGACTATTTTGATGTTTACATCATTTTTTTTCTAAAGTTGCATACACCATGGACTCTTTCTTTCCGTGGCCCCGAACGAATCTCACCAAGCTTAGGGCCGTGTTCGGAGTGGGTAGGAGCGTGATTGGTTGCTCGCGGTGTCAGTTTCTTGCTTCAGGGGAGAAGAAAATGGCTCGTTTGGTTGCCCAAGAGAAAAAAGATTTCCTGCATCACACGAAATTTAAAGCACCCTAGAGCCTGTATGAGGGGGCACGCTTGATTTAACCGTGCCCGGCAAGTCAACTTCTTCTCGCACTAGGTGGGGAAATTTAGCGCCAAGCTCGTGTGAGGGAAGGATGATGGGAGGTCACACGTGTACGAGAAAATACGGTGGGAGAAATTCGGTCACCTCCCGCCAATACCGGCCGCCCATTTACACCGCCCCGCCTCACCGCCAAAAGTCGCGCCGCCATCTAGATTTGGTAGCTTAGATCTGCAAGGCTTGGATAGTTTGCTTCAATCAGGAGGTGGTGTAGTTGTGTCGAGCACCTTATTGTCCGATCTTCATAGTTTGTTTATGTACTTTATTAGTAAAGTGTTGGCCAGAAAGATTATTAGTGTGCTTCCTTATAAGGTGCTTGCTTACCTTTGTTTTGCCTCTATGATTCTTTGATTTGGTCTGTATGGCGCGAGCTTGCTTGATCTGTTGGCGAACAAGGTGTTACCGGCGGTGCCGCTCCGGTACATCCTGGTGGCTGATAGTTACTGCCGAGTTTGGAAGAGGCACATTATGGTATGGCTTACTGTTGTGTCCACCTTCGTGTTGAACATGGTGTGTGGGTTCATCAACAACGGGTTGCCAATGGACAAGGGAGTCAAGATGGTGCAACTTAAAGCTATTGCGAAGGTTGTTCTCAAGATTAGTGGCCGTGATGTTGGACATGACCAGATCTACAACCTTCTACGACACAGGAAAGGTAGGTGGGTTCATGTCATGAAGGTTAAAAATCTTGAAAATATGCGTTGGTTGGAGAAGACAACAACTATAATGATGGATGACGATGACTACTTTGTCCACATCAAGGTAGGATCAATGCATGTCCTGTTCCAGTTCATTCACCAAGTCGTTAGCTTACAAATGACCAACAACTAACTAACCTCTTACTTGTAGACTCACCCTAACAACGAGCTGATTTGATCAACAAGCCCATAGAAAACTATGCTCAGATGAAGATCATCTACACCGGGCGTGTTCCAGCAGGTCCGATCTCTCCCTCTGCGATCCACCGTGCTCTCAGCCGGGATCACAAGACACATGCCAACATGTATCTTGTGATGACTCCTAAAGACAGGATGGCCTGAGCATTGTGTTGGGTGCTTGTTGTCGTGCTTGTTCTGGTGCTCATGATGAACATCACGTCCATGATCTATATTTTAGGAGTAGCTAGGTTTGATCTAAACTAATTCGAAGTCTGTATATTTTGTGAGGTAGTACTTATGTAACCTCTCGGTTGATGAACTTGTGTTGCATCACGAGAAATTGTTCGTGAACTCATGGTGCAACACTATGATCCACTGCTAAAACTATGTTAGTGTTGCTGATTATGTGATTTACGGTTGTCGTCGTCTTTTTTCTATTGCGTCAAACACCTTGTAAGCATTGTTTGTTAACTAGGTAAGCTCGCCACAAATGCTACGAGCGTGTCGGGGAAACATGATGTAACCAAACGCCCATCCATTTCTCGAAACGCAATTTTTAGGCGACCAAACAATGAGAACTTGGCTTCATCAACGATGGCCGGGAGAAATTACTAGCAATCAATTAAGTTGCACAACATAGAATAGAGATTGTATGTTCACGCAAAACTTTAACTTAGCCAAATTCTACCGATACATGAAAACGCTACGAGCAACCAATCAAGCCTAGGTAGCTGGCGCGATGGATGGGCATGACACGCGACCACGCGAGGCGTGCATCGGCACAACGCTTCCGGCTACAGTGGGTGCAGCAAGTCACTGCGACCAGCTCACGCACTGGGGTCTCTGGGTAGCGCAGGGACGAGAGCGAGCGAGACAAGCGCGCGGAGGTAGCTGGGAGACGGCACATGACCATGGCCTGCCCAACTGCCCAAGGAGCGTGGAAGGCTGCTCCTGCCTGCTTGCTGCTGCAGTAGAGTAGCTAGCAACCCGTCGTAGCAGTTGCATGCTCCAAGAAACGTGCGCATATCTTGGCTTTCCTGTCGTGTCCACGTCTATCCACTCCGTCCTGCTCAACTACATGGCTTAGCTGCAGTGGCCTGTCACAGAGGGCGTGCCTATCGGAGACAAGTAGAGGCGATGAGCGGCCGGGCGCGACGAGGATCAAATGAACCGCGCGAACGGGGTAAGAACACCTTCATCATATCTGGTCCGTTGAACACCGGCGCCTCGATGGTCGCTGGCTGCTCCACGGTCACGGGCTTCTCTCTGTCATATACTGTCATCAGCAACTGACACATCGTTGAGATATTTGGTGGCCAATTATTATAGGATTTTGTTGGGGCAGCAACAAGCTTATCAGTGCAGTGGTGTATCTCGAGAAGGAAAAGAAAAAGGAAACTCATCCTAAGCAGAGGAAATTGCACATAACACCATATGTTGGGACATGTTTTGCACAGAACCACAACCATGTCTTGTTTTTGCACAGAACACCATATTTTGTTGTAATTGTTGCACAAAACACTAAATAGGGATATTAGCTTGTTTAACACACAATTAGGCTCATGGGTTGGTTATGTGCTGCCCGCTCGAGCCCGCCCATTAGTGGCCGAGGGAGGTGAGGAGACGCGGGCCCACGCGCACGTACAAACGCCGGCTGGTCTTAATAAATGAAGATCGCGGTCGCGGTCCAATCACTTATCGTCCCCACGCACATGCGCTAGCTGATCTTAATAACCAGGCGCGGAGGCCAGTGTCGGCCATCCTGTTGCGCGGCTCCGCGTGCCGGCTCGAGATCCTCCGCAGCCAAGCCCACCTCCCGCTGGATCTGCAGCCTCGACGACGATGATGTCGATAACGAGGCCTGGGAGGCGTACCAACCGCTGCCACCGCCGCCCGTCAAGGAGGAGGAGTACGTGCCAACGAAAGACGAGTGTTCGGGTTACACCTTTCCTACGCCGCGCCATGGATGCCCCGAGGAGCACGCCCGATGGATTGGCCTTGAGGTGGCCATCCAGGCGTTGCCACCACCGTCATCGCCTGCGTCGGAGAACCTACCTCCCCCTCGAACATTTTGCCCCTGGACCAGGGGCGGGCCCTAGTATTGAGAATGAAAAGGTGGACTCATTTCATATGTCGTTGCTTATTCGACGATACCCCGGAGGAGGGATCCTCACGGAGGGGGGAAGAAGTAGGGGCCATTGGGCAGAGAGCTTTCGGGACGGTGGTACGCGATTTACCCCGCTTCGGAACACCTGCTCGAGGACATGGTCTACTGCTGCTTGTCTAGATTTATATGGGCGCTTTCGCGTTGTTACAATGAGTTGTGGTTGTGCCTCTAGGGCTCCCAGGATCTGGCTTATAAAGGCGCCCGGATCTAGGGAGTCCTAGCCGGAATACAAGATGCCTAACTACGGAATATACATTGCCGTGCACGTCAAGAATCCACCTAGATCTAACTTGCCATCATGGATCCGGACAGTTCATGGGCCTCCATGGATCCGACTCCTGGCGTAGGTCGGTAAGGATCCGGCTCCTGTTTCTGGGCTGGACTTCTTCCATCTTCTATCAACTACAACTGGGCCGCCCGGTGGGCCATAAGCAACCACCACCATCTGTGGGCCACCCGGGCTTGCCGGATCTTGACCATGTCGTTGGCATACCCATGAAGTATACCCACAACACCAGAGGAGGGAGGCGGCGACGATGGTCCGTGACCGAGATGGTGGCGGCGGGGTCGAACAGTAGGAAGAGTTATGCGGTAGGTCCTAGTAGGGGTCCAAGCCGGAGTCCACGTATGTACTATCAATGGGCTTATGGGACTAATTATGTATCAAACGACGTAACGACCGTACTTAGTGTTTTGTGCAACAATTACAACAAAATATGGTGTTCTATGCAAAAACAAGACGTGGTTGTGGTTCCTTGCAAAACATGCCCCAACATATGATGTTATGTGCAATTTCCTCTCCTAAGCAAGGATTCTACATCATGGCCGAAATTAGAGTGGCGGGCAGGAATATGAACCGGCGGGCAGGATTAGAGAAACTCGAGGATTTGTTGTACGGGTTAGGTTGTGTGGCTGCTTAGTGGACATGTGTAATCCGTTCGACGTGACTCAGAGCGTCGGCGCACATGTTCCACACCACACCCATAACGTTCTATTGAACTCAAATAGGTCGACTACTTTTTAAACGCGCCGGTGCAAAGTCTAAAATACTTCTGTACCTCGATAAACTTGTGAGATCGGTATTAAGCCTGCTGGTGGAGATGCTCTGCGTTGGGCTGTCACAAGAGATGAGATTGAACAACCAGAAGAGACTTCAGTGCCGTGAATTTCGTTCATGAGCACAGGTCTGCTAACCGTTGAAGCTCATGGATTAGCCCGTAGCTCAACCAGTCTAGATAATGGTCGTCACCTCTGGCTTTTGCATCCGCCAGATGCTTTTTGTATCACTCTAAATATTTTGAATTAATAAAGTGACGACTATTCTTCCTCAAAAAAGAAAAAAAGAGAGATGAGGGCATCTCCAACGGGGCGAGGCAAACGGACGCTGAGCGACCGTTTGCATCGCCCGGATGGAAAATACGTTTGGTATCACCTCAAGCGGGGCGATGCATTGTGACTGTGTCGTCCACGGCGACGCAAACCCGGCGCATATTTGCTACTGGAATACGTCGCGGCGGACGCATCAAGTAACCGCTCGCATCTCCACCGCCCCCTGGCAGCGAGCCTGTATCGAGGGCATCGCTTCCGCGGCCATCGCTTCCGCGTCTGCGCCGCAGCCTTCGCCATGAATGTCGCAGCTGCCTCTTCTGTGCGCGCACTGGCGGGCGGCGGCTGGGCTTCTGCGCCGCCTTCAATGGCATCATTTCCCACGCGTGACCGGCCTTAAAAGTCCAGCGGCATCGTTCCTCCATCGCTCACACCTCCACTCCCACCACCACCGCCGCAGCACCATGGGGAAGAAGAAGAATGACTTCGAGGCGTCCGGCAGCGGCACCAAGAAGGAGCGGCGAGCAGGGTGCCGCTGCCCGTCAGCGTGGGGAGGCTGATGCATCAGAACTGGACGCCGTGCGACGTCTGGGGGGACGTGCACTTGCCTGGCAGGCGGCTCAGCTACCGCCGGGTGCCCGTCCTTCCCGTGCCAGATAGGAGCGCCGAGATCCGGCAAAGGAGGTGGTACCTACCGCCGGACCTCCGCGCCGATCCCGCCTACGACATGGATTCCGATAGTTGGCGCATGTATCTCGTGTCCGAGAGGGATCTGAGGAGGAGGGCGGGCTTCATGGGCGACATGGACTTTCCCTTCGACCGTCCACCGACGCCTCGTTGTCGAAGACAACAGGCGCCGATGCGTGCGCAGCAGGCGCCGACGCCTGCGCAGTACGACCACGATGACGATGACGACTACATCGAGGCGTTGGCGTACCACAACGAGGAGGTCAAGGACGACAGTGACGACTACGTCGCGTGCATCTTCCAGGAATCGCAGCTGGCCATGGCGGAGGGCTGCAAGTTTGAGTACCCGGACAACATGACGAACGACGAGATCGCGAGGCTCTGCGTCCTCGTCTCGGAGAACGACCTACCTATGCAGCCGCCGCTGCCCCGGTACGCCACCGCCATCATGCCGCCGGGCCTGTTGGAGGAAGAAGCCCTACGAATGGCATTACAGGACTCGGCCACGCCACAACCGCCGCCTCGATCTCCGCCGTACAACCCGTGGGGGCCCCCACCTCAGCCCTGGGCTCCTCAACCTCCGCCACAGCCCTGGGCTCCTCCACCACAGCCTTGGGCGCCTCCACCTCCGCCACGGCCACAGGACTGAGCTCCTCCACCTCAAGCACCGCCGGCGCCCCCGGCTTACATTCCGCCGGTTCCCAACTGGCCGTGGGTGGTACCTGAGCTTGTCGTGCTCGACAACGACGAGGAGAAGCAGTAGACGCATGCGTTTAGGGGTTTTTTTCCATGTGTTGAACTATGTAAATTATGTTTTCATGTTATAAATAAATGTAAATTCGAGAAAGAAAATATGTCGTGCCGCTGGAGCCACCCAACATAAACGAACACGCGGTCGATTTCGACTATTTCAACCGAGGCAAATGAACATTTTCGGATGCTGGGCCGGAGGACGCGGCCGGACGGGAGTAGGATCCAATCGTAGGAGGGCGGACCGGGGCATCGTACGGGCGTATCCCATCCGGCCATCCCCGGCCCCTGCCCTGCCACACCATCTGCCCGGGAGTCGTTTCTGTTGCTGCCAGCAGAGCGACGCAGCTTGGCTTACGTACCGTGGAGTGGAGGCGCTGCTGTACGTGCGGCACATCGACCGGTAGGATGGGACAATTATCAACGGAGGACCCAGGACTCGTTTCTAATTAATTTGTCAACAATCAAGCTGTCACGTACATTGAGGCCGGGGCGTACATATCCTTTCTTTTGCCACTCAGTTTCACCTCGTGACCTAGCTCACGGAACGATAGTTTTGACTCATTCACCTATTCTTCCCGCTACTATACACACCCTATATTCGGATTCAGCGTGCCAACTCGCAAAATCATGTAAGAGATGCAGATGCATGCATATTGTTTCGTCTCAAGTGCACAAAAATCATGTTCACACGATAATATCAACTCATTAAAGAAAATTGAGGGCATACTTAAGTTAATGAAGATGTTTCATTCATATATACTGTGTACACTCTGTGTATCTTCTATCCTACAGGAATTCCGTTATAGGAATTCAATAGGAATTGAGTTGTTGTTATGGTAAGTTAACACGGTTCATTATTAAACCGTGGATTTGATTTACCAAATCCTTCATTATTGTATACTCTTTGATAGATATAGCGCAACCCAAATCAATTCCTAATTCTTATTTTACAAGTTATTAATAGGCTCCTTTCTTATTTTGAGTGCAAATACCTAACTAAATACTAAGAAAATTCTCTGTTGACAGCAATCTATGCTTCACAGTAGTATATATTTTATACGATATGGTGTAGTACACCAATCGTATACGTACTCTGTCTGTACAAGCCACGTGAGGGGCTTTTTCTCACCTATATTAACATGCAACCGGTCGCAAGATTAGATTGCGATCGGCCGTCATCGGCTTCCTTATTCCAACGATCAGTCTATTGTTCACCGGGCAAGAAGGCGAAGAGTGCAGGGCGCAGGAGACGGCCACAAGGCGCTGGGACTGGCGTGGTTCTGCGCGGAGAGGCAGGTCGGCGTTGTTGTCTCGTCAAAGACTCGTTCACGGAACGGCGGCCGGGAAAAGGGGCCCGTCTACAAAGTATATTGCGGCGTATAGGTGAACAAACATTCTAATCATCGGCACTAAAATGGAAGAAAGAGCCAATTGGTATCTCAACTAGATATCATATGTCTCATACTTTGTTGGTCGAAAGAAATATTAACATTCAGAGGTGGGGTCAGCGAGGCCAGGTAGGATGCACAAGAGATTGATATTTGTGCCATCGCACCAGGCTCACTGGCCCCACCCCGAGTGTACAAGTGACCAAACAATTTAATCATTGGCACTAAAATGGAAGAAAGGCCAATGCAATTAAGTAGCTAGTATGAACTAAATGGAATGCCTCATACTTTGTTGGTCGAAACAAATATTAACATCCGGGATGGAGTAAGTGAGGCCAGGTAGGATGCACAAGATATTGATATTTGTGCCATCACACCAGGCTCACTTGCTCCACCCCCAAGTGTACGAGTGATCGACCAACCATCTAATCATTGGCAAGTACAAAAACACCACCAAACCAGCAACCATGGTGACATAAGTCAAGATGCTCAAACACACATAGCATGCATGGAGCAGATGCTCCAAAGGGATTATTCATCACTTGGTATATAGACCAAATGATGCTGGCAAAGAGAGGCCAATCAAGAACCAGTAAATCCAGTAAGTGATAGATATGCCTAAACAAGCAACAACACATAGCATATCCCAGCTAACCAGATGAGACAAGTCTTGGTAGCCAACTTAATCACCTAGCACCACCTAGCCTTTTAAAACCATCGGAAACAGTCCTTTTTCTTCAAAGGATACCACAGTGGCATTCATTTACATGATCCCCTACTGTGGATATCTCTATTTTCATCAAAGCCAACAAGAAATAGAAATTTATCATTACTCAGTTGATTTCAAAACACCACCAAACCAGCAACCATGGTGACATAAGTCAAGATGCTCAAACACACATAGCATGCATGGAGCAGATGCTCCAAAGGGATTATTCATCACTTGGTATATAGACCAAGTGATGCTGGCAAAAGAGAGGCCAATCAAGAACCAGTAAATCCAGTAAGTGATAGATATGCCTAAACAAGCAACAACACATAGCATATCCCAGCTAACCAGATGAGACAAGTCTTGGTAGCCAACTTAATCACCTAGCACCACCTAGCCTTTTAAAACCATCAGAAACAGTCTTTTTCTTCAAAGGATACCACATGGCATTCATTTACATGATCCCCTACTGTGAATATCTCTATTTTAGTATACCATCATAAGCATTCCATTTAAATCACACATTTTAGTATATGTTCTTATCCAAGTTTTTGCCTCAGCCTTTGCATCATTGGCTGAGCCAAGACATCAAGCATCTGGCCAGGGAGCATTCTTTTTTTTAGGGAACTATATGAACTATATGCACATGATCCAGTAAGCATCCCCACTAATCAGAGCATTATAAGCATAGTAGCATACCATAAGCTCACAACAATCCATCAAGTAAATCTTCACAAGGATACCACAGTAGCATAGTAGCATACCATAAGCTCACAAGAATCCATCATTTTCTTCACAAGGATACCACAGTAGCATACCATAGTAGTATTTCATGCATTTAAATGAACCAGTAGCATCAAAACCAACCAAATGTCCAACTAGCAAGCAATACCAAGTGAGCAAGTCTTCATTACCTTGTACAGGTTCAGATATGGATTTATAGAACAAGTACAGAGAGGCAGAGAGGCATAGACAATTTCTATAAGCATATAGAACACTCCAATTTCTATAAGCATAGACAATTTCATTGTCACATCTTTCTATAAGCATAGACAATAAGCATCTTCTTATGTCATATAGACAATTTCTATAAGCATAGACAATTTCATTACATTGTACAGGTTCAGAACAACATATAGAACACTCCAATAAGCATCACTAGCAGCAGCAATGCATATGAACACCATATGAAGCAAAATGATTAGGGGCAATGCATCCAGAGCAACAGCAGCAATGCATCCAGAGCAACAACAGCAATAAACCTAGCAGCACAACCGAGCGAGCATTTCGTCAAGCACGTTGTGCTCGCGAGGAGGAAGAAGGAGGGGGAGGCTCACGACGACACGGCGGTTGTGAAGGAGCTCACCGACGACGACGGCAAGGGTGGAGGTCGCGGCGGCTCCTCCACCTTGACGACGGCCTCCTCGCGGCTTTGTGCTGCAGGTGGCGGGGATGGGAGGAGCGTGGTGGCGGCCCTCGCGGAGGAAGGCGGCGACGGTGATGGCGGCGACCATGGCGGCGGTACGGATCGGAGAGGGGAGAGGAGAGGTGCGTGGGCGTGGGGAGGGCACGGCCGGCGCGCGCGATATAAGTTCTCTTAGTTGTGGCGCACAGAATAAGTGCGCCACGAATCAACAACTTTTGTGGCGCACCGAAGCACGTGCACCACATAAAGACCTACACTAATAATTGGTGGTGGCAGGATGTGGGCCCCATGTAATTTTGTGGCGCAGGTTATTTGGTGCGCCACAAAATTAAGCTATTACGTGGCGCTGCCCAGTGCGCCACAAAATAACATTCTGTGGCGCATTTTTGGTGGTGCGCCACAGAACTAAGCTCCGCCTATAAGGGTTTTCCTACTAGTGGTGTCACATAAAGACAAAAACACAAAATGACACTATTCACACAATATTTGTCTTTTTTGTTTCTCTTTATGTATTTTAAATTTGGATTTGGAAATTCTAGACAATGTAAACACACATCTTGTGAACAGCCACAAATTTATTTTAAATTTTTTTGTCACTTACAAATTTGAATTTTGTGAAGTGGTATCATGGTATCATGTGAGGAGTGGTATCACTAGATATTTTCCCGGGTCGCCATCTTCTCGTTGCGTAAAAATCTAACTTTACAATTGCTTGAACAATTTGACTCACAAGTCGATCGCATCTCAATTTAGCTTCTTTGTATGCAAAACGGACCAAGCACACAACCATTGTCCCACTACGGTAGTGATGCTATCTGATTGTTCGGTAAAATGGAACATAAACAATCATTGTTTGATGTTTTCAGTCAAACATTCCATACAACTCAACCAAGGGGGCATTGGAAGAAAGGTGAGGTTTACATCCTAACAACCTCTCATATGTAGTACAATTAACCTCCGATTAGAAATAACTGACCCAACTTTGTTTACATAAGGATATATCTACAAAGTGAAATGCGTCTACATAAGGCGAGTCACTTATTTTCGAACGGAGAAAGTACATCCTTAGTTAACACACTACTTTCTGAAAACAAGCAATTTTTTATCCATATGTATTTAAACCTAGCATACATGGTTTAGGAAATGTGTTCCTTTGGTTCCACTCAATATACAAAGGTTGCACGAGAAACTAGTTGCAAAATATCCTCTCTAAACATGCAATCATAGATATTAGCCAGATATAGGCGGGCAAACACCATGCCAGCTGCAGCAGCTATCCACCAAGCTTTTTGTGTGGTTTCGGTTATTGATCAAAGTTTCATAATGTACTAGCTGTTAGACAGATCATCGATCCATGATACATCGCGGCAGATCAAACAAGATGGGATAGTTTCTTTTGTGCATAATTAGCACGCCTGGGACCTTATCCTTTTGGCCAACAGTTTAAAAGTCAAACATTTTGTCTACACTGCATACATGCCGTGCCATACAGAGATGCAACATAGATTAGTCGTTTATGCTGCCTTTTATGACTGGAGATCTGAGCTGTGGACTTGTTAAATTGACTAAGACTTACAAAACCTTCCCTAGGGCATAGCAGATATGAATGTCTTTGGCACCTTTGAATGCACTAGGGTTTGCTGCAAATAACTATTGCCGCCATGGTGTGAGTGTGACCACCTTCGCATGGGTCTTGCATGCACACTAGCTTTGCATGACTTGGCATGAGGACCCTTTGCTTTCCCCAACCTTCTTCTTTAATCCACTCTCACCATAGCAATAGGATGCTAGCACCATGAGTGGTGAACCCCAAAAGCAGGCTGTGCATACAAGCAACAAAGCCCCTTGTGTCGAGTTGACGCAATGCTTTTCTAGACATAGTTGTTGTGGGCATGATGGACTACATGGACTAGTGTAGTCTCCTGAATCATATGCTCCCAAAAATCGATCAATGCCTACGAAACCCTAACGCTCCTACGTTTTTTAAGATGCCGTCCCATGGGGTGCCTATACCATCCTGCATATATACTGCGCTCTACTGCATACACCACCAATCACCATGACTGCTAACATGACAATTCAGCTGTTCTGAGCAGTACAGATGTATAGTTTATATGTCTTGCTATTTACAGTAGTGTTTCCAGTCCTGGCGCGAAAGATTTGATTCCATCTCCTCTGGCATGTCACAAGATATCCTCGTGATGGATGCCTCCGAAATCTTAAACAAAACAACGTAGAAGCAAAGCTATGTTAAACAATCAAACTGTGTGTTCGATCGTTTTGTTTATGGCCTGCGTGCTGCTGCGTGCCTATCGCGAGTGCAGTCAAAAGCACAAAACTTTTGGTTTCGGTTGCTCGGTCTCCTTCTGCGACTTCGAAGAAACAAGAACGAAAAACGAAGTCCTAGAACGTCAACAATGCGAACACTGCCCGCAGTTAGAGACAGGACTTTGGCCAGCGTCCAACGACTTTGAGAAACCCAAAGGAAACCAAACATTAACCTCTCCTCGCCTGGCCCTTTGTTGTTTTCTTGTCAACACTTAGAGTGGAAGGCCACATAGATCAAAAGATCCGCCTCTACTCATTGTACCCGCAGAATAAGAGGTGATTTATGGTGGAGCCTTTTTTTCTGAAATAGAGGCAAACGCCCTCGCTCGTCTCATTAATTGAGAAGAAGTTTTAAACATGTCTTGGGGTCACCCAAAAGTGAATCCATAGTAAAAGTCTACTCTTGTGGCATAATACAACTCAAGCGCTTGGCGATCGAGATGACCTAAAGACGGCCTCTTTTCTGATTTTATTTATTATGACGTTGGGCATGGTATAATTGTTAAGGAAGACTATATCATTTCTTTCATTCTAAAATTCGCGCACGACGAAGATGGCAAAGGCAGGATGATTGACTGTTTTCCTATGGCCATTTGAGAGAGTTAGATGCCCCTACCAATCTTTGACCGTGTCAAAGTCTGGCCAAATCCTCCTAGACTAGCTTGGGCAGCACCAACCAAACCTTGAGTGCATTCAAATTCTCATTGATTAGCGACACTCAAAGAGAAGATGGGGCACGGTCTCCGGTTCTCTCTTAACAAGTTGGCAACCACCGCTATTTGGCCAACCCCTTCCAGTTATGTGGTATGAGGTCCAAATCCTATTATTGATGACCAATCATGCGAAGAACTTGCACTTGAGAGGAGAGGAGACCAATTATTTGAAATCATTGGCTTCATGGTGGTGGCAATGAAAACCCTCAATTTGACACTTGTAAGCTTTTTTCAAAAAGAAGATTAAAAACCCTAGCCTCTGCATCAAAAATATGCACACATCCGTTGTTATTAATTATTAGGTAGAGTGAATAACAAGGGCAAAGACAATCGAAAGGTTACAAGATATGAAAATAAAAACACCTACAACTAAGTCGACTTCTTGCGCAACAACGTCTTCATGAAGATAAACGCCCTCACGCCATCGTTGCCATATCCAGTTGTCGACGGGGTATAAAAGGATTTTCATCCTATATGTCGCGACAAGTCAATGAATACTAGCACAACAAACGAGCAGACAATGCGTTCAACAAAGTAATAGGACAAATAAAGGCAATGATGCAAGTTCGTTGCAGCCGAGTCCATCTTATAAGGCCAGGACAAGGGTTTCCGTCCCGGACATGAATCGGTGTCCCAACAGTCGAGGAAGAATATTGGTGAGAGGTTGTGAGGTTCCAAGAGATGGTTGGTGGTCTTGGATCTATATCTGCTTAAACATGTTGATTTCGCCTAAAATACCATCGGTCTAGTTTATACTCCCTCTATTCTAAATAAGTGTCTCAACTTTTTTTTAACATTCGAATGTATTTATACACTGAAATGCATCTAGATACATCTAAAGCTAAATAAAATTACGACACTTATTTTATTACAGCAATGCAGATCCGATGTCACACAAATCTTGTCCTCGTTCCAAGAGTAAAAAACCTGGTGGCTGCTTCGTAGCACAGACCATGCATGCATGCACGAATCCAGTCAGTAGAATCTGGTCGACCTACACAACTTGATGAAGGCACACACACATGTTCCGGTGGACACTCGTATCCCACATGGACCATGGACCATGGAGGCATGGACGATTAGTCGTACGTGCATTTTAGATCTACTCGTTGTATCACGAGACGTACGCACGGTATCAAAGAGTTAAGCCATGTCAAAATATATCCTGCTGGCTGGATATGGTATGGACCTGAGTATATGTTTTGGCAGAACTGAAATCATCACGAGTTCACGACTAGCCGTACCGGAGGTCCGGTGCAATTAATCAAATGATACCCACGGTGATCCCCGTGCTGCAGCTGCATGAGTGAGATCGCGGCGACAACTTACGTACGGGACCGGTACCGGCTGCACGTCTGCGAAGTGGTCTCGGTCCGGCTGGCCGGACACGCAGTCGATCGAATTATCCTCCTGCAAGAACAACAATCAATGTATTTATTAGATTTGCTCAATGATGATCACACCGTACGTGTACCTTCGCAACCAAATAGACCGGTTTCTGCATGGTATATACCATGCACACTAGAAAAACCACTCTCTTTTTTTCATGCCCTTTTGCTAAAATATAATGGAGAATAGTTTGCATGACTTCGAGTATCCCATCTTCAGCTAATATAACAAATCTATTTGAAAATTGGTTGAATGGAGTGGCCAAAACAAAAGATAAATTGGAGTGTGCCGTTTTATAGGCCGAGCTACACGTAGCTCTTTAAATAGAACGCTAAGAATTTGTATTTTAAAGTTTTAAAAAATCCGAAATAAAATTCTAGATGTAGCCGATGATTTATGCTACAATGGCGTAAAATCTCAATGCAAACTAATTTGTATTCTAGGCTACACGAAAATTTGTCAGATTTGTCAATTTCGTGTACCCTAGAATACACATTAGTTTGCATTGAGATTTTACACCATTGTTGCATGCATTGTTGGCTACCTCTAAAATTTTGTTTCGATTTTGTTCAAAATTTTAAAATACAAATTCCGAGTCTAGTGCTACGTGTAGCTCGGCCTTCGTTTGAAGTTTTCCGGTTATGTGCGATTTTACTATGACATATATGTCATCTGCGAAATAATTTTTTATTTAACCAAGCAAGTTTTTCTGAATTTCTACAAGTTATTTCTTTAGCCACTCATTAATCCATATGTGGTCTTTCATGCAGCTGGCGTGAAGAAACGCCTGGCTATAGATACTGGCACAGCCATGAGTTCTACACTCCTCATCACGGTTGGCGGTGTGATCCGCGTTTGTCATATTGATGTAATGATGTGCTTTTCTCTTTCACCTTTTAGATGCATAATTTACACTCCATTCGTAGATGTTTAAGATTTATCTAAACATATCTCAAACATGTATTTATGGACAAAGGTAGTAGTAAAAAAATTCTGTGATTTAGGGCATCTACAATGCAGATGCTTGTTCACGGACGCTAGGATTTTAGCCCTGGCCGATCGGCAGTTGTCTTTTATAATCCCGGTTGACGGGCGCTTATTTACCAGGGTCGATGCCAAACCTTGCGCCGGACGCTTCGCCAGTTTTAGGCTTACACGGCACAAAAGTCGGACCAAGTCCGTTGAAATATAAGCGCCTAAAACTAAGGCACGCATTGCAGCTCTAATCTGTTGGGCAGACGGTAGGATTAATTGCCGGACTTTTTAATTCTCAAGCGCCTAAAGAAGCGCCTCACATTCAACATGCCCTTATAAGCTATAATAATTTAGGTATTATTGTATGCCTTCTGAATGGTGTAAATAAGAGATCGTTTGAATAGTTTTTTTTGTTGAGAAAATCGTTTGAATAGATTGATGCAGAAGCTAGGTCTTGTCTTTTCAACAACAAAAAAATAACTTGATGCGTTGAGGTGGCTGTGGAATATCGTGCCACATAAATTGTTTCCCGGCCGGCGATGCTGCCGTCGCTATCCTCCCGCCGCGGACCACGCACGCGCCGACCTCTGGCTCCCACCTCGGCGCGTCGCCGCCGGACCACCGGAATGGACGGACACGGACCCTCTCTGGACACTCAAAACCCAGCCGGAGGCTTTGCCTATGCATATCCATAGACTATTCACACAGCAAGTAATATTATTCGGTGCAATGGGCCCAGATCGGCCGTGGACGCGACAACCGCATGCACATGAATTCAGGATGGAAACAACGGCGCGCGGCGATGGAGATCTGGAGGACTAGCGCTGCGTTGTGTCTTGCGTGCGATATCTGACGATTTTCTGCTTGGTCATGCAAATGTCAGGAGGAGAGGAGGGAGGCCACGCAGATGGGCCAGTTGATAAAAAGACAGCTGGTAGGTGCCATTACATTCTGGCTCCTAGTACTACGTTATGGATTTTGAGAGCTTGTAGCTAACTTGTATATTGGGTTAAAATAAACTTAGAAATTCCAAAACACGTCCATCGATCTGAGGTTTTTTTCTTCTCGAGTACCCGTATCGCGTTTTGTATTAAACTCGAAAGGAGATGAAAGAAGTTTGTTTACAACATCCACCACACCTCGCCAAGGCCAGAAATGCCACTCCTCCAGAGCACAGTTGGCGGTGGCAGCTGCAAGCGAAGCTTGAGGGTGACCCCAATACACACCTCCATTGCATAGAGGCGGAGAAGGAAGATGTGGTGTAGCGTCTCATCCGCTGCATCACACAAGAGGCACGTCACGCGCCGGCAAACCATGATGAAGAAGCATGTCTGCCCTCCAGTAGTGCCAACGGAGAGCGAGCCACGCGTGGAACCTGAATTCCATAGTGTCGCACCTGGCAGCACTAGCAAACAAACAATAATATATATGAACCTAAAATAAAATCTATGTTCATGACATATGCTAGTCTCTTACGAAAAGTTCTTTTCGATCATGGGCACCGGTGCTCTCAGTATATTAAAAAAATAGAAAATTATATTTATATATTTCAAAAAATTATGTAACAAAATTCTAAAAGTAGCTAATGATGTATTCCACTAGCATATAAAATCTCAATTACAAATATTTCGTTTACTGAGCTACACAAAAATGACAAAGTCTGAGTTTTCTGGAGATTTGAATCACTATACTCACATTTTTGTTATTTTGTGCAGCCCAAAATACACATTGTTTTCAGTTGAAAATTTACATGTTTATGGGATATAATACTGACAACATCATGATTTATTTTCAGATTTTTATGACACTTAGAAATATGATTTTTAATTGTTTTAAAAAAAAATCACTGGTGCTCATGTGCACCAAATCTCTGTCCAGTCTCTTACCACTATCCAAACAAGACAAGTTGCAGCATCCTGGCTTGGATGACATCCGCGTAACTGCTGATGATGAAGCGCGAGACTCGGGGCTCGATCAGGCTCTGCGCAAGCGAAGATATGTTCAAGTCAAATGCGGTCATGCTGCACGTACACGAATATGAAGAGAGGCTCAAAGGGGCAGGGGCAATTGAATTTTCTTGGTCGGATGTCTTTGGTCCTGCACGTTTGCTGTCACACTTGGAGCACTGCAGGCCCAGTTTGCTTGCTCTGAGATCAGATCAGCTGAGGCGTGCAGATTTTTCCTGCGGGCAGGCAGGGCCCATTTCACATTCAAACCCTTCGACAGGCCAACACGGTCGATTTTTCAAGCTTCGCCTTTTGAAGAGCATCTCCAACAGACCGCGGCAAAAGACACGCAGCAAAAAAATCGCCAACTTGTCACGCTGGGAGTCCGCGCGAACCCCAAAGGACGCGAAAAAGGCGCGCGCTAAAAAGTTTACCGCGCCCATATTTTTGCGCTATCCCGCGCGGGAAAGGTGCCGCATCGGCTGTCGCGCGCGCACGCCAACCGTCCTAAACTTTTACCTTCGCCGCGTGTCGCTTCGCCTCTGTCTCTCTCTCTCTCTCACCGCTCTGCCTCCCCCGACCCTCCGTCTCCGTCTCCGGCAAGATGCCTCCACGCCGCCGCTCCGCGTCCGGCTACCGTGGCGTTCGCGCGCGGCCGAGCGGCCGCTTCGACGCGGAGATCCGCTCCGGCGAGGAGCGCATCCGTCTCAGGACGTTCGACACAGCGCACGAGGCGGCGCGGGCCTACGACGCCATCGTCTGGCGCCTCGGCCGCTCCCGCCGGCAGATGAACTTCCATGACGTCTGGACGCGGGAGCAGGCGGAGCAGCTCGCGCCGCCATCGCCGGCCGTCACACGCGAGCAACAACGGCGCCAATGGGAGCTCGAGCAGCGGATCCTCATCGCCGGGCGCGACGAGCGCCTCCGCCTCGAGTGGGCGCACCAGTTTCCTGAGGACGTCGCCGCGATGGAGGTGTTCTACGCGCAGAAGGAAGAGGAGAAGGCGGCGGCGAAGAAGAAAAGGCGAGCCGCGAGAAGCGTCGGGCGGAGTCCGCGGCGAGGAAGGCTGCGAGGAGGGAGGAGGAGAAGAAAACGGCGCAGGGCCGTCCACCATCATCCTCTCCTCCTCCTCCTCCTCGAGTGGACTTCAACTCCGGTGTCCGGCACTACTCCGAGCAGCCACTCGTCGGACTTCGACTGGGATTCAGAGTAGAATTTAGAGTAGTTTAAATAAAATGTCGCGTCGTACCGTCGAACTTTTAATATATTTCATATTTTCAATTAAATTTTCGTGTTTTGTTTGATTTGTTTCGAAACGAAAACCATCGAAGTAGCCGCTCGCGTCGTGCGCTGCATAATTCCGCGCCCGACGGAGGAGCACATTTTCCGCCCGAGCACGCGCCGCAAAATGCCGCTTCCGGCGGGGCAACTTTGACCGCAGCGCGCGCTATCAGTTTATAGCGCGGTGGAACCTAGGTATAGCGCGCCGATTTTTGCCGCGTCTGTTGGAGATGCTCTAACATACTCACTTCTCACTTTGTTCTCAAATAAGTGCCATCTAGCTCTAAATTTTGTCCATAAAAGAGTGTACTCCTATCTTTCCAATGCACTTTAATTGTTTTTCTCTCATCGCACGAAAATCAAACCTAATAATATTAAGCACATGTTCTTTTTATTTTCTACATGCACTTAGCTCATTGAAGGTAAAAGAATTAAAGAGAACAGATGCACCTTCCAATGCATTTTTACTTCACTTCACAATTTATCTTGAAATACCCGCATGTACACTTATTTGTGAACGGAGGGATATGTCATAGTAACAAGGAAGAAAGAAAACAGTGACATTTTTTCACAATACCACTCTTGGACATGCCAAAAACAGTCGAATTTTCAAGCTTTACCTCTCGAAGAGCACTCGTACAGTCGTACCATCACATGGCTGAGTGAGAAGGGAAATAGAAATACAGTGACATTATTTCTTGGTGTTTAGATACAACATACAGACAGGGACAACAAGTTAGCAGGTCCATAAACCGGCATGCGCATACATAGGTTCAGTTCAACTAATATGGACCAAGTTGGTGTATAATTATTTTGTTCTTAGAACAATGATGTTGCACTACTGGTATGATGCGTATACACGTGCGATACCTGTTCCCTTGTCATGAAGTAAAAACTAGTCATAGTGAGAGTAACATAGAGTAGTGCATGTTACTACTCTATGCTAGAGCATCTCCAGTCGCGTCCCCCAAAGCGTCCTCCAAACCGGATTGAACGTTTGGGGACGTGCATGCAGCGTTTGGGGACGTCGACCGCGTCCCCCAAACGCCGCCCAAACATTTAAAATACTTTTTTTGCATTTTTATTTCAATTTCCACAAACTAATACATAATTGGGAACGTGGTTTACACAAATACATAGTTAGGAACATGGTTTCCACAAACTAATACATAGTTGAAACCATGGTGGACACAAATATATAATATTGCAAAAAAACTAAATCTAACTAGGCCGTGCATCGGAGGTTTCCTGTGTTCGCTGCTAAGAAACAACACTCGAGGGCATACCAGTCTGCTGGAAAATCCAGCGGGAGGATGGTGCCCTTGTTGGTTCTACCGATGAGGCGAACAGCGAAACCTCCGTGCCACGCATCGCTGAAGAAACACCACTCAGCCGTCCTCCTCGTCGGTCTTGTCGCCGTGGTAGTCCTCGACGTGGTAGTCCGGCAGCGCCTCGTCGAAGACCTTGACGCTCATGTCCCTGTTGTCCAAGTAGGAGAACAGGAGGATGCCGGCTTCGAGGGCGTGGTGGCGCGCGAACTTCTCCCGGCCGATGTTGAGGTACATCTTGCCGCGCGCGTCGTAGATCGCGTCGACGATCCACCGGTAGTAGCCGCACGAAGCCTCCCGCAGATGCATCTTGCGCGGGCGTACGCCGCCGACATACTCGGCGAAGGTGTGTGACTTATATGGTTACTAGTCTGGGTTACTATCTTCATAGTGGTTAGTAACTTATATGTGGTGTCATGCATTGTATCATTTATTATGTTGTAGTTTCATATTGCCTTGAGGTGTGTGATGTTATGGTAACATAGCTAGTTACCACCTCACTCTCTTTCTTCATTAATTAGCATGTCATGTCACCAAAATGCCCTGAGATGTGTGATATTACTAGCTATGTTACTCCCACTATGAGCAGTCTTCGACTGCTCATAGTGGAGGTAACATAGGTGGTAACATCACACATTCCAAGATATTTTGGTGACATGGCATGATAATAATTAAAGAAAGAGAGTGAGGTAGTAACTAGCTATGTTATCATAATATCACACATTTCAAGCCAATATGAGTCTACAAAATAATAAATAACACAATGCATGAGAACACATCTAAATTACTACCCACTATGAAAGTAGTAACTTAAACTAGTAACATGACATATGTTACTAGTTTAAGTTACTTTTCACTATGAGCAGCCTTATGCATGACACCATCTTATGTTACTCCCCGCTATGAGTAGCCTGATGTTACTACCTATGTTACTCCCACTATGAGTAGTCTAACAGTTTCCAGCAGGCAGCAGGCCGGAGGTCGGACGGCAATATGTTTAATAACAAGTTGGATGTATTTACACGAGTTTAAGTTCTGTATACCACTTTACTACATCCTGATCGTATGCACTGTTTAGCAGTTAATACAGTACGAACTTCCAGGCTTTAATTTCATATGTCTAGCTGTGCTTAATTACATATCGTAATATACGAACCATATTTGTGTCTGGATCAGTAGTTTCTTAAAGTTCTGGCAAGTTGAAAACCCTCAAGTTTTCTTTGAAGGAATCCACATTCTACTGGGTTAGCTAAATCTTATA
Source organism: Lolium multiflorum (assembly GCA_030979885.1). NCBI lineage: Eukaryota > Viridiplantae > Streptophyta > Magnoliopsida > Poales > Poaceae > Lolium > Lolium multiflorum. The sequence continues at coordinate 71,704,850 of CM061748.1, read as the reverse complement.
GGATTTTAAACAACAAATCAAAGCAAAATGCTGGATTGTAGCCACTGTTGATTTTAGAAGTTTTACTAACTACCAATGTTAGATCTTGGATTCATCATTGAATTTCACATGCCCATCGGCACATTTTGCTGCTTCCAACTAATGTCAACTGATTATCTCTTTTTTTTATGTATAAAAAAAGAAGGAACTAAAACAACAGTACGTACCTTCCAAATTTATCTGCGGAAACCAAGTCCAGGGACTACACAAAGAAGGGGCTGTTTCCCAATTTATCTGACTCCGATGTATCAAATAAGATGGAGTATGCCAAGAAAGAGAGGAGGAAGCCTCCTCTTAGTATTTCCTAAATACAAATACCTTAAAAGGGGAGAAAATAAGAAACTGGCAATTGCATTTTCCTACCCCTTGAGATACCACTTAGAGGAATGTGCTAAAATTAAGTATGAAACAACAAAAAAAAAGTTGTGATTACTAAAATGCAGGACATTAACCAACCTTTGCTACAAGCTAGGGGTAAAATCATATTTTCAGCATAAATATAGGGTTGTTAAACTGACCGAAAGGTGACCACAAACATTTTTTACAGTACATTTGGAACGAGCAAATTTTGGAGGACATATCCAGGTTCAGCGAAAAATCGAGAACTCTTTATAATTAAATATATGATTCACTTCACAATTCCTCTGTTAGATAAATTTCATATCACAATTTAAAATCTTCCACCTTTTTTTTCCGGATCAACAGACCGTTAACACCTCCCTACCCTGCAAGTCCCTGTCTCTCTGAATCTTCTGAGAACTGAGGTTCCAAAGATGAAAATAACTGAAGCTGCTCTATCGAAATGACAACCCTGCATAGTAGGATACTGAAACTAGGCAATTTTAGGCCAAACTTAGACCAGTTCTTGGACAACTATCTCAGATAAAAGGCAATGACGGACCAGTCTTGATGCCTATCACGAATGAAGCTCTCTGCACTCCAACAAATCTACCAACACTTCAGTAGTTGATTCTCCAACACAAGGTATTATCAAATGTTAGATCTTGACAGGGATGCAATTGGACAGCTAGCAGACATAAGCTGGTTATAAAATGAGAGACCATTGTCAAAGCAACGTGGACAGGCAAAAGGTCATAAGACCCATCAAACTGTAGCTGGTTTACATTTACAGCAGAACTCGACAAGGTTTGGATATTTAAACTTCTTTAGATGATTTTTTTTCGCATGAAAGAATACTGAAGTAATACTGGCTAAACACAGCGCAAATCATCCATAGATTGGCTAAATATGGCGTAAATTATAATTTGGGGAACTGAACTAAACTAATCCTAAAAAACCTTCATATAATCCTTCTCACCCAAACACGGTGCAAATAAACTATAGTTGGACGGCAGGCTTCAATTTCCTAGGATTAGCTCTGACAACATTTTGTTTACATATCACACGGCCCATGTTCTGTTTGGATCAGTACCTTTTATCTAACTTGTACAAGTTCTGGCAAGTTGGAATCCATATCCTACTTGATTAGCTAAATCTTGGAGGGTTTAAACAGTAAATCAAAGCAAATGCTGGATTGTAGGCAGGGTTAGTTGTAGAAGTATCGCTAACTACGAATATTAAATCTTGGATTCACAATTGGAGGTCACAAGCGCATAGGTGTGTCTGACTAATGTCAACAGATGGCCTCTTTTCTTACAGATAAAAAAGTAGAAATAAAACAACAGTGCGTACCTTCCAAGTTCATCTGCGCGTACCAAGCCCAGGGACTACACAGAAGGAGCTATTTCCCAATTTATCGGACTCTCATGTCTCAAATAAGATGGGTTAGCGAATAACAGGTCAAGAGGAGAGGAGTAATGTTCCTCCTAGTATTTCTGAAATCCAACAAATAGGATACCAATGCACTGGATACGTAAAAAAAGGGAGAAAAACATAAATTGTTAGTTACATAATCAACTACATGTTCCTACTCAGCGAGATGTTCTGACCCTGCGAGATTTTATATAGTACGAAACAATAAAAACAGTTGTAATTCAGGACGGCATCCAACCTTTTCTACAAGCTAGGTGCAAAATAGTATTTTCAGCACAAATGGATGGTGGATCAACTCGCACAAAGGCGTTTCAGACCACGGACATTTTTTACAGTATATTTGGAACAGGCAAAACTTCGATGAAATATCCAGGTGCAAGGACAAATCAAGATTTATATATAATAATGGAGTAATATATATTTCACTTGATAATTCCACTGTTAGATGATTATGGGATTCATATCACAATTACCATCTTTTTCTCGCCTTCCTTTTAAGCCATCCCCCACCGTTAACAACATCTGCTACCCTGGAGCAAGTCCTATCTCTCTCAATCTTCTGAGCACAGAGGAAATAAAGATGCAGATAACTGAAGCTGCTCTGCTGAAATGACAACCATGCACAGTGGAATACTGAAACTAGGCCAATGTTAGGCCAAACTTAGACCAGTTCTTGGATAGCTATCTCAAATAAAAGGCAATGATGGCCAGTCCAATGCCTATCACCAAAAAGCTCTCTGCATTCAATAAAATCTACCAACACTTCAGCAGTCCTTCGTCCCACAGAAGGTATTATCAAATTGCTAAGTTCTATCATCCATAGCAGCCCCGGAATCATAGGTGTCGATTAGCAGATTAAGAGAAGAACTTGGAAAAGAAGTGGCAGCTGGCAGACACAAGCTAGTTATAAAAAGACTCAATTCATTATTTCTTTCGATCTTTATAGGGATGCAATTGGACAAACAGTAGCTAATCAAACTACAGGTCGATGTCATCACAGGGAGTAGTAGCTGATGTCTTCTTACACAAAAGGGAAAAACCCCAGATTGTTAACTCAAAGAAACAAGTTCAGAGACCCACAACACGTAGCATGAAAAACAGAATAAAGCCACATCTATTATACCAGTAGAGTATACCAACAAGATCACACTGCAGAACCGCAAACTAAAAGACTTCGGGACAAAATTAGATGACCACTTCCTGTCAAGCCATTTTGCCTTCTCCACAAGAGCAGCTTGATCACATAATCCAGCCAGGATCTCAGCTTCTGCTTATGCGACAAGCATTGGTCTTTATTAGTTTACTCTCCATAGACATTTTACTCCAAATGCTCCACAAAATCCAGGTTACAGTCTCCAAACCGAACACCAGATCCAATCACCAGGTTCCCCTTCACCTCCATTCCTCCCTGGTGTAGTCAAGTCGTAGAAAAAACTACAAATGAAAATGAACTGTCTATTCCATAAAAAAAGATTTTCTAAGTTAGCCCACAAATGAAGATACCGTGATTGGCATTCTCCTTTGCTTCACAGAGAATTTAATATTTCCTGGCCAGTGCCTATGTGCCAACTGAACTACCATCAGAATACTGCCTGGAAGGTCATGATATTTTCAGAGGCAATTTGCCCTTCCAAACATCCATATTCTAGGATGAACCACCAAAGTAATCTTGCCATATAGAGGTTTAGACCATGTTTTTCTAAGCCCCAAGAAATATACCATGCTCCCCCACCCCCCATAGAGTAGTTCAATTTCGTGCAACTCATTCATGAGGAAATCCCACTGTTCAAGTTCAACCTTTCCAAACTCATCAGCTCCCTCTCTCTCAAAACCAAAAAATGGTCCTTAGCTCCCATTCACCTCAGTGTCAGTAGTGACTGGTGTCTTCTATTATAGTCAAGTCATCATACAGATGTTGATATCCAGTGTTTTTCCCCTTGATAAATCCTGTTGGATGTGTAACAAGAGAACACCTACAAAATATTAGAGTTATCACTAAGAATCATAGGATTTAAATCATGTTATAAATATCTGAATGCTCCAAGATAGTTAACTTGCAAGTAAAAGAAATACATTCTATCATGGGATTCTGCACAACCCTGAGATTTCCCCTTGATAAATCCTGTTGGATGTGTAACAAGAGAACACCTACAAAATATTAGAGTTATCACTAAGAATCATAGGATTTAAATCATGTTATAAATATCTGAATGCTCCAAGATAGTTAACTTGCAAGTAAAAGAAATACATTCTATCATGGGATTCTGCACAACCCTGAGATTCTGAACAGTACATAAAACTTGCTGCAAACATGCTCATGAAAAAGCACAATCTGGACTTCTGGAACAATACATGATAAACTTGTAACATAAAACATCATACTTAAGAAAAGTTTCCAAAATTTCTACATGCATCTTTGCAGAAAATAATTTCACTCTACCCTTTCCTTTTAATAGTATGGTTGTTCCTCATCCTTGAAGGGAGGGTTATGTGTCATAAGAATTATCGAAGCCAGAAAAATGCTTATGTTGGAATTAAACCAAAAACAATATGTGTAGCTAGTACTCCATTGGAAGCCTATATAGGAAACATGGGTCATTTGGAATTCTTTTTTCTGCCCAAACTATAGGCCGATTTGTGCACTTCTACTACACACTTTGTATTATACCCCAACCCTGTTACTCTCATGAAAAGGGAACCTCAAGAGAGAGCATGGGGATTGATGTTCATTTCAGTTTATACTCTTTGATTCTTGTGGATAGAAACACAAACAAATGTCTTTGAGTTAATAAATATAGTATGAAATTCATTAATAGATATGTAAGCAATGGTACTTGCTATTGTCTACCCATGTCAGCTTTAATAAAGAGTATATGAGATGCATAGCTGCCATATACTACATGTCAGATTTAATCAAGAGCTTATGAGATACATGGTTGGCATATGCTAGATGGTATGGCCGCGATCTAGAAGAAGCGATGTTGTTGCAAACCTGAGACCGCTAGTGCAAAAGTTACTCTTCGGAATAGCTAGTTTTTTGCACAAGAATAATCATGACTGCAATACCTAGTTTGATTCCGTTATAATAAGGATGGAAAATCACATCAACAACATCTAGTGATTCCCAAAGGCTGAAGAACATAAAGGAAGGTTACAGTAGCAAGCTTACTTCATATACTTGGTGGAGACAATAACGGTGGAAAACCTCTATACAGGTGGGCATGCATCATTTTGTGCTTGGAGACATGTATCCTCTCGAGCAGCGATGTCTTGATCTCAAACGCAAAATACTCTATATCTGGCCTCTCCTGTGAAGAGCTTCCGAACCAGGGCCAGTCTAGTGAAATCCCTCTTAGCAGCAAGTACTCCTCGTCTGCACCTATGATGCACCAGTGATAGTTGGGCAAGGGGTGGTTCATCGTGGCGTGCTGCCACTCCTTGGCGCCTCCTCCACTTCTGCTCCGCCAAACCTTGCTGTAGAAGTCAAGAGTGCGCATACCGATATTTAACAGCCCAATCGTGTCTTCTCCCGCCTCGACAATGGCGAGCCGTCCCCCGTGGCTGTTGGGCGGGAGGTCCAGAATGGAGAATTCCATCCCACGCGTGTCGAGCATGAGCAGCTTGTCCATCCATTCCAACACCCAGCAGAAGCAGCCGTGCGCGTAATGGCGCCGATGCAGGCCGCAGCGTGCGTACAGCGCGTCCACAACCTCGTTGGACAGATCGTCCAGCCCGTGGTGTGGGACGCTTCCCCATTTGCCGGTGCGCGAAGAGAAGAGGAAGACGGCGACCTTGTTTTCGCAGAGCACCTTGCAGATCAGTCCGAATGAGGATTCGTCCTCGCGGCTGGGTGGAGCGAAGAAGGGCTCGAAATCCAGCATGCCGCTGTGCTGGACGGAGGCGGCTAGGTCCTCGGGGACGGGCGGGATCCGGACGTAGCGGCGGGAGAGCGGGTCGCAGACGACGAGATCCACGAAGGTGTTGGAGGTGGCATCTATGAAGTCGCCGCGGCCTTCGGCGAGCGAGACGGCGGAGAAGAGGACGCGGCCGCCGCGGACGTCGCGGGGGCTCCAGCCGGCGTGGTCGGGGAGGAAGGCGAAGCCGAAGTCGGCGGCCTGCGCGAGGGCGTGGGCGACGGCGGCGGAGGGGTGGGGAGGCTGCGCGGGGTAGAATTCGGCACGGAGGAAGCCGAGCACGGGGGCGTTGTGGAGGGAGCGGAAGCGGCGCAGGAAGGAGAGCGGAGCGACGACGTTGCGGAAGGAGGTGCAGGAGGTGAAGGCGCGGGCGAGGTCGGCGGCGGTGGGGAGGCGGAGGAAGATCTCCTCCAGGAGCTCGTCGGGGACGGGGAGGGACTCCGGGAGCAGGAGCAGAGGAGGGGCCTCCGCCTCCGGGAGCGGCGTAGAAGCGCCGGCGTTTGGGGGCGGCGATTGGGAGGCCGTCGCGTGGTCGGAGGACATCGTGTGGTCGGAGCGGCCGGCGGTTGGGGGAAGCTGAGTTTGGGGCTTTGTAGATGACCAGTGTAGCAACCAAGGTGGTAGCAGATTTCTTGTACGGCAATTGCCGAGTAAATGACAAGAAACTACCACAACTGAGCCAATTGTATTATTGAATTACTAGACTTGTTCGCTTTGTCATATGGCTACTACTATTGGGACAGGTTCGTGATAAAGTGCACTATATTTTTGTGTCTCGCACAGATTCAATTCTCCACATAAAAAAGAAAAAATAGATACATGAAGAAAGTAAAACTCCTCAAATGCTCGTGCGAGGCGAGGTCAACATCGTCCTCTTTTGTCTCCCTCCCGTCCGACTCAGCCTTGGCCACCGCCGTTGGGGGAGAAGGAGGCACCGCCTAGGCAGTCGCCGCCCCGTGCTATTCCGCCGCCATCGATCCCCCATGTGTCATTCCTCAGCCGCCTCCACTTCCTACCGCCGTCGTGAGGCGCACAACGTCAACCGGTTACCAGCTGCACATAGCATCGATGGGGATGGGCCCTAGTGGCGGCGTGTGGCGGGGCGAAATGTCGAGGTCGACGAGATGGAGGAGCTCGCACACGCACGGCGACCGAAGTAGGGCGAGGACGAGCCAGTGAGGATGGGCTCCGTGACGGTGGCCTCCTGAAGACAAAGGAGGCGTCGATGTGTGGTCGGGGAGTCTATGCGGGAAGGGGTGGATGACATCACGAACATTCTCCAATAGTGGTAGTTATGTGACAATACGAACACGTCTGGTAGTTATGTGACACGATTGTCTCAAGTGTGGTAGTTTTTGGTCATTTACTCGCGATTAACGAAAAATATAACAATTCTTAGATTCAAATTATTTATCGGCTGTATATATACGTGCGTATACAAATTTACTACTCCCTTCTATCTGTATTAATTGCCTTTTGTTTATCTAGATTTGTATATATCTACTTAGATTTCTAGATTACATGCATGCACATCTACACGAAGTAAAGTCAATTAATTATTTAGATTGGACTGAGTACAAATAGGGAGGCGGTGTATAGATTAGCTGACAGTATAGTATTCAATTCTTTTTCTGCAATTAATAGTATAAGCTATTTAGCCCATGGTCTGAATAGGGGTGGCCATTTAGAGAAAATCCAATAGTATAGCCCGGTTGTTAGCTAGAAGAAAAATGTTAATGTGATCTATAGCTAATTTATAGTTAGCATGTGAAATAGTGACCTATATAAATACTAGTTTATTAATATGTGGTCTATTTTTCATTCTCACAAAATATCTAGGAGCAAGTGTAGCAATTAGGCTGGTTTTATTGAATAATATTTCAATGGTGCGATATTGTGGTTGCATGAAAGACTTATTTGGACTTGCATTTAATGCATGCAGACTGCTTTTATGCTATTTTCTCCATACCAGCCTTCTGTTTATCTAGATATAAATGCCAAACAATTTTGGTGGATAACAGTTTTCAGTATCTATCTAGTGGTATGTTTGTTACTGGTTTGCTATGCTCTGATATATGTGTGTCTTAAAAATGGATTTCTCTAGTTTCTGCCTTGTTAAAATGTTTAAAAATATTTAAAAGCATATTTTTAAAATATTTTAGTGGATGTGAGTTCTACATGCTACTAGCTTCCAGTAGATACCTTGGTTAAAATTTTGTGAGCAATAGAAAGCTTTAAGCCAATTTAATTAGCTCCTAAGCCATTACTGGTTTTAGAAAATTCATATCTACTGTTTTAAAAACCCAAATTAAGTAAATCCGATTCATGTAGCTTTATAAAATCAAGCTTTACTCTATGTGATTTTACCAAATTTTTGTGTGGATTGTTCTGGAATGGCTTGTTGATTTGGTGTTGTTGTTTGTTTCTTTTTATTTCGCAACGCTAGATTCGAACGCCGCCGAAAACGAGGAAGGATGAGATTTTCGAGGATTTAAAGAAGAGGGCTAGGGACACTTTGCTGAACAAGGCAAGCCACCTCTTGCTCCATGCTTGTCCTAATTATCTTACTCTTGCATATCTGTTAAATTTTATAAACTGCATGTCTTTAATTATTTATGTGAGTGGTCATACCACTCGAAGTTTTAATATTCCACCCTTACGGGTGCTGCCTCGTTGATACCTACTGAACCACCCCCTTTAGTGATATGGTGCTTATCACCTTATCCATTTTGTCGCCATGTTTCAAGAAAGGTTGGACTATAGGTTGGAAATCCTGGAAAAAGGTGTTTTATAAAAAGTTTTCGAGTAAAGAAGTTCGAAAACGTTGGAATGGGGCAACCCTGCCCAAGTGAGAAATTCTTAAAAAAAATGTTTCTGAGAAGAAGTTTTGCTAGAGGCAATTGGAGATTAAAAAAATGGTTTTCGAAAAGCTTTGGTGACTGTGTATCGATGGCAGAGGTATAACCTATGAGCTCCCATTGAAAAATGTCCCGCAGTTGGTCACGGCATTCCGGAGGATCGAGCTAGCTGGGGACTTTGCAACTCCTGGACAAACATCCCCTCGGACTCTGGTGTTGAGAGGTACAACTCTAGGCGGCATGTCTTGGGCTAGGGCGAGCAGGCGAAAAACTACGATCGGGTTCTTGTCGTGGCATATATGCAGGGATGTTGCCTACACGATAAGTATCCGGCTCTTGTGGGGAAAGTGTACATCTGCAGAGGGTAAAACTACTCGAATAGCCATGTTCGCGGTTATGGATGTGGGAATGGAAGTTGCTTGGCATTAAAGACGTTTGTTTTATAACTTGAGTTTTCTAAAAGAGTTTTTCAAAGGATTTGGAAACTGGCACCACTGGAGAAATTGTACCTAGAAGGTACTGATGAAAGTTGAAAGTGTGGTTTGGTCATTATTGGTCGGGAAAGAAAAATTGGGTCATCCTTATCTATTACTCTTCAAATGAAACTTGTTTTCAACAAAGATATAGAGATGGCATACTCTCGAGAGAAACTGTCTCTCACTCTCTTGTAAGCATAGTTAGTGCATATTCCTTGCTACTGCCAAATATGCATATCCTTTATTTCTCTCTATTTACTTGGTTAGACTGTGAAGAGGAGTACTACGAAGAAGAAGAGTACGACGTTGAAGACGTGAACTAGGGCGTTCTTCCAGTCAGTCGTTTGTAGGGTTAAGGCGTGACTTGGGTTTCCACTGCTTTTGGAGTCAAGTTGTTTCCGCTGCTTGTTGAACTACTGCCTTTATGGCTTGTGGTGTAAGACTTTAAATTCGATACTATAGTGAATAATGTAATTTTAGTATCAGTTCGATTATGTGTTCACGATAGAAGATCTTAGGATCATGAAATTGGATACGTAACAGGAGTCTCGACTGATCGGGACACTCGGTGTTATCAAGTCAGATCTAAGAAGGGAAGTCATGTGTTGATGATGACAACTGACCGTGTGGTCCAGCTCAATGCTCCTTCCGCGCGGCCCAGATTCTCTGACTTGCTTCTTGCAGGGCGGAGAGTTACAGTACCTCTACCCTGCCATCATTTTTCGGTCGTTGGATTCCAATCTGACGATTCAGGTCAGTCGCTACAGGGACCCATGAACAGTGTCGTCGCTGCAGTGTTTCGTCGCTACAGTGTTTGTCTCAATCTCTGCCTTTCATTTTCGATCCAAGGATGACGATTGTCAGGTCAGGGTACTGTACCTCTGCCTTGCTTCTTGCAGGGTAGAGAATCCGCGCCGCCTTCCGCGGCGCCAACCTTCATGGTTGACTGTTTTGTTGGTGTTAGTGTGGTTTCATGCTGTTGTCGAGGCGTGCAACCACAACGGTGTTGGTGATGTATCTATGGTGCGTCAAGTCGGGCAAGTGTGCCCTTTTGACAATCATGTTCCATGTTACATTCTACCTTTTTCAGTGAGACATGCCAAATTGTCAGTTCCGTTCAAAACAAAATGTGTTGAGAACGCCAAAAGAGCAAGGTGGGAGATTTTAAATAGGAATATATGATGTTGCTCGTGTGGGAAGAAAGGAAAAGAGAAGAGTAAGGGCATTGGTACCCAGGAACTATAGGAAAGAGAAGGACCCAGAAAAGGGTGCCACTTTGCATCCATAGACGCAACACAGAGAAACAGTCAGTATTCGTCATCAAGTAGGGCGCCAAGGGACACAAATAGCAGCAACTTACAGGAATATAAACAAAATTCACAGTAGGAGAGTCTGGCTATGAGGAAAATGCCGCCAAGTTAACCAACTATTAAGTCTAATCACAAAAGAATATTGGTCAGAAGCCGCAGGAGGCATAAAGTCGAACCTACTATTTCCTCCTACTCCCGATAAATATCAGTTATCTGACCTCTACCCTCGTGATCACAAAAATATTCCTCAGACTCATTAGGAGCCAACTCGAAATGGCACCAAGCTACCTGCGTCAGCAATGGCTGCCAGTGCCCATCCGCAACAATGATTTACCACCAGTAACAAGTCTGAACAGAATGGAATACATCATCTCCACAGGACGAGCTCACAGGACGAGCTCGAATACAATAGTCGCGTAGCAGCTTGGGGCAAGCATCTGATGGCAGTATTTGCAGTTGATCGATCAAAAAGGCAGCTGGGTGCAAAGACATGGACTCCTTGGCGACAACACCCATAAATTGTTAAGCTGTTGATCAAAGAGGGTAGGTTAGAACTTTGTACTTCTACACTATGACACTCATTGCTGTATGTAGCTGAATATTCTAGAGTATTAGAGTTTCAGAACAAAGTTAACTGGTATGCTATTCTAAGACACTACTAGAACGATTTACCTAGTAGAAAAGCTTATGTCTGCATGAAGGCATCCAGCTTTGATCTCTTTAGATGCTGTGGTCTGAAATTCTCCAACTTGAGATTGGAGCCTATCTTGGCCTCCTTCACGAACGAATCTCCCTTCTCTACTCTGATGGACTCTAGAACTGCCCCAAGGACTTCAGCTGCAATGCCTTCACGTACAAGGTATCCTGGTTCCTCTCCACCTTCTTCAATCAACCTACCTACGTCTTGCAAAAGCAATATGTTTTCCAGCACAAACCTTGCAAAAAGTCGTCCAAGATACTCCGATGCCCTTGGAGAATCACTTAGGGCATCTTCCAATGAAGCAAGAACAGACGAGAGGCTGGAAATATTTGTATAGTCAGCACAGACTAGTGAACAGGAATGAGCAGTGAGGGGAAAAAAAGAGAACAGAAGCAAAACACTTACCCCTCAATGAGTTGAGGCTTGCTCAATAAATTATATCCACCGTTGAAAAGGCCAACAAAGAGCTTTGCCAACAACTCTCTTTCCACATCTTTTCTCTCAAAGGAATCATTTACCCAAAGCGATACCACAGAAGGATAGAAGCTCGGAGCATTCAATTCTTCAATACACAATGCAACCTCCTTTTCATCTTTCGCGCTGCCAAAACAAGTCACATGTTAGCACAAGACATACCGAAAACGTTTTCTGATAACACAGAGAGAGCCTGATAACTTAGCAATGAAGAATGAGGATACTCACCAAAACAAGAGCACACAATAAAGATCATAACCATTACATGGGAATCATAAATATAAGGTACATCAAAATATTGGAGAAATATTATTAGAAGTGGTAATATAAGCTTCCATTTTGTGGTAGCCTGTCTGTATATTGTATCATTTCTGTTTCTAAGGTGTTTGAATTTGGACACTTGACAATATGGATTGCCACCACAGCCCCATTAATTGGAACTTTTGAGCGAAATAAACTTCGAAATTTGCAGAGACGTGAAAATGAAGTGGCAGGAAGCAAAAGGAGAATAGCAAGCAATGTAGTCTCACAAATAAGAGTAATCCAAATATTCACAGTTGCCGATACTACCGCATTATTATCATGTATTTATTCAAAGAAAATATAATAACCTGAGATAGTAAGAACACAGGGATCACCTTTAAAGGGTAAAAATGTGCAGCAGAAGTTAAAAGTCTGGTGCATACTGAAGAAATATGCTGTAATAGAGGTTTAAATGTATTACCTATAATATTCCCGGATGGCTGCAATAGATTTCTCTCTCAGTTCCTCCTCAGAGTATGATTTATTTCCAGAGCGGCCATCCTGGCTGGCAGGTCTGTTTGAAGAACCAGCAGACGGTGTAGCAGGTGCTATCCTCCCAGAGGTTCGATCTGGAATTCTCGAGCTAGTGTCCTCTCTTCCGGTCAAAGCCACTGAATTATTATACCCATTAGGACTGGTTACCATCCTGCGATGGTCAAGAACACTAGGAGGCTCAGCATTTGCTACCGGTGGCTGCCCTCTTAAAGACATGCCCCTAGCCAGGCCACCTTGTGGTCCAAGAGTGATGGTTTCGTCCTTGACAGTGCGCTGAGGAAGAGGAACAGTTCTATTGTCATGATGCCTATCCTGCTCAAACCGGATATCCTGGTTACCGAAACCCCCCCGGCCTCTTTGCTGAGGACCTGGGGATACCAATGGTGCTGCCGAGCCACGGGAGCTATAATCCATTCCCCCTCTTCTTGGAGCAGAATTCATGCTTGGACCACGAGCTAACCTACTTGACTGAGCATGTTTCTCCTGAGCTGCATCCCTGTGAACCTCATCAATCTTCTTGGGGCCATCCACTTTACGCCTTTGCTGCCATTTGTTCTTCCTGAGATCGATTGAATCTCTCAGCAAGAATCTAACACGAGAAGATATGAGCTGACTAGTTGACAAGCCACGCATTCTATCAAAATATGCATCAATATGTTCCTTAGCCTTCGGATGATCTATCATCTCTCCAATTGTACTCATCAATTTGCATAGTGCTTCAATGTTCTCCTCGTCCGGACTATCATAATTTCCCAGCAATTTTTTGATGCACTCATGCATGATGCGCTCTGTCAACATCCTCTTTTTGTACAATTCTCCAATCAACCTAATGTTTCCCAGCATGCGCCTTCGAGCTTTAACTCTTTTTTCCTCCCTTTCCTCTTTGGTTTGCTTAACTTCACCCTCCTCCTCTGTTTTATCTGCTTCAGCTTCTTCTCGTTCGCCTCTCTCAAACTCCTCTTGGCATTTGTTCAACAGCAATCTCTTGAATGTAATTTTTTCATTGTCCTCACTAAAGTCTGGCAGCGCACCAGCCAGATGTGAGCAGAAGTTGGCATACATTTCACAGAAAGTTGGTTCCATTAAAGCTTTGTCAAATATCTGCGAAATGACCCCGGTAAGAGTTGACACATTGTCGATGTTCACCTCTTTGACTTGTTCAAACAGCTTATCAAAGTTCTGGGGGGTCAGTTTATTGAGAATTGATTTCAGCTGCCTCTGCTTTGCCTGTTCCTCATCAGAAACTTTGCCAACTACGTATTTCTTCTCTGCTTTGTGCATTATCTGCATCGGTGTAACAGGAGATGGGATCAGACCCCTTTGCTGCCATCTATCTGCATCAGAGCCACTGCGAGCTGCTTGAGGTGCAATGGATTGCATTGGTCCCACAAGAACACCACGCGGATTCCTTAAAACACCATGATTGACTACTGGGGCACCACGGTAATTCATTGCTGGACCGTTCGCGTCCATGTGGGCATCACGACCAGGACTGAAAGGAACACCTGATTTTGTTGTCCACTTATCATCATCCATAGCAGGACCACGGCGATCACCGCGAGATGTTGGTCTATCAGATCCCCGTCCAGGACCTTGGTGAGGTTCCCGATCAATAACATAGGACTTTCCTACCAAATCCTTAAATAGAGCGCTAGTAACAGCATCCATTCGGATGCCAACAGGAAGACCATAAATCTGATTTGCAAAAGTGAGCAGAAAATCACGTGTATATTTCTTACGGCCGTTAATTTCATTTGTATCTGACTCTGGCACTTGTGGGGCACTAGCCTGGTTTCCAGTGCCTGAACCTTGCAGCTTTGGAGTGGAAATGTCTGCTGCATCTTCCCAATCATCAGGCTCAACCTTTTTCTTTCCATCATCGTCACACACATTGCCCTCTCTTTCTGATCCCTCAGGTGGCACGTGTGTTCCGTCAACCATTGACGATCTATCAGCACCCTCTGCTGCGGCAATACCTTCTAACTGCTCTTCTGGTCCCTTGTACGCATTATAAAGATCTGAAGTCCCAGCAGCATCAGCTTTGGAAAGCATTTCCTTCCGTTTTTTCTTCTTTCCGAAAGCCGACTTTGTTCGAGTGAGTTCCGCGGTAGGTTTTTCCCTTGATAAGGGCCGGACAGAACCTGTTGGTGCAGCACTTGATTGATCAGCACTTGGTTGATCCATCACTCCATCTGCATGTTTCCCTTCCTCCTCAGATGCAACTGACTGATTCACAGGTAACGTGCCAGGAGTAATACTGGAAACAATTGTTTCCGGAATACTACTGTTATCTTTATCGTTGCCACTTGGGATGGTAGACTCTGATGAAGTTACAGAATTGGCCCCAGACACATCACTGCCATCGACAAAAGCTGATGAAGTTTCAGTATCCTTAAGTGAGCTATTTGTTAAACTGTGTTCATCTAGTATAGATGCTGTGGACTCTTTTGCTAGCTCTTGCGAGTCAGGTACACAAGATGCTGCATCTGAATTATCAGGCTTCGGAACCGCTGATGCCTGTTCAGCTAAGTCTGCCGTGCACTCATGAGACTCATTTTCAGTAGAATCAGACAAAATTTTATCATCACTAACTTCTGGTGAAATTTGTGGAGTTATTTCACTCTCTTCAGATTCAACAGCTGCAACGCCTAGGCTTTCTACTGCTTGGGGCTCCCCAGTAATCACAGAGGATAATTTTGCAGAGCTGATATCTGTGGGAGGAACACTGGCAACTGGCAATGCAGCATGTCAGGAAAACAGAAACGATTATTTTCATTAACTTCAAAACAAAACAAAAAGAGTGCATACCATTTACTGATGGGTTGTCAGCTTCGCTTAGACCAAGAACTTGACAAACACTAATTTCAGATGTTGCAGCTGTTAAGCCTGAGGCTGTGCTGGTTAAATCCAACTCTTTACTACTGGAGCTCTTAGTTTCCGTGTGATCAACCCCATCTTCTCCAACCTTCACGGAAGTTTGCCCCTTGAACTCTTCAGCAGATGAAGCTGACTGAATGAAGGCAATATGGAGCATGTTAAGCACAAAAATCAAGTGCAAAACCGCAAAAAAACAGTGCTCAGAAAAGAAGAGGGGCAAAAATACCTGTGGTTGTTGCGGCAAGATCTTTGTGTCCTTTCTACTCGTGTTTTTCTTGTTATCCTTAATAGAATCTGTTTTTTGAATGGCTTCCTTGCTCTTTCCATCAGCTCCGGACAAAAATGAGGGCAAATTTGTAGTAGCATATGTCACAGTATCATTTTCTAGTTTTGTAGCTAGAATCGGTGAGGGTTGAGTTACCACAGTGGGATGCTTCTCTGTGACAGATGGCACTTTACTCTCCTTGGAATGCTTCTCTGAGACAGATGGTGCTTTACTCTCCCTGGTATGCTTCTCTGTGACAGATGGTGCTTTACTCTCCTGGGAAAGCTTCTCTGTGACAGATTGTGCTTTACTCTCCTCGCTAACTGGAGCATTTGAACCCATAGTCCCAGAAAGAAGTATATTATCCTTCTGTTGATGTGGTACCACATGCTCAGTCACCCTTAACTTAGGTGGATCAGCTTTAGCTGGCGGTACAGTTATCTTGACCGGGGCAACAGGTTTCTCCATGTGCAAACCAATTTGTGATTTACCTGCGACCTGAGGATGAATAGATGCTGCATGACCAGATATGTTGTCCTTGTGACTGGCAGGAGCGGCATTTGACATAGATGGGTTTGCGAAAGGAATTGTTTGACCAGCTTGAGTGGTCTGATAACTATACCGAGCCTGTGCTCCAGTGGGAACCTGGCCAACACCGGTGGTGCCAGGGTAATACATACCTGACTGGTTATACGAGGTCTGCTGCTGAGGAAAGTAGGCCATAGGTTGAGCTGCATAGCCACTGACTTGCTGGGTTTGTGGCGCTACATTAGATGAAGCCATCTGCCCAAGATTCACTTCTTTATTAGTAATTGGATCAATAATTTTGATGGTATTCTTCCGAGGAGCAACAAGCTGTTTCTGGTGTTGCTGAGGATACTGCGGAGCCATGTTCAAACTAACATTGCCCAACTGAGGAGTGAGTTGATGACCACCGACTGACGGAAACATCATAGGTTGCCCTTGATGTAACATTTGCTGATGATGCATTTGATGTTGCTGCATATTTTGGACGTACATATGCTGCTGAACCTGGGACGCATTGCCACCAGGCATTCCCATAGACATCTGGATTGAGCTAGGCACAACGCCCTGATTATGAGCACCAAACTGTACCGGGACTTGTGGTTGTTGATGGTGAAAATGCATCGAGGACATGGGCATCCCAGGCATAGGTTGAACAGTGGGTCTCGGTGGTGCAACATTCGGCACTGATGGAGAAACATGCACATCTCTCTTCACTTGGGAGGGAAGATGAGTGTTCACAGCATTAGGCTGACTAGGACCAAGAGCATCCTTCCTTGTCTGCTGTTGCTGTGAAAGGGGCTGCTGCTGCTGCTGGGGTTGCGGAGGATGCTGCTGCTGTGGTTGCGGAGGATGCTGCTGCTGGGGTTGTGGAGGATGCTGCTGCCGCGGTTGCGGAGGATGCTGCGGCTGCGGAGGATGCTGCTGCTGTGGTGTAGGATGCGGCTGTTTTACGGGTGGTGGTATAGAAGGTGCAGCCTTATGTACCTCCGGAAGTACCTGAACAGAAGAGAAACATGGTATTACGATACATTCTATTCCAACGTTGAAACCTTAAAATGATGACAACCAATACAATGCAAAAAAAACTTGAGCAAACGAACATCACTTGTTAAATGCTCCAGAAGTTAGATAATTCATAGGAACATAATAGTTTTTTCAGAACCTGTTATTGCCAGTACATCCAGCAAACAACTGCGCCTAATAAACAGCTAGCTAGGCATAGATAGTAACATAGAAAAAGCACGAAAGAGTTGTGCAGGGGAAGGAGAAGATACCTGATTACGCTTCTGCTCATCCAAATTTGGAGGAGCTGAGCTTGTCCTAGCAGGAAATTGCTATACAAAAAAAAGTCGATGGAAATTAGAGGGATATAAGTCGGAAAAAAAATCAGCATAAAGTTGAGAAACTGAATTGAGAGACGCAAGCTGCCAAAGACATCATACCGGGACAGCATTCATGTTCATGTTTATGCTGCCAAACTGCAAGTTAAATCCCTTTGATGATTCTCCTGAAAAGAAGAAAGCAGAAGAAGGTTACAAGGCAGTTTGTTTGACAAGCATGCCTACTACTATCCAAATCCAAACAACAACCTACAGAAGGTCTCCACTGCTCCCACAGATGGGCACAGCTCCTACTACTCATCAAGCCTATGATTATCATGATTTCTAAAGCGCAAGAAGAGTGAAGCAAACCTTTGGGCGGTCCCTGAGGAGCGGGTATATTCTTGGGCGGCGCCTTGGGGGCGGCACGAGGGATGTTTTTAGGGATGGGTATGTATGTCGGATTCTCTGTGGCGGGTGGCATGGGGGGCGCTTGAGCCGCAGACGAAGAATCTGCAAAACAAAACATGTTAGGTCGACCTATAATGCTTGGTGGCAATTGCAATGCACCATAACAGAGCGGGATGGGTTTGTGGAATCGCATACCATGGTGCTGCGGCCGCGGTGCGGTGGCCGGAACATGCACAGGCGCGCTCTGAGGCACGGGAGGTCGCTGGGGCGGCGTCTGCAGTGGCCCTGGCGCCGGTGCGGGCTGGAAGCCTGTGGTGTCTGGCTGGTTCACGACCCTCTGGTGGCCGCCGTGGCCATTGCGAGGCTTGCCGAAGCTGCAATCGAGATCCGTCAAAACCCTAGCCGCAGGATCGAATCACGCGGGCAGGCGGCAGAAGCCATCGTAATCAGGGGTAAACAAAAAGTAGAAGGAGAAGGGGGTCGTCGGCGTACCTTCTGTTTGATGATAGGGGAGGCTGGCCACCAGAGGAGGAGCCCCCGCCGCCCTTGCTCGCACCGCCGACTCCGCCTCCTCCGCGGTGTCCTTGGCCGAAGCTGGTCGAGCGGGCGGGTCTCCTCGCGTGGCCCTCGCCCCTGTCCCCTCGCTGGGACATAAATCCGCTTTCGTTCCGATCTCCTCCTCCTCCTGGTTTGCTACCACCCCTGATCCAATCGCGACGGAAATAAATCGCCGGGAAATCCGCCCGCGCGCGAAACCGAAACAAACAAACAAAAACAGGAACGGCCCGCAGAGTAGCGGCGGACGGGATGGCGGCGATGGCGAGGGGGTGGTGGCCGGCGGCGGCGGCGGGCGTACCTTGGGGCCTGGGAGGGCGGCGGCGCCTAGGGTTTGCGGTCGTGTCCAGTGGCGAAGACGATGGGGACGAGCCGAGGTGTGAGATGGGTTTGGGGAGAAGTGGGAGCGAAGCGAAGGGGAGACGCGACACGTTGGGAATTAGTAGTAGTACTAGGGCAGAAACGAGGCAGGCAACCGGGGCCGATACGAGTTACCAGCCAACTAAGCCACCGGAAATTACTACGTACTCCTAATAATCTCACAACTGATTTTGTTTTAATTTCTTGATTTAATATTCTGACTAGGAAAGAGCGAGAGAGAGATGAGATGCGATTGGATGGCTGGCGTTCGTCCCGGCCGCCGCTTTGCCCGCCCGCCCGTGTACAGTACTGCCTCCTGCTACTACTAGGCGAGCGAGCCGTGTGCGCTCTGGACTCTGCTAGCGCTCGTGCGATTCCTTCTGGGCTCTGTAGTTACGTGAAAGCCTTGTGCATCGCTCATCCGTCTCGTCCATGGATAGATAGTTAGATACCGACATGGAGTCCTCTCCTCTCCTCTACGTGTGGTTTAATTTCTGTTCACGTGCACCGTTCCAACATTGTCAAACCGACTTGACTTGGTTTCCAAAGCGGTTGCTTGTTGATTAAGACTTCGACGCAAAAGCTAAACAAGGGACGTGGAAATGTTCATGTGGAAGTTGCCAAGTAATTAGGGGAGCTACAGCAACGTTTCTGTCCAAATTTCCAATGTGCACACCTAACCTGCCATTTTTTTATGGACGACACCAGGTGAACGGTTCTGTTCATTAGTGCACTAGAATATAAAGGTACATAGACCCAAACTACTTAGTTCGCTGGAGAAAAATGGGCGAAAACCTTTGCATCGACAAGAGCACCGCTAGACATACAGAGCGTCAGGGAGGCCAACAACGACACGAACCGAGAAGCACACCTCCGAAGCAAGCAAGCGGCGACACCGAACATCGTTCGTCGTGCTTACGATGGGACGACTTCGACTTCGTCGCAGCAACACCAAGGTCGCTCCAACATTGTCGCATCGACATCTGCCACGACCTTATTCGCCGGTGATGACTGCAAGTACACATATCAATTGTAGCTAGTTTCGAAATAGGAGTATCGAACCATGGGGAGCTACTAGTTGAGGTCGTAATGCACCTTGCTACTGCCTATTGAAAATTACTTGTGAATTGTTTTCTAATCTCAAACTTAAATTTTTTTGGGGG
The DNA here is from genome assembly GCA_030979885.1 of Lolium multiflorum. Lineage (NCBI taxonomy): Eukaryota > Viridiplantae > Streptophyta > Magnoliopsida > Poales > Poaceae > Lolium > Lolium multiflorum. Next base: position 71,685,030 of record CM061748.1, on the reverse strand, counting down.
GGATGGTTGTGATTGGTTGCAATAAAGGAAACAAAGCACTAAAGAAATGGGTTGAAACTTAATACAACAAAGTGTTCTCACAAATTATTGGATCCACCTCTAGCATTAGGATTCATGTTAATCAAGATGAAGTATGCTTTTAATCATATTATGTGTGGGAAGAGCTCTGTAACAAGATGTGCCTAGAAAGCCATCGGTCATCGCATCTCTAAATAACCACGGCAGCTAGTCTTCTGCAAGCCACATATTGACTATTGCTATTGAGGGTTTTACCCTGTGGTTATCGATATGTGCTTGGTGAGTCCCTCTTTACCCCCCTCATCCAAGTGTTAAAGTGTCGATACGGTAATGTCACTTCTCGCAGTTCACTTTACCACGCTTCAAAGGATAGTTCCCCCTCGAGACCATAAGGTAAATATTACATGGTGCACAACATATAATATTAAGATAGAGAACTAACACATATTAATACTTAAAATCATAAATCATCTTAGATTCATCTCATATTCATGCTAGGGTTTCTCCGTCTCCCCAAGAACTAAAGGAACTACTCACACATGGAAGCAATCAAGAATATCATCATAATCTTATGGAAGGGATGAAAGGAATGGAATGAATTTGAACACAAATTCACAATAGCAATCTGTACTACTTAAAAAGAACGGGAGTGTTCCGTCGTCAATCATCGACCATGGTACGTCGTCCTCTCACTTCTTCCGTCGCCCCCTATGGGCCTGGCCCAATTTCATTTAGCAGCTCGACTCGGTTAGCTTTCTTTTCTCCCTCACCCAGCGAGCGCAACACCAAACAGAGTTGCCTTGTCTCAAAAAAAAAACCAAACAGAGTTGCCTCTAGCTCTAGGGTTTCCCTGCCGCCACTCGGTCAATCTCCGGCGGCTGGCACCGCCTACTTCCTCCGGCGGCAGGAACTGAAGCCTCATCTCGCGGTTCCTCCTCTTGAAGCTGTACCGGAAGGTGAGTGTGTTGCGGTTGGAGGCCGTATACGACGGCTCCACCGGATCGACGTCGCCATGGACCACAGGAAGGACTCCATCGATCTCCTCCTCGCTAGCCGCTGCCTCGACCGCGGCATCCCCTTGGCATCTGCATCACGACCATCCCCCGCCCCCTATTCTGTACGACGATGACGGTTGCTAGAACTGGGTCGTCTCCGCCTAGGGCCTTCGCTGCCTCTCACGGATCTGGGGTGCTACAACAGCATACATGCCACATCGCAAAATCGGGGAGTGGATGTCGCACCAAGTGGAGGTGTCCATGACTTGACCAGACTGACGCCTTGTTCGCCATATTCTGAGATGCCCGTGCGCGACGAGGGGTCGTCTCTAAGGAAGACAAGGCATCCACCTCCAACAGAGTCAGTTCTCCTCTTCCTCATCAAAACTTGCATGCATGTCATTATTTGAGAAATAGGTTCCTGATCAAGGGGACGTCATGGGTAAAATTAAATTTTAATTGTGCTGTTAGAAGAAGAAAAGGGAATACAACTATGTGACAAAATATTGGCGAAAATAATAAGGTTCATTCACTAATAATGCATCTCAAAATGAGTCTACATTAGTGACTGATAGTTTTTAAACGAGCATGATCAACAACAACTTGGTCATTTAGGAAGGTTGCCCACCACAATGTCAAAAGATGATGATACCAAATGAAAGAACTACCGAGAAAGTGGGGGACATTCAGATTGCCTTTGTGTAACATCCCAAATTTCAATAAAAGAAAATTAGAAGAATTCCAGAGAGCAAAAATTCAAACCAACAAAAACTTTTCCTTTTGCATATAGTATTATGTCCAGGACTTGTGCATTTGAGTGATATGACATGATGATTGATAATATGTGTTGTGCTATGCTCTAAAACCCTAAGTTGATCATGAGAAGAGCACCAAATAAATAAATCAAAAAGAGAAAGAAAGCAACTAAAAGAAAAACCCTAAAACCCTCACATATGCCCTATGGCATTTTATTAAACTTTGACCCTAGACCAATTTGGTCTTCACCAGTAGTTGAATAATGTTACTAAACACTTATTACCACTTTTGGAATCAAAGAATAATAAATCAAATATATTTTAAATGCAAACCTTGCTCACATAGAATAATGGTCAAATCTGCCCATTATAATCTGGTCACTACTTTGGGCCCTCATATCTCAATATTTTCAAACTAAACTTTCTCAACCCTTTTCATGTCATCCAAGACAACATCAAGGTGAATACTTTTTGTAAAGACCACCATGCCAAATTACTTCTAGATCAATGGCTATGCTCATCCAAAGTTGCAACTTTTTATTAAGTTCAACAATCTCACACTTAGCATTTTGAAAATTCTTGGAATTTAAAAATTCCACCACCACTTCTACTTGTCTCTGATGGTTTGCAACCCAATCAAACCAACACTTTTCAAATCTTGTAACCTTTTGAACCTAATCAAATTTGGCCAAATTTGGTGAATTTTCAAATAGGGAAAAAATAAAAAACTATTTGGAATAGTGTCTACCCCAACCCTACTGCCCCTAGCTACCCTACTGGTTCCCCTGCCCCCTCTCTACCTCACCCCACACAGAAAACCTAAAGGGGCAAGCCCTAGCATGCATGGACATGGCCATGCCGGCCATGTCGCCACCATGCCGTGCTCCCCCTCTCTCCCTTGCTCCACTCCTCTGGCCACCACGCCACGCACGCCACCACACCTCCCTACGACGCCCTAGCACCGCCACTCACGGCCGACGACGACAGCCGCCGGCAATCGCGCGCCCATCGGCACGGCCATGCCGTGGACGTCACACATGGACGCGCGGGCACGCCCGGACACGCGCCGCCTCACGCGCACACGCTGCCCTGGCCCCTCTCTCACCGCGTCGAGCATCAGACACCACCACGACACGCCAGACACGCGCTCGACCACGCCCTGGACCGCCGCCGCCGGAGACGACGACACGATCCCGTGAACGCCGCCGCAGACACGGACGCAATGCATCGCCACCAGACCTCCCCCGACCCTGCTGTCGCCACCATAAGGACCGCCTGGACACGCGAACAGCTCCACGTCGTCGCTCAGCCCTCTAGCTCGCCGGAGAAGCCGCGCCATGGTCGACCACCACCCTGCCCCGCAGCACCCATGCGCTGCTATAAAAGGGGACCTCCCCTGGACTTTCTAAGCACACCACAACACTCGCCACCCTCCACTGCCTCTCCACCACCCCACCATTCCCTCGATTAGCCACCGGAGCTAGCCAATTTCACCGCCGGAGGCCGCCAGTCCGCATCTCGCCGCGTCGATTGGAGCCATCCCCGGGCTGCCGCCGGTACGGAGCTTCGCCGTCGTCCACCACCGTCGAGCATCTGCCCCGCGCCCGGAGCCACGGTGAGCTCTCCGACCCCCACGAGCCGCCGGCGACCTCTCTCGCCGTCGTGACGATGAACCTTGGCCGTTGGATTGGATTCTAATCCAACGCGCCGCAGCAGCCCTTACCGTTTCGGCGTTTACACGTCTGACGGGTGGCCCCCGCTGTCAGCCCGCGCGGCTGGACCGTGGCTGGGCTGGCCTTGGGCCTGGTTATTTCGTTTGGCCCGTTAAGATTTTCCCGCCGGCCCTTTTATTCAAATTTCATTTAAATAATTTAGTTTGAATTCCCCACTGGACCCAACTTTGAAATTGCATAGAATTTGTTTGGCTTGGCCAAATTTAGCAAATTTTATATATTTGGAAAGCTAGTGAAATTATCTACAATATGCCACTGGTCTCACGACCAGATTCGTTGTAGAATTAATTCGATAAAAATAACAAGGCAGGGAATTTTCCCTACTCAAATAATTATTAAAAATCAAATAAAATAGATATTAAGTTAATTCCAATAGTAGCTCACATATTACTTACACTAATTGATTATGCAATAAAATGGTATGGTCACCTTGCATGATCATGCCCTAGTTTAAGTAGTGGACAATATGGCTATTTTCTCTAAGTGATATTGTCCTAAAATATTATGCAAATCATATGAGGTGTTATACTTCATTTAAATCTTGTCCCAAATGAGTTCATGTGATGTTTGGACCCCTGGACCAAACTCTCTTATATGAATTACTTGGAGATTTAAAGCATATGTAGTATTATTAAATGGTATGAGGTGGTTTACCTCATTTAAATTGTTTTCTCAATTGATGATCATGAATGGTGGACTTAGGTTAATAGAAAATTCATGAATGATTATTGAGAAATTAAATCTTAAGAATATTTCAATGAGAGGAAATTATTCCTCAGGAACTTTATGGAGACTATCATTTACATATGTAATGAGAGGAAATTATTTTCTTCTCAAACAACACAACCAATGCACCCTAATTAGATTAATTGTGTGCATAGAATAGTTTGTGTGATTATATGTGTTGTTTGGAATAGCCATTGAATTAGTGAGTGATTATACCTCGTATTCCAATTTAGACGCTAGTACCGGAGAATACCGGAAGAGGAAGGTTGCTACCCAGAAGAGGAGGAGGAACAGTTTGAGAACTACCAAGGCAAGCTAATATTCTTGCAAGTGCAAAGTCCTACCAAGGACAAGGCACTCTCATCTTTTCTTATGAAGCATAAGCCTATCCCAAGTTTTATTACAAGTTTTATTTACAAGCCTTATTGCTTTGAGTTATCCAAGTACTTTTTGATTCATGATTCAATGGGGTTGATGTTAGATTAGTACAAGAGTATCAAAATTAGCCTAGAAGCCAAGCAATATAATTAGCACCCCTCACATCTAGATGCTAGTGCTAAATTAAAAATGACTACTCTAGATGGGAACATGTGTGGTGAAATAATGATGATGATGAAATTTATGAAATGAACTTTGAAGGTGAATATGACCAAGAGAAGATAGTGATTTTTGATATAAAACTAATATTGGCTTGGATGCGATACCTTTCCAATTCATAAGTACCCCACAATACCTGATTATGGGTAAAGGCTTAACTAGAAGTCTATGTACCTTAGTATGGGTTCCCTCTAAACACACATCATAGGGGTTATGCCGAGGCTGCCTCCGTTGTTGATGAATGATGTGAATTGAAGGTGAATTGTACGGCCAAGCCCTGTGCGGTTCCCAGGATGACAGTTGGTCATCACTGGGAGGCCAAGCTCATGGGGAGAGGTGCTCATACTAAAGTTTGTAAATGAAAGGTTATGGTTGATGATCCGCGTACGTGTTACGATGATTCGGGGTTATCCGACGGATGAAATCAAATGTTGTGGCACAAGTGTGCAACCTCTGGAGTGTAAACCTATTCGAATAGCCGTGTCCACGGTTACGGACGATTGGAAAGGCCATACAGTTTCCAGTATTAGATTCTTAAAAATGTTGATGATGAATGGTGACTTGGGTTTTTGAATCACAACAAGGTTGTGGGAATGACAATAATGTTCCCACTTGAGTTAGTTAGCACATGAATAATTATTGAGCAAATACTTGCAAATTAAAATTGGCTTTATGCAAAGAGACTAGAGCTTAGCACCCCTTTACCAGAAATGTTAGCACTTACACTAGTATTAGTTTGCGAGTACGTAGAGTACTCACGGCTGTGTCCCTGGCTATTCAAATGGCCAGACTATGAAGAGGAGCAGAGTAGGAGGAAGAGCAGCGGGACGTCTACAACTAGGAGTCTGCTGACGTCAAGCGTTGCCTGTGGACTATAGAGTCCTTGTATCTTACGCTTCCGCTATGAACTTGTGTTTGTTCGTTGACCAGTTCGTTGATCAACTATTTATGTAATATGGATCATGTGATTCCAAGTTGTAAGACTTTATGGTTTGTAATGAATGATGATTGTGATACTTAACTATTATGCCTCGCAACAACAATATTCCTGGGATTGCGATGTATGACATAATAGGCATCCGGACTTAAAACTCCGGGTGTTGACAAGTTGGTATCAGAGCCATTGTTTGACCTTAGGAGACCCTAGTTTAGAATGGACGTTCTGAAAACCTTAATTTATAAAACAAATGAAATAAATATTTACGAAAAATTTACTCATGTTCTTCTCTTTAACAAGAGCTTTTCAAAAATGATGAGTCATGCTCCTTCTTTTAAATCCATCTAAAAATTTGACACACCTTGTTCACATCTCTAACTTACTCATCCATTTCACTTTCAGATGGAGCCTTACGTTCAGACGGAGACCTACGAGCTGGACAACGGAGGAAGTTTGGTGTTCGAGCGAGACATGTTCCTGGAAGCTTGAACGCCCACCTCCCGGTTCCACGGAGTCCGGATCCACAACACCCCCCGGGAACAGCAGTGGATGATCACCGCTGACTTGAAGGGAAGCCGGAGCCTCCCATCTCGGAGAGGATCCTTTTCTCCTTCAAGGCATACAGCTGGGTGGACGGTCTTGCTCACGCTCTTCGGGAGGGACTTGCTCGGGTGTGCGGACAGAACATCGCCGCACTCAGCCGCTTCGCCCACTTCGCGAGGCACGACACCATGGGAGAGCCCATGGCACTCTCCTCGCACCCGGTGCTCAAGATACATGTGGAGCATTTGGACTTTATGCTTCATGAGACCCGGAAGGACCTGGAGCAGGCACGTGGTCACGCACACCGTGCCCAGATGGCTTTGGCTCACCATGCCGACGCCATCGGGATGCTCGCCAAGGACCGCAAGTCACTCCGCCTACAACGCGCCAAGAAGGATGCCACCATCCACCGTCTTCGCGAGAAGATACGCACCTTGGAGATAACTGTCCGTACCCAGCAGGACCAGATCCAGGAGATGGAAGAAGATGGAGAAGACATCCAGGGAGGGGAAGACTTCCTGAGTGACGACAATGACTTTGAGGAAGATGAGTTCACTGATGAGGAGGACTACGAGTTCCTTGAGGCCGAGGAAGATGGGATCATCACCATCGATGTGGACGTTGATATTGAGGAGTAGTTGCACTAGATCACATGTGTAGGAATGGCTTGTACCCCGTCCTTTGTATCGTAGCATGAAGGGTTCTTAAAACCCTAGGTATGAGTATGTATCCGGTCCCTTGTATCGTAGAAGGAGGAAAAAGGGTTCTTAAAACCTTGGTTATGTTCGCATGTAATCTGTGATGCATGAATGAATGAATGTTGTGTGCTATCATCAAAAACGTTTACAAGTTTTAAAGGTTTTTCAAAAAAAAAAAAAACTACCCAAAACAAGACATAGAATTTTTCCCCCTTATCTCATAATCTGTCTACACATTCGAGATGACTCGTCCGAATCGCAACGCGAACCGGATGCAATGATGCAACTACGAGACCACGATGGCGACGGGAGGTGATCGGAGCTGAGCCAAGCCAACTTAGCGACATTGCGCAGCTGGCCAACAACAACTTTGGCCATGGCAACCATGATCACCCAGGTCCAAACTCAAGAACTCGAACACAAACCCCCTGTTTTTTAGCCCGAAGAGCCCTTAGATGCGACCACTGGTTGCAAACCATGGAAAATAACCTTGAAGTGGCTGGAGTAGAAGCCAATGAGAAAGTGTGTTTGCCACGCACTACTTAGCCGGACCAGCTAGAGCCTGGTGGACTAGCACCCGTGCCATGAACGGGGTCAAGTCATGACTTGGGCGATTTCAAGCTCAAGTTCGGCAAGTACCATGTGCCCCGGGTCTTATCAAGAAGATGAGGGATGAGTTCGTGAACTCAAACAAGGTCGGATGACGGTGGTAGAATGCGACAGGTTCCTTACTCTGTCAAGTACGCCCCACGAGGCCGGCACCGAGAAAAGGGAGAGATTCCTCAACACGCATGATGAGATGCGACTGTCCTTGTCAACATACCCTTCGACCTAGAAGCCCTAGTGGACTCGCCATCCAGATGGAAGGCAAACTCAACCAAGCCAATGAGAACAAACGCGAATGATGCACGAGTGGGCCCAGTCATGCCCCTAAGTATCGCCCGACTCAAGTGGAGGTTTCACTCCCGAAACAACAACAAACCCGAGATGCGGACTTCGCCCGGGTTATCAAAAGGAGTGGAGAAGCCCGAGAGGCCACCACAACAACAACCACAACTACCAAACCACACCAACAACTTCAACCGCGCCCCAATGCGAGCCCCCAACACCAACAACAACAACACCAACACCGCGCCGGGGAGGAGCAACGCCATTCCCGTTGCGACCAAGGACAAGGCCACCATCACTTGCTATGAGTGTGGTGTAGTGGGGCACTACTCCAACGAGTGTCCCAAGAGGCTCGCCAAGCTCGCGACAACACCGGCACAGCTCAGCAACAACGCCGTCTGGCAAAGTTACTTCAACCCCAATAACGCGGTGGCCGTCTGTTCCACATGAATGCTGAAGAAGCCAGGAAGCACGGATGTTGTACGGGTATGTTTTGTTAATTCAGTACTTGCCAGAGTTGTTTGATTCCGGAGCATCTCATTCCTTTGTCACCGAAGATTTTATCCACCAGTAAAATTCAACCTATCAGCTTGAAACATGTTATGATAGTTCAAATTCCCGGATCAACCACCAAAGCCAGAAAATTTTGCAAAAATGTACCCATCAAAATCCATGAAGTAGACTTCTATGCCAACCTGATTATTTTGGGAACCAAAGGTTTGGAAGTAGTACTAGGAATGGTGGATGGCAAAACACCATGGATTGATTGACTGTGCCAGAAAGCCATCACCATGACCAGCAACACGGTATCCTAGTAGAACATCTCTGAAAGATTACCGGAAATTTACAACCAGGTATAGCCAAACCAACCTGGATCAAATCGGGGTATGCCGATATCACGATGTGTTTCCGAAGGTCTACCGGTATGCCCCAGATCGGGATATCGAGTTTATCATTGAGTTAATCCCTGGAACAGGACCTATAGCCAGAGAGCCTATAGCATGAACCCGCAGAACTGGTGGAATTGAAGAAACAATTGGATGATCTTTTAGCCAAAGGTCTCCGACCAAGTGCGTCACCTTGGAGATCCCTAGTTTTATTTGTGGACAAGAAAGATGGTGCCGATCGTTTATGTACGGACTATCGTAAGCTTAACGATGTCACTATCAAAAACAAATACCCCTTGCCAAAGATAGAAGACCTGTTTGATCGGTTGACTCATGTGTTCTCTAAGATTGATCTTAGGGGTGGTTATCATCGGTGAAGATCCGTGCCTCGGATATTCCCAAAACGCCTTCACCACGGATATGGATTGTATGAGTCCAATGTCATGTCGTTTGGATTAACCAATGCCCCGCTTATTTCATGAACCTCATGAATAAGATTTTCATGAACTTCTTGGATAAGTTTGTCGTTGTTTTCATCGATGACATTCTCATTTATTCCAAAACCGAAGAGGAGCACGAGCAACCTGGAAGCTGTCCTAGATACCCTGTGGGAACATCAGCTGTACGCTAAGTTTAGCAAATGTGAGTTTTGGTGAAGGAGGTAGGATTCCTGGGACACATCTTCTGCGGGAGGTATTGCCGTAGATCCCGCCAAGATCAAAACAGTGAAAGAATGGAAAGCCCCAACCACTCAGACTGATGTCCGTGCCTTTCTGGGATTGTTGGATACTACCGTAGGTTTGTTGAAGGATTTTCAGTATCGCCCGACCAATGACCCAACTGTTGAAAAAGGATAAGAAGTTTGAATGGACGGAGAAGTGTGAGGAAAGTTTCCAGACACTGAAAACAGAGACCACAGCCCCAATCTTAATCATGCCGGATATCACCAAACCCTTTGATGTCTACTGTGATGCCAAGATTGGTCTTGGATGTGTGTTGATGCAGGAAGGCAAGGTGATCTCATACCTGTCTAGGCAACTAAAGCAACATGAGCAGAACTATCCAACCCACGATCTCGAACTTGCAGCTGTAGTCTTAGCTTTGAAAGTGTGGCGTCATTACCTCATGGGTAATCGATGCGAGATCTATTACGATCCAAGAGCCTGAAATACATTTTCACCCCGAAAGAACTAAACATGAGGCAGGAGATGGTTAGAATTGATAAAAGATTATGATATGGAAATCCATTATCACCCCAGGCAAAGCCAATGTAGTAGCGGATGCCCTGAGTAATGCCGTGTCGTTAAACTCATGATAGCGCCGAACAACCCCACCAAGAGTTTGAGCGAGTTCAGAATGGAACTAGTCGGTGAAGGATTCTAGCCAGCATAGAGCTTAACCCACATTGGTCAGATCAAGGAAGCCCAGAAGGGAAATGCCAATTGTGAATCAAGAACCGGATAGCTGCAGGAAAAGCAAGGATTCACTGTAGATGAAGAAGGAGTTCTTTGGTACAAAGAGCGCCTGTGCGTACCATCAAACTCAGAGTTGAAGCAGGTCATTCTGCGGAAGCCCATGATACCCTTTATTCTATCCACCCGGCGGTACCAAGATGTACCAGGATTTGAAGGAACAATTTAGTGGCATGGAATGAAGAGAAATTGGAAGCTACATAGCCAAGTGTGACATCGTCGAGTCAAGGCAGAACATCGGCGACCCGCAGGACTGCGCAACCCTTGCAAATTCAGGAATGGAAGTGGGACTCGGTAGGAATGGACTTTATCAAGGGCCCAAATCCGAGAGGAAATGATTCCATCACGGGTAGTTGTCGATAGACTGACCAAAGTAGCCCATTTTATCCCTGTCAAAACCACCTACCAAGGCCCAAAGTTAGCGGAGCTGTATATCTCTAGAATTATCGCCCTGCACGGAACCCCGAAGTCGATAGTGTCGGATAGAGGATCACAATTCACCTCAAGATTATGGCAGAAAGTGCATGAAGGACTCGGAACGGCTAAATTTCAGCACAGCCTATCACCGCAGACGGATGGACAGAAAGAGTCAACCAGATTTTGGAAGATATGTTGAGAGCTTGTGTGTTGGAGTATGGATCCAAGTGGGAAGATTGCCTGCCTTATGCGAGAATTCTCGTACAACAACGATTACCAAACCGACACGGATGATGGCCCTTTGAAGCCCTGTACGGAAGGAAATGCCGTACCCCCCTGAACAGTCGGAAGTAGGAGAAAGCCAAGTCTTCGGCCCGGATGTTCTGCGAGAAGCGGAAGAGAAGGTGCACAAGATCCGCGAGTACCTCAAGGCAGCGATCACGACAGAAGAGCTACGCCGACAAGAGACGCCGAGAGATGACCTTTGAGATCGGAGACTTTGTCTATCTCAAGGTGTCCCCTCAAAGGAATGCGAGATTTCAGTGAAAGGAAAGCTTGCCCCTAGATGTCGGACCCTTCAAAGTTCTCAGCCGAGGTGAAGTGTCTTATAAACTAGAACTACCGGAAGAAATGGCGGTTGTGCATGACGTGTTCCACATCTCACTCCTCGGAAGTTCCTTGAAGTCCACGAGAAGACGAAGTATTCAAGAACATCGATCATCGATCGGTGGATATCAACACTGACTTGACATACCACGAAGTGCCTATCGCATCTTGGAGGAAGCCTACGGAACCACCCCGCACCAGTATCAAGTTTACGAAGATACGGTGGAGCAACCATACCGAAGATGAAGCTACTTGGGAGCGGGAGGAAGACATGAAGAAAGAGTACCAGATCTCTTTAGTACCTAATTTTCTTTTAGATCTCGGGACGAGATCTTTTGTAAGGGGAAGGGTTTGTAACATCCCAAATTTCAATAAAAGAAAATTAGAAGAATTCCAGAGAGCAAAAATTCAAACCAACAAAAACTTTTCCTTTTGCATATAGTATTATGTCCAGGACTTGTGCATTTGAGTGATATGACATGATGATTGATAATATGTGTTGTGCTATGCTCTAAAACCCTAAGTTGATCATGAGAAGAGCACCAAATAAATAAATCAAAAAGAGAAAGAAAGCAACTAAAAGAAAAACCCTAAAACCCTCACATATGCCCTATGGCATTTTATTAAACTTTGACCCTAGACCAATTTGGTCTTCACCAGTAGTTGAATAATGTTACTAAACACTTATTACCACTTTTGGAATCAAAGAATAATAAATCAAATATATTTTAAATGCAAACCTTGCTCACATAGAATAATGGTCAAATCTGCCCATTATAATCTGGTCACTACTTTGGGCCCTCATATCTCAATATTTTCAAACTAAACTTTCTCAACCCTTTTCATGCCATCCAAGACAACATCAAGGTGAATACTTTTTGTAAAGACCACCATGCCAAATTACTTCTAGATCAATGGCTATGCTCATCCAAAGTTGCAACTTTTTATTAAGTTCAACAATCTCACACTTAGCATTTTGAAAATTCTTGGAATTTAAAAATTCCACCACCACTTCTACTTGTCTCTGATGGTTTGCAACCCAATCAAACCAACACTTTTCAAATCTTGTAACCTTTTGAACCTAATCAAATTTGGCCAAATTTGGTGAATTTTCAAATAGGGAAAAAATAAAACACTATTTGGAATAGTGTCTACCCCAACTCTACTGCCCCTAGCTACCCTACTGGTTCCCCTGCCCCCTCTCTACCTCACCCCACACAGAAAACCTAAAGGGGCAAGCCCTAGCATGCATGGACATGGCCATGCCGGCCATGTCGCCACCATGCCGTGCTCCCCTCTCTCCCTTGCTCCACTCCTCGGCCACCACGCCACGGCACGCCACCACACCTCCCTACGACGCCCTAGCACCGCCAAGCGACGGCAGCCGCCGGCAATCGCGCGCCCAGATCGGCACGGCCATGCCGTGGACGTCGCACATGGACGCGCGGGCACGCCCGGACACGCGCCGCCTCACGCGCACACGCTCGCCCTGGCCCCTCTCTCACCGCGTCGAGCATCGGCACACCACCACGACACTGCCGGACACGCGCTCGACCATGCCCTGGACCGCCGCCGCCGGAGACGACGACACGATCCCGTGAACGCCGCCGCAGACACGGACGCAATGCATCGCCACCAGACCTCCCCCGACCCTGCTGTGACCGCCTGGACACGCTGAACGGCTCCACGTCGTCGCTCAGCCCTCTAGCTCGCCGGAGAAGCCGCGCCATGGTCGACCACCACCCTGCCCCGCAGCACCCATGCGCTGCTATAAAAGGGGACCTCCCCTGGACTTTCTAAGCACACCACAACACTCGCCACCCTCCACTGCCTCTCCACCACCCCACCATTCCCTCGATTAGCCACCGGAGCTAGCCAATTTCACCGCCGGAGGCCGCCAGTACCGCATCTCGCCGCCGTCGATTGGAGCCATCCCCGGAGCTGCCGCCGGTACCTGGAGCTTCGCCGTCGTCCACCACTTCGTCGAGCATACTGCCCACCGCGCTGGAGCCACGGTGAGCTCTCCGACCCCCTACCTGAGCCGCCGGCGAGCCCCCTCTCTCGCCGTCGTGACGATGAACCTTGGCCGTTGGATTGGATTCTAATCCAACGCGCCGCAGCAGCCCTTACCGTTTCGGCGTTTACACGTTGCTGTGGGTGGCCCCGCTGTCAGGCAGCCAGCGCGGCACTGGACCGTGGCTGGGCTGGCCTTGGGCCTGGTTATTTCGTTTGGCCCGTTAAGATTTTCCCGCCGGCCCTTTTATTCAAATTTCATTTAAATAATTTAGTTTGAATTCCCCACTGGACCCAACTTTGAAATTGCATAGAATTTGTTTGGCTTGGCCAAATTTAGCAAATTTTATATATTTGGAAAGCTAGTGAAATTATCTACAATATGCCACTGGTCTCACGACCAGATTCGTTGTAGAATTAATTCGATAAAAATAACAAGGCAGGGAATTTTCCCTACTCAAATAATTATTAAAAATCAAATAAAATAGATATTAAGTTAATTCCAACTCTAGTAGCTCACATATTACTTACACTAATTGATTATGCAATAAAATGGTATGGTCACCTTGCATGATCATGCCCTAGTTTAAGTAGTGGACAATATGGCTATTTTCTCTAAGTGATATTGTCCTAAAATATTATGCAAATCATATGAGGTGTTATACTTCATTTAAATCTTGTCCCAAATGAGTTCATGTGATGTTTGGACCCCTGGACCAAACTCTCTTATATGAATTACTTGGAGATTTAAAGCATATGTAGTATTATTAAATGGTATGAGGTGGTTTACCTCATTTAAATTGTTTTCTCAATTGATGATCATGAATGGTGGACTTAGGTTAATAGAAAATTCATGAATGATTATTGAGAAATTAAATCTTAAGAATATTTCAATGAGAGGAAATTATTCCTCAGGAACTTTATGGAGACTATCATTTACATATGTAATGAGAGGAAATTATTTTCTTCTCAAACAACACAACCAATGCACCCTAATTAGATTAATTGTGTGCATAGAATAGTTTGTGTGATTATATGTGTTGTTTGGAATAGCCATTGAATTAGTGAGTGATTATACCTCGTATTCCAATTTAGACGCTAGTAGAATACAGGAAGAGGAAGGTTGCTACCCAGAAGGAGGAGGAGGAACGGTTTGAGAACTACCAAGGCAAGCTAATATTCTTGCAAGTGCAAAGTCCTACCAAGGACAAGGCACTCTCATCTTTTCTTATGAAGCATAAGCCTATCCCAAGTTTTATTACAAGTTTTATTTACAAGCCTTATTGCTTTGAGTTATCCAAGTACTTTTTGATTCATGATTCAATGGGGTTGATGTTAGATTAGTACAAGAGTATCAAAATTAGCCTAGAAGCCAAGCAATATAATTAGCACCCCTCACATCTAGATGCTAGTGCTAAATTAAAAATGACTACTCTAGATGGGAACATGTGTGGTGAAATGATGATGATGAAATTTATGAAATGAACTTTGAAGGTGAATATGACCAAGAGAAGATAGTGATTTTTGATATAAAACTAATATTGGCTTGGATGCGATACCTTTCCAATTCATAAGTACCCCCACAATACCTGATTATGGGTAAGGCTAACTAGAAGTTTATGTACCTTAGTATGGGTTCCCTCTAAACACACATCATAGGGGTTATGAGGCTGCCTCAGTTGTTGATGAATGATGTGAATTGAAGGTGAATTGTACAAGCCTGTGCAGTTCCCAGGATGACAGTTGGTCATCACCGGGAAGCTCATGGGGAGAGGTGCTCATACTAAAGTTTGTAAATGAAAGGTTATGGTTGATGATCCGCATACCGTGTTACGATGATTCGGGGTTATCCGACGGATGAAATCAAATGTTGTGGCACAAGTGTGCAACCTCTGCAGTGTAAACCTATTCGAATAGCCGTGTCCACGGTTACGGACGATTGGAAAGGCCATACGGTTTCCAGTATTAGATTCTTAAAAATGTTGATGATGAATGGTGACTTGGGTTTTTGAATCACAACAAGGTTGTGGGAATGACAATAATGTTCCCACTTGAGTTAGTTAGCACATGAATAATTATTGAGCAAATACTTGCAAATTAAAATTGGCTTTATGAAAAGAGACTAGAGCTTAGCACCCCTTTACCAGAAATGTTAGCACTTACACTAGTATTAGTTTGCGAGTACGTAGAGTACTCACGGCTGTGTCCCTGGCTATTCAAATGGCGGACTGAAGGAGCAGCAGTCGGGAGGAAGAGCAGCGGGACGTCTACCACAACTAGGAGTCCCGACGTCAAGCGTTGGCTTTGTGGACTATAGAGTCCTTGTATCTACGCTTCGCTATGAACTTGTGTTTGTTCGTTGACCAGTTCGTTGATCAATAGATCAACTATTTATGTAATATGGATCATGTGATTCCAAGTTGTAAGACTTTATGGTTTGTAATGAATGATGACTGTGATACTTAACTATTATGCCTCGCAACAACAATATTCCTGGGATTGCGATGTATGACATAATAGGCATCCGGACTTAAAAACCCGGGTGTTGACACTTTGGCATATTCTTATTTGCATGAAAGAAACTTAATCAAGAGTTGTTGAAGCAACAATTGTGGCAACATCTTCCTGATGTTTACTGAAATCCAAGTCGAAACTATCATCTTCCCGATATTGAAAAAACAGCTTACCTATTACTCCTAACTGAAATCCAAGTGGAAACATGTTGAAATCCAAGTGGAAACAGCTTACCTATTTCCATCTCGGCAAGTTCAGCAAACTGCATGAAAAATATTAGAATTTCATATGAGATAATAGAACCGAGTACTTCACCACATCTCTGACAGTTTATACTATGGTAGAATGATTTATTCAGTCATACAATTCAGCTAACACCATTGAAACATTCCTAAAAGGCCCTAGATTATTTAGTACACTAGCTAATATTATTTATCTGTATGCTCTTCTTGTGCGAACAAAACACATGTCAGTTCTGTGATGGGTGCTGGTGCAGACCGGTTCAATAATTCTGCCTATTTGTTGCTCATGTTTTCTCAATCAGGTAAACTTATTTTTAGATCACTGATGTTCTACTTAAATTTATATTGTCACTGACATCATGGCCTCATGATCTTAACCACATAGAGGTTTGTCAGCTCTTGAAAAAATCAAGCAACCAATTACAGATTACATTTTCTTACGGTTAGTTTCATGAAAACCATTTACATGTAGAACTCTGTTAATGGTTGGAAGCCAAAGCTTGTCAGCACTCACTACTGCAATATATAATTATCTATAATCATTACTATACAATGTAATCATTAACTTACACAACTTGTTTTGACTGCAGAACAACCAAATTGGGGTCAATCCGACAACTTAGGAATGGATCTGTGCTAAGAATAAAACAAATCAAAACTTTGCGAAGGAAGAGAAGATGTGAACTGGATACTACTTAGCCACATGCATGTGGTTGTATTCCCTTGCCTCACTTCAGCTTTGACAATGTTGTCGTGCTTGCTTGGTGCTTTGAGGTGTTTTTTTTCAAGAACACGCAAGAGAATTGCGCGTCTTCCTTGTTAAGATAGAAAGAGAGTTTTGTTTACAAGATTAGAACCCTGAGACAACAATCACATCCTCTGAGGTGTTGTGGCATTGGTGTAGTGCTGGGCGCGTTGGGTGTCTCTGAAGAGCAAGTGCGTGATGCCCTCTTGGAAGGTAAACTGATGGTTTGTTATATCCTACATTATGTAGACATTGTTTGCTCTGTTCTATCATTGATGTTTGTCAAAGTGCTATGATGTTTGTGGATATTTCACACCTATCGGCTTGTCTGCACCAACATTCTAAGTAGTAAAGGTTTTTCTAATTCTTTGAAAGATAGCGCAATCTCTGGCCCTCCTTCGTCCTAGCGCTACCATCTACCTTCATCCTAGCGTGTTGTAGAGGCGCCGTGCATGGACTCACCACTTTTACGCCGTGTGTCGTGCCAGGACTCGCCACCGTTACTTTATGTGCCATTGGGATTCATTTTGGAGAGGACAGATGTTACCGCGGCAACCTTCCCTCCGTGCGTCACACACGCATGTCCCTCTGTGCTCCGACACCGACGAACCAGGGTCTGAGGCTGCACTACCAGTTTACTGAGTGGCAGAAGTTTACCATTCTTGTGTCCATTTATCAAGGATCATTTGATAACATATGATGAGGTGAGATATATAGTGCTGGTATTACTCACTCAGCTAAATCGTTTGGTCCAATTTGGGAGTTTAAACTGACAAAATAGAATTCAGTATCCTTCTTTCGGGTAATGCTAGCTGCCTGTCAAAGTCCTCTTTTAGCTTTTAGTCCTTATAAATTGATGAAAACATCAGTGGCCTATAAATGTAGTGTTCTATCTATCATTACCGCATTTCCAAAGTTCAACATGATAGCTTTTACTGCAATACATAGCAAGTTACTGATGCATATCGAACAGTAGGTTCCTTTGTTGGCACTAACCTTATGTTGACACTAAGATTTATTCTTGAGGTGTAACAATAATTCTGCCCAAATGAAACACAATGAGTGGCGGATTCCCTATTTCTTTATTACCTGCTTTCAAATAAAAGAGGGTCTTTTTTATATTGTCACTGGCATACTGTATACTCTTTCATAGTTCATAGAAGAGCCTAATTAAGTAAATATATATAACATATTGATTGTTGTAATATGCAATTTAACTGCATTTGATGCAACATGTAGAAGTTCATTGTTTGTTTGCAACTACTGTGAAGTGAAATATTTGGGGACGCTATTAAATTTGTAATTGAAGGTTAACATTGCTTAGTGTGATCATATCAACACATGTAGAGTTTCCGATCCATTTAGCACATGATTTCTGGTGCATTTAGCACATGCCACATTCTTTGTTGTGGTCTGTGGGAACCTGCAGTGTTGCATACTTGGATGTGCCACTTAGTACATGGATCATTTTCTTGCAAGTATCACATTTAGTAACCAACTTGTCTCTAGCATATATTTGTACCTGTGATTCTGTTTCATAATGCTAGAAGAAAATTGGGAAATACACTTGCATCATTAATTAGGACAACAAAGCTGGGTTGTCATTTTTGTTCAGAATTATCTAAAGGTTTGCAAATATCTACTTCAGTCAAGAATCTTTGTGGTCATGTTGCCTGCCAAAACCCACCGGCGAGCAGTGGTTAAGCAACACGAAGAGCCGGGAGGCTTCCAAGGCTGCAGTGGGCCCTGGTCCCTCGACGTCGTCCCGCAATGTTCAGCACACGTCCTAGCGGTTGCAGGCGTGCCACACGACCTATGCAGTCGGGAAGGTGTTGGATTGCTTCGATTAGTTCCTGCATGGCGAACACGTAAACATTAAATACGAGCCCGATCGGCTCTCGGGTTGCCCTGTGGATCGGCTCACAAAGCCGATCGCCCCATGGTTTGCGTAGGGTTAACGCGACATGGGGCTCACCTTGATCGATAAAGCTAAACCAATCTACGATAGTTTAGGGTTTTCACCGTATGATCGGAACATCCTACGCGTAGTTGAGCCTAATAGACGCGAAAGATAATGGAAAACTAAGCCTAAAAGAGGCCTAAAAACCAACATTAAGTTAATTCCCGGAACATCCCTCTTAGGACTAACAAACCATACCTAACGCACTACCGGATCGTTCAACCCGTTTGCAAGACCTAACCATACGGATATTAAACCAATCCTTGAAGAATCAAGGAGCAACTATAACGGATCGGATCTACTAAACAACGAACAAGCAAGATGCCCTTACACCTAGATAGGTGTAAGGGCAGCTAGATATCGAGGGACGGCATAACTAAGCAGATATGCGTAAGAAAAGCATCTATGCAAGCCCCAAAACATCTATGATAAGTAGTGCTACTCGCCATCAACAACGCTTCGGCACGAGCAGCACAAGGTAAACGAATAAACTGCCTAGATGCAAGATGCGATCTATGATGCTTACCCGGGAGAAACCCTCGAAAGAAGGGGTGGCGATGCGCCTGATTTGTGTTTGTTGTGAACGTGATTGTCCTCCTTTTCCGATAACCCTAGATACATATTTATAGTCCAAGGGACTTTCTAATTGAGGCGTCCTAACCGTGCACGAGTTAAACTCTATCTTTTAATTCTAAACTAAGATGCGATCTACTATATTACAGATACACGGGCAATTAAGCCCAAACTCTTCGTAAAGGCCGCTCAAAGATGCTCCACGCGTGTCCTTCAAGCCCATCTTCACTTACGGCCCATCTCTGATTTGGCCAAAATCGGTGATAACACATGCCCCCCTGGTTTTGGTAATGATAATTTCAAAACCACTCTTTTTCTTCGAGGGTCATGTCGTGGCGGAGCAGAACCGTCGCAGTATTCTTCATCATGACACCTTGCCTTCTCAACTTCTGCACGATTTGACAGTTTTACATCCTTTGCTTAAGCATTAAATCTCTGTATATCCCCTTTTATTTAGCCACTTCTTGCAGTTCCCTTCTTCATCCCCTTCGCACTAGCACTCCAAAAGCCCTCCTCGCCACCATGTCTTCTTCTTCTTCCTCCCTCTTCTTCGTCAAGCCTTTCGTCCAATCCTCCCCCTCCGGGGCCGACGCCGGAGTGGGACCGATGGAGGCCCACGCGGCCCACATTCGCCGCGCCATCGAGGACGGGGACGAGTCTAGCCACGACTTCTCCGTCGGTCCGAGGACGACAAGTCCTCGACCGACGGGGAGAGCGATCTCCGTTTCCTCGCCGACGGGGAATCGGAGGAGGAGAGCGACGACGATCTCTCTGGGGCGATTTCACCTCCTCCGAGGAGGTGAAGGAGGAAGAAGAGGAGGAGGACAGCACCTCCTCCGACAGTCGCCGGCCAAGCGCTTCTGCCCTTGGCCGGGCAACCTCAGCGATTTCGACGTGCACCGTTCCAACATTGTCAAACCGACTTGACTTGGTTTCCAAAGCAGTTGCTTGTTGGTTAAGACATTCACGCAAAAGCTAAACAAGGGACGTGGAAATGTTCATGTGGAAGTTGCCAAGTAATTAGGGGAGCTACAGCAACGTTTCTGTCCAAATTTCCAATGTGCACACCTAACCTGCCATTTTTTTATGGACGACACCAGGTGAACGGTTCTGTTCATTAGTGCACTAGAATATAAAGGTACATAGACCCAAACTACTTAGTTTACTGGAGAAAAAATTAGCGAAAACCTTTGCATCAACAAGAGCACCACTCGACATACAAACTGTCAGTAAGGCCAACAACGACACGAACCGAGAAGCACGCCACCGGAACAAGCAAGCGGCGTCACCGAACATCGTTCGTCATGCGATGACTTCGACTTCTTCGCCACCAAGGTCACTCCAACATTGTCGCATCAACATCTGCCACGAGCTCGTTCGCCGGTGATGACTGCAAGTAGACGGATCGACTGTAGCTAGTTTCGAAATAAGAGTATCGAACCATGAGAAGGTACTAGTTAAGGTATTAATGTCCCCTTGCTACTGCCTATTAAAGATTACTTGTGAATTGGTTTCTAATCTCAAACTTAAAATGTTTTTTTGGGGATGGTTCTGAACTAAGCAATAGAAGCGTTAAAGAAAATGGGTTGAAACTTAATAAGATAATAAAGTGTTTTAGGAAATAATTGGATCCACCTCTGACATTAGGATTCATGTTAATCAAGATAAAGTATGTTTTGAATTATATTGCGTGTGGGGAGAGCCACATTTGCCATCGCATCGCATCTCTAAATACCCACATCAGCTAGTCTTCTGCAAGCCACATATTGACTATTGCTATTAAGGGTTTTACCCCGTGGTTATCGATATGAGCTTGGCGAGTCCCTCTTTATCCCCCTCATCCAAGTGTTAGTGTCGATACGGTAATGTCACTTCTCTCCGTACCACATTTCAAAGGGGTAGTTCGCTCTCGAGACCATAAGGTAAATATTACATGGTGCACAACATATAATATCAAGAGAGAGAACTAACACACATGTCTTAGATTCATCTCATATTCATGCCAGGGTTTCTCCGTCTCCCCATGAACTAAATAAACTACTCACACATGGAAGCAATCAAGAACATCCTCATAATCTTATGGAAGGTATGAAAGGGATGGAATGAATTCGAACACAAATCCACAATAGCAATCAAGATTACAAATGTGGTTGCAGGAGAATGGAATTGGTGATGCAGTGGTTGATGATGAAGAGGATGATGTCTTGTCCTCTGAGGATCCGCGTAGCAGCCCAGATGATGTCTTCTCCAAGGTTCCTTCTCTAGATTTGATCAGGGGCGGTGTTTCTCTGTTTTTCGGAGTTGTGTGTCTCAGATCTCTATGTCGTATGCTGATTCATGTAAAATGCATACATGAACTTTTTCATTTATCATATTGAATTCCCACATAGTTGCAACATATATGATGATAATACCATGTTTTACATTGATTTACGGGGCTTTACCAATTATCCCCTTTATTTGGTTATAACTCCACAGAACAGGAAATCTCTATTTCGCGTATTTTTCATTTCCAGAGACCTATACGGAGTCAAATTGACCTGGGATTTTTGGACCATCACTTTTTCATCGGGAGAAGCACCCTAGAGCTTGGAAACATACCTGGATGGGCCTGAGGCCCAAAAGAGGTCAGGTGGCGCGCCCAAACATGTAGGGCGCGCCACCCACCCTCTTTCAGTCGTCGATCGTCCAATTGACTTGATTCTTTCGTCCACCGATGATGGCTAAACAATTGAATCATATAGCAAAACTTTTCATTAATAGTACTTTCAAGACAAGCATCAACAAGACTTGCATAAGAGCTAACTCATAAAGCAATAGATTCAAAGTAGAATGCATTGAAGCAACACAAAGGATGATTAAGTTTCAGCAATTGCTTTCAACTTGTAACATGTATATCTCATGGATATTTGTCAACAGAGAGTAATATAACAAGTGCAATAGGTAAACATGTAAGAATCGATGCACACAGTTAACACAAGTGTTTGCTTCTAAGATAGAAGAAGTAGGTAAAGTGACTCAACATAAAGTAAAAGAATGGCCCAAGAGGGAAGCATGGATTACTTTTTTTGTGCTAGAGCTTTTATTTTGAAAACATAAAAACAATTTTGTCAACGTAGTAATAATTCATATGTGTTATGCATAATACTTCCTACAAGTTGCAAGCCTCATGCATAGAGTACTAATAGTGCTCGCACCTTGTCCTAATTAGCTTGGATTAACCGGATTATCATTGCATGACATATGTTTCAACCAAGTGTCACAAAGGGGTACCTCTGCACCTGTACAAAGGTTCTAGGAGATCAATTGCATTTGATTTCGTTTTTAATAGATCTCAACATAGGACATCCATACCGGAACATAGAAGACAGATAATGGACTCCTCTTTAATGCATAAGCATTCAACAACAATAATATTCTCATAAGAGAGTGAGGTTGTATGTCCAAACTGAAAACTTCCACCATGATACGTGGCTTTGGTTAGCGGCCCAATGTTCTTCTCTAACAATATGCATACTCAAACCATTTGATCATGAAAATCGCCTTACTTCGGACAAGACGAACATGCATAGCATCTCACATGATATCCAACAAAAGTAAAAGTTGATGCCGTCCCCGAAACATAGTTACCGCTCAACAGGCAACTTATAAGAACTAAGACACATAACTACATATTCATCACCACAATAGTTTTTAAGCTATTTGTCCCATGAGCTATATATTGCAAAGATAAAGGAATGAAATTTTAAAGGTAGCACTCAAGTAATTTACTTCGGAATGGCAAAAAAAATACCCCATAGTAGGTAGATATGGTGGACACAAATGGCATGGGTTTTGGCTCAAGGTGTTTGGATGCACGAGAAGCATTTCTCTCTCAGTACAAGGCTTTGGGCTAGCAAGGTTGTTTGAAGCAAACACAAGTATGAACCGTACAGCAAAACTTACACAAGAATATATTGCAATCATTATAAGACTCTACATTGTCTTCCTTGTTGTTCAAACACTTTACGGAAAATATCTAGACTTAGAGAGACCAATCATGCAAACCATTTTAACAAGCTCTATGGTAGTTCTTCATTAATAGATTAAACTACATGATGCAAGAGCTTAAACATGATCTATGAGCTCAAAACAATTGCCAAGTATCAAGTTATTCAAAACCATATGAAGCATTTTCTGATTCCAACCAAATAGCAATTAACGAGCGGTTTTCAACTCCGCCATGAACATTAAAAAACGAAGAACACTAGTGTTCATATGAAAAAGCGGAGCGTGTCTCCCACATGAGCATGAATTTATTCAGAGAATGAAAATAACAAAACAAAAATAAAAGCACACATACGCTCCAAGTAAAGAACATAAGATGTGATGAATAAAAATATAGTTTCACTAGAAGTGACGTGATAAGTTGTCGATGAAGAAGGGGATGCGTTGGGCATCCCCAAGCTTAGATGCTTGAGTCTTCTTAAATATGCAGGGATGAACCACGGGGCATCCCCAAGCTTAGACTTTTCACTCTTCTTGATCATATTGTATCATCCTCTTCTCTTGACCCTGGAAAACTTCCTCCACACCAAACTTTAAGCAAACTCATTAGAGGTTAGTGCATAATAAAAAATTCATATATTCAGAGGTGACATAATCATTCTTAACACTTCTGGACATTGCACAAAGCTTCTGAAAGTTAATGGAACAAATAAACTCATTCAACATAGCAAAGCGGCAATGCGAAATAAAGCAGAATCGTCAAAAACAGAACATCCGTAAAGGCAATTTCAGGCATAACTTGCTCAAACGGAAAAACTCAAAACTAATGAAAGTTGCGTACATATCTGAGGATCACGACGTAAATTGGCAGATTTTTTGATTTTTCTACAGAAGTTCTACGCAAATTCGTGATAGACAATTCTGTTTCTGCGCAGCAATCCAAATCTAGCATCAACTTTACCATAGAGACTTTACTTGGCACAAAAACATGATAAGGAGAGGTTGCTACAGTAGTAACAACTTCCAAGACTCAACAATACAGTAGTAAAAACATGGGTTATCTCCCAAGAAGTTCTTTCTTTATAGCCATTAAGATGGGCTCGGCAATTTTAATGATGCTCTCAAGAAACAAGAGTTGAAGCAAAGAGAACATCAAGAAGCAAATTCAAAACACATTTAAGCCTAACCCACTTCCTATGAAAAGGAATCTTATACACAAATAAATTCATGAAGAACAAAGTGGCAAGCATAGAAAAGCAACACAAGCGCAATTTCAAGATTCTCAACAAAGAGGGGAAACTTAATATAACCATGTTTCCCTCTCTCATAATAAGTAGCATCATTGATGAAATCTACAATATAACCATCACTTAAACCATTCTTATCATGGTTCATATGCATAAAGGTATCATTATTTTTGACATAAGAAAAACTCTTCTCATTAATAGTAATTGGAGGATCATTATCAAGAATTTGAACATGGTAAACAAGTTGCATACTAAGGGAATTGTTTTTGGCAATCCCATCACAACTATGACAAGTTTCATAAGGATAATTGTAACATGTGTCATATCCATCTCTATAGCGATTATCTAAACCAGAATATATAATATCATCATTTTCACTAAAAGTAAAGGTCTCAAATATAGGATCTTCAAGCATAACATCCCCAAGCTTAGAGCTTTCAATATCATCATTTAAAGGAACATGAATAGTGCTAACATCATTACTTTCATAATCGGTACCAAAGAGATTTCCAATATCAAAGTAGTGTGCCCCTTCCAAATCATGATCACTAATATGGTTAAAGGGCATAGGAAGATCATTGTACTCAGATTCATTAATCATTAGGAGCAACATACTTACGGTTACCTATTGTTATCTCATACACGCGGGGATATGCCGTTACCTCTTTCTTCTTATTCCCCCTCTTCTTCCTCTTCTTCGTTCCCTTCTTCTTCTTTTCCTTCTCCTCGTTCCCTTCTTTAGGAGGAAGAGGCTTGAAGGAGGCTTTTCCACATAACTTGATTTATTTTAGAAACAATAGAAGAAACTTGGGAGGATTCCTCCTTTTCATTAATAAGTTTGAAACACACAGCGGTCCTATCATATTTTGGCAAAGTGTCATCTTCTAAAATATTTTGTATGTAAGTATTTGTATGGCAATTATTAATGCAATAAGAAAGACACCCATGCAGGACATCATCAATATCAAGATCGTTAATATCTAACAAAGAAATTTTCTTGATAACTCTTCACACTTCAAAAATAAGGTAAGTTCATCATGCTGATTAGGAGTAATTTCATCATCACAATACAAATTTGCAGCACTCATGGGGTTTGAATTATCATTGGAGGAGCATTGAAAATTAAAATGACCAACTCTATGGCAAAGTTCACAAATAAAAGGATAGAGGGCACACACTTTTTCCCAAGATCATCTAGAGCCCTAGACCACTTTCTAGTTTTCATTCCTATGATGGATACAATATCCATCTTCGATTTGATTAATTCCACAAGGTCTATGTATTCCACAAAAATTAACATGCTTATAGGAAATTGCATTTTCAGAAGTTTGAACATGTTCATTGCAATCATTAATAACAGTTTCATCCTTCATGCAAGTGTCTTTAAAAGGTTCATGATACTTATCAAAATTCTTCCTAGGCAATTCAAAATGAGAAGCAACAAAAAGATTTGCAACAACTTGAGAATCAAGACCATAAGTAGCACTCATATTTCGAAATTCATCGGTATCCATAAAAAGTTTCAATGCATTCATAATCATAATTTATACGACTCTCTACCTTTGTCATTCTCCCAATCTTCAGCGTTCTCCTCAATCCGATCAAGAAGATCCCATCTAGCTTCAACCTCCTTGCTTGTGAAAGATCCCTCCAAACAGGTATCTAGATAGTCCTTGTGATGTCCTGAAAGCCTTGCATAAAAATTATTAATAATAACATTACGGGGGAGCTCATGAATAGGACATTTGAGCATTAGTGACTTCAATCTCCCCCATGCTTGGGAAATACTCTCTCCATCACGAGGATAAAAGTTATAAATGTAATTCCTATCAATATGCACTTCATGAGGAGGATAAAATTTAGAATAAAAGAGAGGTACAATTTCTCCCAACCAAGAGAATGACTATTCTTCAGTAATTTATACCAATGCGCCGCTTTACCAGACAGCGAAATAGAGAATAGTTTCTTGCTCACTTCATCCATAGAGATACCTGCGCACTTGAATAACCCGCATAATTCTTGCAAAAAATAGTAAATAATCTCCAGGATGGACAGTTCCATCCCCTTTATAGCGGTTATCTATAACACGTTCAATAATTTTCATAGGCATCTTGAAAGGAATATTTTCAGTAGGTGGATTTAAAATATCACAAGCATCATTAGAGTTATCGCATATGGGAGATAAAGTATTATCGGAGCAAATTTTCTCCCTAAAAGTGGGAAGCTACAAAGATCATAAAAACTAGCTTCCCCAAGCTTAGACTTTTCCATAGCATTGGCAGTAATTGCATTCGTACTAATAACATTGCTACTAGCATGCAAATAAGGTTCCATAGGTTTTTAATTTTTGCATCAAACAATTCTAACTCAGGAAAAAGATTAAAAAGCTCACTAATTTTTTGTTGTTTTCCATTATACCTAACTAGTGAAAATAAAAACAAGAGACAAAGATAAAATTGCAGAATCTAAAGGAGATAGCCGAGCACTCACACACGGCAACATGCTAGAAATAGCTTAGTAGTCGGAGGATGTGAATACCTTTACCTTACCTCCCGGCAACGGCGCCCGGAAAATAGCTTGATGTCTACTCACGCTTCTATTCCTGTAGGCAGTGTTGGGTGATACGGCGAAGCACACGTCCGTTAGGAACCCCAAGTGGAAGGTATGATGCGTATAGAAGCAAGTTTCCCTCAGTATGAAACCAGGTTATCGAACCAGTAGGAGCCAAGAAGCACGTGAAGGTTGTTGGTGGAGGGAGTGTAGTGCGATGCAACACCAGTGAAACCAGCGCCAACGTGGAACCTGCACAACACAATCAAGATACTGTGCCCCAAATGAGGTTGTCGATTGATACGTCTCTAACGTATCGATAATTTCTTATGTTCCATGCTACTTTATTGATGATACCTACATGTTTTATGCACACTTTATATCGTATTCGTGCATTTTCTGGAACTAACCTATTAACAAGATGCAGAAGTGCCAGTTCCTGTTTTCTGCTTTTTTTGGTTTCAGAAATCCTAGTAACGAAATATTCTCGGAATCGGACGAAATCAGCCCGGTTCCTTTCCCGGAACCATCCATAACACCCCGGAGCGCGGAGGGGAAGCCCCGGGGCCCCCACCACACCCTGGCGCGGCCAGAGGGGCGCGCCGCCCTATGGTGTGGTGGCCCAGGCCTCCGAGGCTGCCCTTTCGCCTATATAAAGCCCCTGCATCGAAAACCCTTACGGAGGAAGCCACGGTGGCGAAACCTTCCGAGCTGCCGCCATCGCGAAGCCAAGATAGGGGACGAGTCTCTGTTCCGGCACCACCGGACGGGGAGCCCCGGAAGGCTTCTCCATCGACACCGCTTGCCATCTCCACGCCATCTTCATCACCGCTGTTGCTCCCATGAAGAGGGAGTAGTTCTCCATCGAGCTCGGAATTGTACCGGTGCTATGTGGTTCATCTCTCTCCTATGTGCTTCCAATACAATAATCTCATGAGCTGCCTTACATGATTGAGATTCATATGATGATGCTTGTAATCTAGATGTCATTATGCTAGTCAAGTGAGTTTTACTTATGTGATCTCCAGAGAGACTCCTTGTCCCACGTGTGTAAAGGTGACGAGTGTGTGCACCGTGTGGGTCTCTTAGGCTATATTTCACAGAATACTTATTCACTGTTATGAATGGCATAGTGAAGTGCTTATTTATATCTCTTTATGATTGCAATGTGTTTTGTATCACAATTAATCTATGTGCTACTCTAGCAATGTTATTAAAGTAGTTTTATTCCTCCTGCACGATGTAATGGTGACCGTGTGTGCATCCGTGTTAGTACTTGGTTTATGCTATGATCATGATCTCTTGTAGATTGCGAAGTTAACTATTGCTATGATAGTATTGATGTGTATTATTCCTCCTACATAAGCATGAAGGTGACAGTGTGCATGCTATGTTAGTACTTGGTTGAGTCGTTTCGATCTTTCATGCACTCTAAGGTTATTTAAATATGAACATTGAATTGTGGAGCTTGTTAACTCCGGCATTGAGGTTCGTGTAATCCTACATAATGTGTTCATCATCCAACAAGAGAGTGTAGAGTATGCATTTATCTATTCTGTATGTGATCAATGTTGAGAGTGTCCACTAGTGAAAGTCTAATCCCTAGGCCTTGTTCCTAAATCTTTGCTATCGCTGCTTGTTCTTATTTTCTTGCGTTACTACTTGTTGCGTTACTCTGCATGTTTACTTTCGCAAATATTACCATCAACTGCACGCGCCGGCAAGCTATTCTGGCCGTACTACTGCTCATATTCATTCATACCACTTGTATTTCACTATCTCTTCGCCGAACTAGTACACCTATTAGGTGTGTTGGGGACACAAGAGACTTCTTGCTTTGTGGTTGCGGGGTTGCTTGAGAGGGATATCTTTGACCTCTTCCTCCACAGAGTTCGATAAACCTTGGGTAATCCACTTAAGGGAAACTTGCTGCTGTTCTACAAACCTCTGCTCTTGGAGGCCCAACACTGTCTACAAGAAAAGAGCACCCGTAGACATCAAGCACTTTTCTGGCGTTGCCGGGGAGGAAAGGTAAAAGGCACTCATACTTCGGTTCAGGTAACGGTACTTTTCTGGCGCCATTGTGTGTGTGCTCGAAGCTATTTCCTTTAGACTCTTGCAATTGCGACATTTGGTTTCTTGTTTACACTAGTTAGGCATAATAGAATGAGCTTCTTATTCTATTTCCTGATTTAAGACATGGATGGTTTGATGCGAAAATTAAAAAACCCATGGAACATATTAATATGAATGCTTTGAACACTATTGTTGCTAATGCTATGGAAAATTCTAAGCTTGGGGAAGCTGGCTTTGATGAGCATGATATTTTTAGTCCCCAAGCATTGAGGAGAAAATTTACTTTGATGATACTTTGCCTCCCATTTATGATGATTATAATGATAGTAGTCTTTTGTTACCACATTATGGAGGATAAATTTGATTATGATTACAATATACCTCCTATATTTGATAGCTACTTTGTTGAAATTGCTCCCACTACAATTAATAAGAATGACTATGCTTATGTTGGGAGTAGTAATTATTTTATGCATGAGACTCATGATAAGAATGCTTTATGTGATAGTTATATTGTTGAGTTTGCTCATGTTGCTACTGAAAGTTATTATGAGAGGAAAATATGGTTGTAAAAATTTTCATGTTACTAAAACACCTCTCTATGTGCTGAAATTTTTGAAGCTACACTTGTTTTATCTTCTATGCTTGTTACTTTGCTCTTCATGAACTTGTTTATTTACAAGATTCCTATGAATAGGAAGCATGTTAGACTTAAATGTGTTTTGAATTTGCCTCTTGATGCTCTCTTTGCTTCAACTTCTATTTCTTGCGAGTGCATCATTAAAACTGCTGAAACCCATCTTAATGGCTATAAAGAAAGAACTTCTTGGGAGATAACCCATGTGTTTATTTTGCTACAGTGCTTTGTTTTTATTTGTGTCTTGGAAGTTGTTTACTATAGCAACCTCTCCTTATCATGTTTTGTGCCAAGTAAAGTTTCTATGTTAAAGTTGATGTTATATTTGGGATCGCTGCGCAGAAACAGCATTCTTTCTGTCACGAACGGGGCACAAGTCTCTTAGAAAATTGAAAAATCTGCCAATTTACGAGCGTGATCCTCAGATATGTACGCAACTTTCATTAGTTTTGAGTTTTTCCATTTGAGCAAGTCTGGTGCCATTTTAAAATTCGTCTTTCGGACTGTTCTGTTTTGACAGATTCTGCCTTTTATTTCGCATTGCCGCTTTTGTTAAGTTAAATGAGTTTCTTTGTTCCATTAACTTTCAGAAGTTTTGTGCAATGTCCAGAGGTGTTAAAGAATGTTGTGTCACCTCTGAACATGTGAATTTTTTATTATGCACTAACCCTCTAATGAGTTTGCTTGAAGTTTGGTGTGAAGTTTTCAAGGGTCAAGAGAAGATTATGATATACTATGATCAAGAGGAGTGAAAGCTCTAAGCAGGATTACGTGGTTTCATGCATATTTCAGAAGACTCAAGCATCTAAAAGCAGGGATGCCCAAGCATCCCTTCTTCATCGATGTATCGGGTTCCTTCTCTTGAAACTATATTTTTATTCGGTCACATCTTATGTACTTTACTTGGAGCGTCTATGTGTGCTTTTATTTTGTTTTGTTATCTTAGTTCTCTGAATAAGTTCATCCTTGTGTGGGAGAGAGACACGCTCCGCTGGTTCGTATGAACACATGTGTTCTTAGCTCATAATATTCATGGCGAAGTTTCCTCTTCGTTAAATTGTTATATGGTTGGAATTGGAAAATGCTACATGTAGTAATTCTAAAATGTCTTGGATAATGTGATACTTTGCAATTGTTGTGCTCATGTTTAAGCTCTTGCATCATATGCTTTGCACCCATTAATGAAGAAATACATAGAGCTTGCTAAAATTTGGTTTGCATAATTGGTCTCTCTAAGGTCTAGATAATTTCTAGTATTGAGTTTGAACAACAAGGAAGACGGTGGAGAGTCTTATAATGTTTACAATATGTCTTTTATGTGAGTTTTGCTGCACCGGTTCATCCTTGTGTTTGTTTCAAATAAACCTTGCTAGTCTAAGCCTTGTATCGAGAGGGAATACTTCTCATGCATCCAAATCCTTGAGCCAACCACTATGCCATTTGTGTCCACCATACCTACCTACTACATGGTATTTCTCCGCCATTCAAAGTAAATTGCTTGAGTGCTACCTTTAAACAATTCAAAAGTTATTACCTCTTATTTGTGTCAATGTTTTATAGCTCATGAGGAAGTATGTGGTGTTTTCTTTCAATCTTGTTGGGCAACTTTCACCAATGGACTAGTGGCTTCATCCGCTTATCCAATAATTTTGCAAAAAGAGCTGGCAATGGGATTCCCAGTCCCAAATTAATTAACAAAAATAGACACTCCTCCATGGTATGTGATTGTTGGACGGCACCGAAGGATTCGGTTAGGCTTCAGAAAGCAAAGGTGGGGAGGAGTGTCATCGTAATAAAACTAAAATAAAAGGCACTCCTTCATGGTATGAGATTGTTGGCGCACCCGAGATTCGGTTAGCCATGGTTTGTGAAAGAAAGGTTGGAAGGAGTGCCACCCAAAAATAAAATAAAATGGGAGCCGCTCTTTGAAGGTTTGTCTGGTTAGAGTACCCAATACCATTCGTTGACAACAACAAACACCTCTCAAAACTTTATGCTCTCTTGATGTTTTCAAAATCAAAGCTCTAGCACAAATATAGCAATCGATGCTTTCCTCTTTGAAGGACCTTTCTTTTACTTTATTGTTGAGTCAGTTTACCTATCTCTCTCCATCTCAAGAAGCAAACACTTGTGTGAAGTGTGCATTGATTCCTACATACTTGCATATTGCACTTATTATATTACTTTGCATTGACAACTATCCATGAGATATACATGTTATAAGTTGAAAGCAACCGCTGAAACTTCATCTTCCTTTGTGTTGCTTCAATGCCTCTACTTTGAATTATTGCTTTATGAGTTAACTCTTATGCAAGACTTATTGATGCTTGTCTTGAAAGTGCTATTCATGAAAAGTCATTGCTTTATGATTCAGTTGTTTACTCATTATCTTCATCATTGCTTCGAATCGCTGCATTCATTACATATGTTTACAAATAGTATGATCAAGATTATGATGACATGTCACTTCAGAAATTATCTTTGTTATCGTTTTACCTGCTGGGACATTGGTTCCAGATACGTCTCAACGTATCGATAATTTCTTATGTTCCATGCTACTTTATTGATGATACCTACATGTTTTATGCACACTTTATGTCATATTCGTGCATTTCTGGAACTAACCTATTAACAAGATGCGAAGTGCCGTTCATTCTGGTTTGGTTTCGAGAAATCAGTAAATATTCTCGGAATCGGTGAAATCCGCCCAGGTTCCTATTTTCCGGAACCATCCGGAGACACCCGAGGCGCCGGAGAGCCTGGGGCCCCACCACACCCTGGCGCGGCCAGAGGGGCGCCAGCCTATGGTGTGGTGGCCCCAGACCCTAGGCTGCCCTTTGAGTCTATGAACCCATGCCCGAGAAACCCTTACGGAGAAGCCACGGTAAGTTCCCGAGCCGCCGCCATCGCGAAGCCAAGATGCGGGGACGAGTCTGTTCCGGCACCTGCGGACGGGTGAGAAGGCTTCTCCATCGACACAGATGCCATCTCCACCGCCATCTTCATCACCGTTCTCCATGAGAAGGAGTAGTTCTCCATCGAGGCTCGGGCTGTCCGGTAGCTATGTGGTTCATCTCTCCTATGTGCTTCAATACAATAATCTCATGAGCTGCTGATTGTGATTCATATGATGATGCTTGTAATCTAGATGTCATTATGCTAGTCAAGTGAGTTTTACTTATGTGATCTCCAGAGACTCCTTGTCCCACGTGTGTAAAGGTGACAGTGTGTGCACCATGTGGGTCTCTTAGGCTATATTTCACAGAATACTTATTCACTGTTATGAATGGCATAGTGAAGTGCTTATTTATATCTCTTTATGATTGCAATGTGTTTTGTATCACAATTAATCTATGTGCTACTCTAGCAATGTTATTAAAGTAGTTTTATTCCTCCTGCACGATGTAATGGTGACAGTGTGTGCATCCGTGTTAGTACTTGGTTTATGCTATGATCATGATCTCTTGTAGATTGCGAAGTTAACTATTGCTATGATAGTATTGATGTGTATTATTCCTCCTACATAAGCATGAAGGTGACGGTGTGCATGCTATGTTAGTACTTGGTTTAGTCGTTGATCTTTCATGCACTCTAAGGTTGTTTAAATATGAACATTGAATTGTAGAGCTTGTTAACTCCGGCATTGAGGGTTCGTGTAATCCTACGTAATGTGTTCATCATCCAACAAGAGAGTGTAGAGTATGCATTTATCTATTCGTTATGTGATCAATGTTGAGAGTGTCCACTAGTGAGTCTAATCCCTAGGCCTTGTTCCTAAATCTTGCTATGTTTGCTTGTTTTGTTTTTTGCGTTACTACTGCTGCGTTACTACGCATGTTACTACGCAATATTATTACCATCAGCCCCCATGCCCCGACTATTCTCGCGGAGTACTCACACTCATATTCATTCCTTACCACTTGTATTTCACTATCTCTTCGCCGAACTAGTACACCTATTAGGTGTGTTGGGGACACAAGAGACTTCTTGCTTTGTGGTTGCGGGGTTGCTTGAGAGGATATCTTTGACCTCTTCCTCCAGAGTTCGATAAACCTTGGGTAATCCACTTAAGGAAACTTTTTGCTGTTCTACAAACCTCTGCTCTTGGAGGCCCAACACTGTCTACAGAATAGAAGCACCGTGTATCATCAATCTCAAACTGCTTGAAAACAAAGGAGTAAACGTATGAGTGGAAGATGGTGTTTGTTTGCAAAGAACAGTAAGAACAATAATTGCAGTAGAATGTATTCGGATGTAAAAGAAT
Organism: Lolium multiflorum; assembly: GCA_030979885.1. Lineage (NCBI taxonomy): Eukaryota > Viridiplantae > Streptophyta > Magnoliopsida > Poales > Poaceae > Lolium > Lolium multiflorum. Next base: position 71,650,950 of record CM061748.1, on the reverse strand, counting down.
GGACCGGGGTCCACGTTCACTAATTGTCTCTCAATAAGATAACTAGCATCTTTGGGTGAACAAATTCTGGTGGAGCAATTGACAAATAAAGATTCAATACATGTGATGATTACTATGAGATTTAATCAGGCATTACGACAAAGTACATAGACCGCTATCCAGCATGGATCTATGCCTAAATAATCCACCTTCGGTTAGCATCCGCACCCCCTCCGGTATTAAGTTGTAAACAACATATAATTGCATTAAGTATGGTGCGTAATGTAATCAACACAAATATCCTTAGACAAAGCATCGATGTTTTATCCCTAGTAACAGCAACACATCCACAACCTTAGAACTTTCTGTCACTGTCCAGTTAAATGGAGCATGAACCCACTATCGAGCATAAATACTCCCTCTTGGAGTCACAAGTATCAACTTGGCCTCTACTAGCACGGAGAGCATGCAAGAACATAAACAACACATATGATAGATTGATAATCAACTTGACATAGTATTCTAGATTCATTGGATCCCACCAAACACAACATGTAGCATTACAAATAGATGATCTTGATCATGTTAGGCAGCTCAAGATCTAAACATAGCATAAGCGGAGAAGACAACCATCTTGCTGCTATGGACCCATAGTCCAAGGATGAATGATGACCCACAAGTATAGGGGGTGTATCGTAGTATCTTCGATAAGTAGAATGTAGTCCCAACGAGGTAAGAAGGTGCAGCAGCGATTCCCCATTGAAAGGTTCGCTGTAAATGCTCTGAGACAAGTATTAGAGGTTTTGATATTGTAGATAAATAAAGTACGAGTAAGTAATAAAATGCGAGAGAAATAATTGCAGCAAGTGGCCCAATCCTTTTTAGCACAAAGGACAAGCCGGTTTGATTACTTATAATGACCAAACGTTCTACGAGGACACATGGGGATTTTAGTCTAGTACTTTCGCTACTGGCTCAATAATCTTCATTGTTTTGATAAGTGTTGTGTGGGTGAACCTATGCTAATGCCGCCCTTCCTGGGACTAATACATATTTTGATTATACCCCTTGCAAGCATCCGCAACTACAAAGTAATTAAGATAAATCAACACAGCCCTTAAACTGCGAGATCCTGCGATCCCTCACTGCGCCGATGTACTAATGGGAAGCTCAGGTTTCGCTCCTCCGGCAACCCGCAATTAGCAACCGAATACAAGATGCACTCCCTAGGCCCATAAATGGTGAAGTGTCGTGTAGTCGACGTTCACACGACACCACTAGAAGAATGACACCACAACTTAAACATAACATTGAATATTACTCAACCATAATTCTATAGCATTGGAGCTTCCTGTGTCCTCAAGAACTAAACGAACTACTCACGAGAGATCATATGGAATACAATCAGAGGTGATATGATGATGAATAACAAACTCCGAACATAAACCTTGGTTCAATGGTTTCACTCAGTAGCATCTACAACAAGTTAATTAACACCGGGAGAGTTTCCCCTATCAAACAATCAAGATTTAACCCGAATTGCTACAGCGGTGACGAGGTGCGGCGGTGGTGATGGCGGTGTAGATGGTGGAGATGATGATGATGATGATGGAGATGATGTCCCGCTCGATGACGATGGCGATGGCGTCGTTTCCCCTCTTGGGAGGGAATTTCCGGCCAGTTCCTGCCCGGCGGAGGCTCTCTACGTGTTCTCCGCCCCGCGAGCGCTGTAACCTCGTGAGGTCCTCTGTGGCTTAGGTTTCGGGACGAAGAAGTGCGCGAAGAAAGAGAGGCGAAAGGTCGATGGGCCCCCGAGCATAGGTCGCCTTGGCCGAGCCATGGGCGCGCCGCCCTGTAGTCGGAAGCCTTATGGCCTCTCTTCTCCCATACGCTCCATCGAGTCATGCGGAAAAAATAGGAATTTACGTGAAATTCCTTCCACGATTGATCTTCCAGTAATATTGCGTTCGACGGTGCTTTTTCCAGCAGAATCCTGGCTTCGGTGCTTGATCCTCCAATGATGATGAAACATGCAAAATAGATGAAATAACATAAATATTGTGTATGAAAAATATCAATGAATAACAGCAAATTATGATACAAAATAGTGATGCAAATTGGACGTATCAACTCCCCCAAGCTTAGACCTCGCTTGTCCCCAGCGAAACTGGGCTCGATAAACAAGACCACATATTTATGGAGTGAAGAGTCGATAAATAAAATACGGATAAAGAAGCATCATATTCATTCACACAAGACATTCTAGTAAACTTAACTTCCTCATATAACTCATCTCGAAATAAGTAAGAAATCACAAGTAAAGGTGCATAAGGAAATCATAATTGGTGATGGCAAACTTTTTTTGTTCTTGGTCGGAGAACTACTAACGGATTGTACTTTTAAGCAAAGTTTTCATATTAGATTTATAGCTGAGCTTTCATATTTAAGCATAACAATCTCCTCATAATCATTAATAATTCAAAGTCATATTCATTCAGGTAAGTGGTACTAAACAAGAAAGTATAAAGGACATGATTAACCTGAATCATAGCATAAATAGTTGGTTCACAACAACAGTTGCTTGCTTGAGATAGAGGAAAATAGGTTTACTGACTCAACATAAAGTAAAGACAGGCCCTTCGCGGAGGGAGGAGGGATTAAATCATGTGCTAAAGCTTTTTAAGTTTTGAAATCGTATAAAGAGCATAAAAGTAAGATTTTGGCGGTGTTTGTTGTTATCATACAGAATGTGCAGCGGGCACTCCTAACTCGCCCCCTTAAACGAACCTTCAGCGTCTCCCATGAGGGACGGCATCTCTACCGGCAAGGTCATCCCCTTCTCTTTTGTTTACACATGTATTTTAGTTTTATTAAGGATGACACTCCCCCCAACCTTGGCTTTCTCCATCCATGCCTAACCGAATCCTCGGGTGCCTTCCAACATTCACATACCATGGAGGAGTGTCTATTGCAAAATTAAGTTGCTTGCTGATAAATCAGAGCAAAACATGTGAAGAGGATTATTAATGAGAGAAAATTATTAATTGGGGCTGGGAACCCGTTGCCGCTCTTATTGCAAAATTATTGGATAAGCGGATGTGCCACTAGTCCATTTGGTGAAAGTTGCCCAACAAGACTGAAAGATGAAACACCACATGCTTATGGGCTATAAAACATTGACACAAATAAGGGGTAGTATAGTTTGAATAATTTTAAAGGTAGCACATGAAGTATTTACTTGGAATGGCGAAAATACCATGTAGTAGGTAGGCATATGGTGGACACCAATGGCATAGGTTTGGTCAAGGTTGTGGATGTATGAGAAGCATTCCCTCTAGATACAGGCTTTGGCTAGCCAGGTTTGATAGCAAGCATAAAGGTTGAGGGAAACAAGAACAAATATACATATGATAGAAACAATCATGCATCTTTCTCATAGCACAAGCAATTTTAACTCTAGAATACTAAGCATAGAGATAATAGAGTAATATTTCTAAGTGTATTTCTCTCTTCTAATTAAACATCAGGATGTTGTTGCTATTGACCAATGCTAAGTTTGCCAAAACCAAATAGATTTACTCTATGCTCCCAAAGTGATATCAATACTAATGTCAAGAGTAATCATATAACAGGAATTGCAAACTAAAATAAGGTGTGCAAAAAGTAAATGATAAGACTTCTCATTAATATTTCCATAACGATAACTCACACCAACGGATACATAGATAACTAACTAAGAGATACTTCCACATTGCATACTATTCCATACGATAACTTCCCTACTCATGATATGACACTACTTGATAGTAAAAAATAAGGTGGTGGTGATGTGATACGCGGCACTCCCCAAGCTTGGAACAAACCAAGGGGATGCCAATGATGAATTACTCCTTGACGTGGTGATGATGAATTCACAGCAAGCTTCTCAATAAGCTCACGGGCTTCGTCAATCCTGTACTTAAAGTTACGAATCATCTCGAATTGTGCTCGGCAGTTAAGGAGTAAATAAAGACCAGTGGGTCCCAACTCTTGAGTTATTTCCCCACTCTTCGGCCTCGCTCCTTCTCTCTGCAGTGTCGAACGATTTATATCCCAATTACTTGGCAACACTACCTTGGGGTCCTTTCAGTTTGACGATCGTAGTTAGGTTGCGGTAAGGGTTGTAATTGCTCGGAGAAGATGTCCTTGGAGCCAAGTAATGACGTGGAACCGCTCCTCCTTTATTCGTGCACTCCTCTTGATGTTGGATGGACTTGATATCACGCCAATACTTGCGACGGTGGCTTGTTGGCGTTCCTGCGGAGCTTCCTCTACTTCTTCCTCATCCTCTCTTGCATCTTCTTTCTTCAGCTCCGGGTCTTGAATATTTTTCCTTCAAAGGTTCCTTGTCCCTTGTTTGAGACCATGGTGCTTCTAGATCAAACAAATCTGGGAGAAAACAGCTCGAAACAAAACACGACGAAAAAACGATATACGGATCCAGGGGTCCGGGGAATTATATAGCAAATATTTTTACGACAAGAGGAAGGTTCGGTCGAACTAGAGTCGGAAAGGGGCAACGGGGCGGCGGACCATGATCGCGGCAGGGGGTGGGGCAGCGCGCCTATGGTGGCACGCCCTCGCGCGTCTTTTCCACCCCGTTTCGATTCCGTAATTTTCATATTTTCCAAAAACATCAGAATGTTCGGAAAGGTAAACGCGGACTTTTTATTACCTATGCTGTTACCTATTCAAAGTCCAGTTCTGGCGGACTGTCAATTTGTCCTTTGATGAAAGCCTCCGGTGTTTCCACTTGAATAATATCAACATCAACATTATAAGAATCACCAGGGATATAATGCTTGAGTCTTTGTCCATTCACCACTTGTGTGGCATTGCCCAGAGAGCTAATTTTAATTGCTCTTGAAGATACACCTCCCAACATATGGTCCTTCCATTTCGAGAGTAATTTCCCTGCAAAGAATCTGAGACGAGACCGATACAATAGGACTTGATCTCCAACATTAAATTCTCTTTTGATGATCCTTCTATCATGCTGCCATTTCTTAACTTTTTCTTTAAAGAGTTTAGCATTTTCATAAGCTTCCCTTCTCCATTCATCTAGAGAACTTAATTGCAGCAACCTCCTATTACCGGCTAATTTAGGATCTTTATTTAGTTCTCTAACAGCCCAATAAGCTTTGTGCTCTAGTTCTAGAGGTAAATGACAAGCTTTTCCATAAACCATTTTATAAGGTGACATTCCCATGAGGTTTTATAAGCGGTTCTATAAGCCCATAGTGCTTCTTTCAATTTGCTAGGCCAATTCTTTCTAGATTTATTAACGGTCTTCCTAAGATAGCTTTAATCTCTCTATTTGATAATTCTACTTGACCACTAGTTTGAGGGTGATAGGCAGAAGCAATTCTATGATTAATACCATACTTAGCAAGAGTTTTTCTAAAACCTCCATGAATGAAATGAGAACCTCCATCAGTCATAATATATCTAGGTACTCCAAATCTAGGAAATATAATATCTACAAGCATTTTATAGAGGTCTCACCATCAGCACTTTTTGTAGGTATGGCTTCTACCCATTTAGTAACATAATCAACGGCGACAAGTATATGAGTGTTACCTGAAGAAGGGAAAGGACCCATGAAATCGAATCCCCAACAATCGAATGGTTCAATAACAAGAGTATAATTCATAGGCATTTCATTGCGTCTAGAGATATTACCAACTCTTTGACATTTCATCACAAGATAAAATCAAATTCCTTGCATCTTTGAAGAGTGGCCAATAAAAAACCTGATTGTAGAACCTCCTTTTACGCGGTTCTATCTCCGGCGTGATGTCCTCAATAACTTCCATGACATTTATTCAATATCTCCTGTTGTTCATATTCAGGAACACATCCATAATACCATCCACTCCTTCTTTATATAAATGTGGGTCATCCCAAAAATAATGCCTCAAGTCATAAAAGAATTTCCTCCTTTCCTGGAGTTGAAAAGGTTGGAGGCAAACACTTTGAAACAATAAAGTTAGCATAATGCATACCCGAGGCTCTCTCATGACTCACCTTTATTACAGCCAATTTTTCATTTGGAAAACTATCATTAACGGGAACAGGATCATAAGCAATATTTGCAATCTAGACAAATTATCAGCAACGGGATTATCGGCACCTTTCCTATCTATAATATGTAAATCAAATTCTTGCAACAGACCCATCTAATAAGCCTTGGCTTAGCATCTTTCTTTGTCATAAAGGTATCTAATTGCAGCATGATCGGTATGAATTGTAACTTTTGAATCAACAATATAAGGTCTAAACTTATCACAAGCAAAAACTACAGCTAACAATTCCTTTTCAGGTTGTAGCATAATTTCTTTGAGCAACATCAAGAGTCTTACTAGCATAATGAATAACATTTAATTTTTTATCTCGCTGTCCAAGAACAGCGCCTACGGCAAAATCACTAGCATCACACATAATTTCAAAAGGTAAATTCCAATCGGGAGGTTCGACTACAGGAGCGGTTGTTAAGGCTTTCTTTAGAGAGTTTCAAAGCTTCCTTGTCATCATCAAAAACAAAAATTTTGTCTTTTGAAGAAGATAGTAAAGAGCTTTGAAGTTACAGAGAAATCTTTAATAAATCTCCTATAAACCCAACATGACCAAGAACACTACGAATACCTTTAACATCCCTTGGATATAGGGCATCTTCTCGATTGCTTCAACTTTAGCTCTACATACCTCTCTCGGAAAGTTTATGTCCCAATACAATTCCTTCATTAACCATAAAAGTGGCATTTCTCCCAATTAAGAACAAGTTTAGTTTCTTCACATCTCGCAAAACTTTATCGAGGTTTAGCAAGCAATTATCAAAAGAATTCCCATAGGCAGAAAAATCATCCACTCTACAATACTTTCGCAAAACCATGAAAAATAGCAGGACATGCATCTTTGAAAAGTAGCAGAATCCATAAACCAAAAGGCATACGCCTATAAGCATAAGTTCCATAGGACAAGTAAAAGTGGTTTTTCTCTTGATCTTTAGCTTTAACAGCAATTTGTGAAAACCCAGAATAACCATCAAGGAAGCAAAAGTGAGTATTTTTAGATAACCTCTCTAGCATTTGATCAATAAAGGGTAAAGAGTAATGATCTTTCTTAGTAACTTTATTAACTACGAAAATCAATGCACATTCTATAACCTACAACTATTCTTTGAGGAATAAGCTCATCATTATCATTAGGCACAACGGTCATTCCTCCTTTCTTAGGAACACAATGAACGGGACTAACCCATCTACTATCGGCAATAGGATATAATACAGAAGCAAGGAGTTTTGTACCTCGTTCCTTACACTTCCTTCATTTTCGGAATTAGACGACGTTGATGTTCAACAACAGGCTTTGCATCATCTTCCATATTGATATGTTGGCAAATAGAAGGAGAAATCCCTTTCAAATCATCAAGAGTATAGCCAATAGCTCCTCGGTGTTTCTTCAATATTTCCAATAACCTTTCTTCCTCAATCTCTGAAAGCTTAGAACTAATAATAGGATATATTTTCTTATCATCAATATGAGCATATTTAAGATTGTCAGGTAAAGGCTTTAAATCAAAAACGGGATCTTCCTTTGGTGGCGGTGTTGTACCCAAATCTTCCACCGGTAAATCATGCTTGAGAATAGGTTGGCGGAAAAAATTTCCTCAAACTCATCTTTCCTTCCTAAAAACTTCACTCTCCCGCTATTCTCCAAATGTTGCTGGAAAATGAACAAGAACAATAGATGCACCATTGCTCCATTTTAAAATCATTACTAGGCAAGTCGGCTTTATAAGGAATTTTGGTAAATTTAGAAAAGTTAAATTCATAAGGTTCATGACCAAATCTAGAAAATTTTCTCTTTCTTACAATCTATAATAGCTCCACAAGTATTTAAGAAAAGGTCTACCAAAATGATAGGACAATGATCACTAGCGGGAGAACCAAGTACCAAAAAGTCAGCAGGATATTTAATCTTACCACATAGAACTTCCACATCTCGAACAATACCAATTGGAAAAATAGTTTCTCTATTAGCCAAATGAATAACCACATCAATATCTTCAAGTTCACAAGAACCAATTTCGTGCATAATCTCCGTACTAAAGCTCATAAGGAATAGCACTAACACTTGCACCAATATCACATAAACCATAATAGCAATGATCACCAATTCTAACAGAGATAGCATGGGAACACTAACTTGTTTGGGTTTAGTAGGATGTGAAACAATATTAGAAGCATCTTCCCAGAAAATAACATCCTCCACATTTTCGGTCACAAGATCTTTAACTATGGCAACAGCAGGTTCAATTTTAATTTGTTCTTTCTTTGAGTTTCTTTTTCCACTTTTAATGCTTCACTAGATATGACAGAGTACTCCCTTCATTTTAGCGGGGAAAGGAGTTTTCAATATAAGCTTCGGGAATAACATTATCAAGCAGTTTCAACCACTACACATTTGTTTACGGATGAATCAATTTTATCTTCTACGGTTCATGATACTTATCAAAATTCTTCTTAGGAAGTTCATAATGAGGCTTTATAAAGAGTTGCAACAACTTGGGAATCAAGACCCTATGTAGCACTCATATTACGAAATTTATCGGTATCATAAAGCTTCAATGCATTTATAATCATAAGTTATACCTGATTCTCATCTTTGTCGTTCTCCCATCCTTCGGTATTTTCTTGGATCCGATCAAGAAGGTCCTTTTAAACTCTTCATTCTTACGTGTAAATGATCAAGAAGTATCCAGCCAGGTCTTGTCTTGAAAAGAAAGTCTTGCATAGAAATTATCAATAATAACATTACCGGGAAGCTCATGAATGGGGCATTTGAGCATTAAAGACTTCAATCTCCCCCAAGCTTGGGCGATACTCTCTCCATCATGAGGCCAGAAATTATATATGCGGTTTCGATCTTTGTGAATTTCACTTGGAGGATAAAATTTGGAATAGAATAAAGGCACAATGTCCTCCCAATCAATAGAATCACCATTCTTCAGCAGTTTATACCGGTGCGCCGCTTTCCAGACAGTGATATAGTGAATAGTTTCTTCCCTAACTTCATTCATAGAAATACTGCACATTTGAATAACCCGCATAATTCATGCAAAAAACAGTAAATGATCACCACAGGATGGACGGTTCCATCCCCTTCATAGCGGTGATATCCATAACCCGTTCAATAATTTTCATAGGTATTTTATGGTACTACTTCCTCACCTAGCGCTTCATCCACTCTACCGTTGCAGTAGTAGTAGATTTCCAAATAGAAATTGAAGAGAAGATCTCTCCATAATGATTTATAGCAGCAGGCAGAAATAAAATCAGCACGAACAGTAAATTTCCTTACCAATTCCGCTTACCAATAGCGCTTCACTCCCCGGCAACGGCGCCAGAAAATAGTCTTGATGACCCACAAGTATAGGGGGTGTATCGTAGTATCTTCGATAAGTAAGAATGTGGAAGTCCCAACGAGGAGCGGGGAAAGGTGTTGGCAGCAGTTCGATGAAGGATTATTTATCGTACTCAGAACAAGTATTCGAGGGTTTTAGTGTGTAGATAAATAAAGTACGAGTAAATAAAATACGAGAGAAATAATTGCAGCAAGTGGCCCCAATCCTTTTTAGCACAAAAGGGCAAGCCGGTTTGGTTACTTATAATGACCAAACGTTCCATCGAGGACACATGGGATTTTAGTCTAGTACTTTCGCTAAGTGGCTAAATAATCTTCATTGTTTTGATAAGTGTTGTGTGGGTGAACCTATGCTAATACACCGCCCTTCCTAGGACTAATACTTGTGGTTATACCCCTTGCAAGCATCGGCACTAACAGAAAGTAATTAAGATAAATCCAACCACAGCCTTAAACTCGAGATCCTGCGATCCCTCCTGCATCGATGTACTAACGGGGGCTCAGGTTTTCTGTCACTCCGGCAGCCCCGCAATTAGCAAACGAATACAAGATGCACTCCCTAGGCCCATAAATGGTGAAGTGTCGTGTGGTCGACGTTCACACGACACCACTAGAAGAGAATGACACCACAACTTAAATATCATAACATTGAATATTACTCAACCATAATTCACTACTAGCATTTAGACTTCACCATGTCCTCAAGAACTAAACGAACTCCTCACGAGACATCATATGGAATACAATCAGAGGTGATATGATGATGAATAACAATCTGAACATAAACCTTGGTTCAATGGTTTCCCTCAATAGCATCTACAACAAGTATAGAATAACACCGGGAGAGTTTCCCCTAAAACAATCAAGATTTAACCCGAAGTGCTACAGCGGTGACGAGGTGCAGCGGTGGTGATGGCGGTGTAGATGGTGGAGATGATGATGATGATGATGATGGAATGATGTCCAGCTCGATGGCGATGGCGGGCCGTCGATTTCCCCCTCACGGGAGGGCGGATTCCTGCCCGCCGGAGGGCTCTTTTCTCTCTGGTGTTCTCCCCCCCGCAGGAGGCGGCTGCAACCCTTCGTGAGGTCCTCTGTGGCTTAGGTTTGACGAAGGAGTACGCGAAGAAAAGGATGCGAAAGGGTCGTGGGCCCCCGGAGCATGGGGTGCGCGAGCCGAGGCCATGGAGCACGCCGCCTGTGTTGAGCTTATCGACCCCCTCTCTTCTTCCCCTTAAGCTCATCGATCATACGGAAAAATAGGAATTTACGTGAAATTTCCTTCCACGGATTGATCTTCGAAATATTGCGTTCGCGCGCCGGTGCTTTTTCCAGCAGAATCCTGGCTTCGGTGCTTGATCCTCCAATGATGATGAAACAGGCAAAATAGATGAAATAACATAAGTATTGTGTCCCAATATGAAATATATCAATGAATAACGGCAAATTATGATAAAATAATGATGCAAATTGGACGTATCAATGAACTACTCCACGCATCAATCGGACGGGCATGATGATGTAGAGCCCCTCCGTTGATGATTCCCCTCTCCGGCGAGGGTGCGGGCGATCCTCTAGATCCCAAGATGGGATTGGCGTGACGGCGTCTACGGAAGGTTTCCGTGTACGTGGCTCTCGGTGCAGAGGTTTTTCGCGACCAGAAGGCTTTAAGTAGGCGGAGGGCAGAGGTCGGAGGTCACGTGGGCCCCCACACACTGGGGCATGGCGGCCCCTAGAGACGCGCCAGCCCTAGTGTGGCGGCGCTCCGTGGCCCCACCTTTCCCCCTCGTTCTTCTGGAAGCTTCGTGGAAAATTAGGACCCTGGGCGTTGATTTCGTCAGTTAAGAATATTTCCGTTGTAGGATTTCTGAGAGCCAAAAACGAGAGAAACAACAACTGGCTCTCCGGCATCTTGTTAATAGGTTAGTGTAGGAAAATGTATAATAATGATGTAAAGTATGTATAAAACATTCAAGTATTGTCATAAAGTAGCATGGGACATAAGAAATTATAGATACGTTTGAGACGTATCAAGCATCCCCAAAGCTTAGTTCCTACTCGTCCTCGAGTAGGTGAACGATAACACAAATAATTTCTGAAGTGACATGCTACCAACATAACCTTGATCAACATTATTGTAAAGCATATGAGATGAATGGAGTGATCTGAAGCAAAGATTGCTAACAAAAGATAATGACTAAACAAATGAATCATATAGCAAAACTTTCATGAATAGTACTTTCAGACAAGCATCAACAAGACTTGCATAAGAGCTAACTCATAAGAAATAAATTCTTAGTAGAATGCATTGAAGCAACACAAAGGATGATTAAGTTTCAGCAATTGCTTTCAACATAACATGTATATCTCATGGATATTTGTCAACATAGAGTAATATAACAAATTCAATTAGTAAACATGTAAGAATCAATGCACAAAGTTAACACAAGTGTTTGCTTCTAAGATGAAAGGAAGTGGTAGACCGACTCAACATAAAGTAAAAGAATGGCCCTTCGAGGAGAGAGCATGGATTTCTTATTTTTAAGCCAGAGCTTTTGTTTTGAAAACATGAAAACAATTTTGTCAATGGTAGTAATAATTCATATGTGCTATGCATAATAATTCCTACAAGTTGCAAGTCTCATGCATAGAATACTAATAGTGTGCTCGCGCTTAGGGATTAGTAGCATAGAAAACAAAAAAATTCCTACCCTTGAACACGAAATCAAGCCAAGATGCAATCTGAAGACGGTAGCAGGGATTACAAGGTCTCACACTGAAGAGATTAAGCCTACAAAATGGCTCCCATTGCTGTGATACCCTTCAAGCACGAAAGCGGGTAGAAGATCTTGATCACGGCGCCACGAACGGGCAGCACCTCGTACTTGGTCACACGTTCGGTTGTTGATGAAGACGCCGTCCACCTCCCGTTCCAGCGGGCAAGCGGAAGTAGTGACTCCTCTTAGATCGACAACACGACGGCGTGGTGTCGGTGGCGTTGGAGAAATCCGAGCTTCGCTAAGCGTGCGGGGAAGAAGGAGGAGTGGTGGCTAGGGTTTGGGAGAGGGTGGCCGGCCTCAAAGGGTGCGGCCAGCTTGTGGCTTGTTGGTGGCCGGCCCCCTCCCCCTTGGCCCTCATTATATGGGTGGAACACCCAAGAGTTGGTCTACAAGTCTTCGAATAAGACCCCAAACCAAAACCTTCCATATCACATGAAACCTACCCAAGCTAGGACTCCCACTAGAGGTGGGATTCCCACCTTCCCTTGGGAGGGGGTGGCCGGCCACCTGGGACTCCACCTCCTAGGGTTGGCCGGCCATGGTGGTGGAGTCCCTTCGGGACTCCGCCTTCCAAAGTGACTTTCTTCCGGACTTTTCTAGAACCTTCTAGAACCTTCCATAAATACACCAGATCATTTTTCAAACACATAAAATGACATCCTATATGAATCTTATTCTCGGACTTGTTTGGAATCTCGTGATGTCAGGATCTCATCAGGACTCAGAACAAATGTTGAACTCCATTCCATGTTAAGTTTCTACCATTTCAACATCAACTTTGGTGTGTGATGACCCACAAGTATAGGGGTGTACGTAGTATCTTGATAAACAGAATATCGTTAGCAGGAAGCAGAAGATTGTTGACAAGTGGTTTGATGGAGGATTAACATAATGCTCTTCAACAAGTATTCAAGGGGTTTTGATGTAATAGATGAATAAATACGAGTAAGTAAAATGCGAAGAGAAATAATTGCAGCGAGTGGCCCAATCCTTTTTAGCACAAAGGACAAACCGGTTTGTTTACTTATAATGACCAAACGTTCTTGAGGACACACGGGAATTTAGTCTAGTGCTTTCGCTTCATGTGGCTAAATAATCTTCATTGTTTTGATAAGTGTTGTGTGGGTGAACCTATGCTAATGCCCCGCCCTTCCTAGGACTAATACATACTTGTGATTATACCCCTTGCAAGCATCCGCAACTACAAGAAAGTAATTAAGATAAATCTAACCACTGAGCCTTAAACTCTGAGATCCTGCAATCCCTCTTGCATCGGTATACTAACGGGGCTTAGGTTTACATCCTCCGGCAACCCAGCAGTAACCGAATACAAGATGCACTCTCCTAGGCCCATAAATGGTGAAGTATCGTGTAGTCGGCGTTCACACGACACCACTAGAATGACACCGCAACTTAAATATCATAACATTGAATATTACTCATCCATAGTTCACTACTAACATTTAGAACTTCACCCATGTCCTCAAGAACTAAACTAACTACTCACGAGACATCATATGGAATACAATCAAAGGTGATATGATGATGAATAACAATCTTTATAAACCTTGGTTCTGGTTTCACTCAATGGCATCAATAACAAGTAGAAATAACACCGGAGAGTTTCCCCTATCAAACAATCAAGATTTAACCCGAATTGCTACAGCGATGACGAGGTGCGGCGGTGGTGATGGCGGTGTAGATGGTGGAGATGATGATGATGATGATGATGGAGATGATGTCAGCTCGATGACGATGGCGATGGCGTGGATTTCCCCCTCCGAATTTCCCCGGCGGGTTCCTGCCCGCCGGAGAGCTCTTTCTCTCTGGTGTTCTCCGCCCCGCAGAGACTCTTCGTGAGGTACCCTCCGTGGCTTAGGTCTTCGGGACGAAGGAGTACGCGAAGAAACGAGGGGCTGTGGGGCCCCCACACACCATGGTGGCGCGGCCGGGCCATGGGCCGCGCCGCCCTGTTGTCAGCGCACCTTGGGTCCAGCTGGCTCCCCCTTCTAGCTTCCTTCGTCATCTGGAAAATAGGAATTACGTGTAATTTCCTTCCACAGTTGATATTAGAAATATTGCGTTACGACGGTGCTTTTTCAGTGATCCTGGCTCAAATTGTGACCTCCAATAATGATAAACATGCAGAATAGATGAAATAACATAAGTATTGTGTCCCAATATGAAATATATCAATGAATAGCAGCAAATTATGATACAAAATAGTGATGCAAATTGGACGTATCATGTCACCCTACGGTTCGTGAACTATGCGGACATGGTTGAGTACTCACTCCGACCAATAACCAATAGCGGGATATGGAGATCCATAATGGCTCCCACATATTCAAAGATGACTTAGTGATCGAATGAACCATTCACATACGATACCAATTCCCTTTGTCACGCGATATTTCACTTCTCCGAGGTTTGATCATCGGTATCACTCTATACCTTGTTCCTCGTCTCTGACAAGTACTCTTTACTCGAATGGTGTGTGGTCTCTTATGAACTTATTCATATGCTTGCAAGACATTAGACGACATTCCATCGAGAGGGCCCAGATATCTATCCGTCGTCGGGATGGACAAATCCCACTGATTGGTCCATATGCCTCAACTCATACTTTACGGTACCCAATCCCACCTTTATAACCACCCATTTACGGAGTGGCGTTTGATGTGTATCCTTCCGATATAAGTGATTTACATGATCTCATGGTCGCAAGGACTAGGTAACTATGTAACGAAACTTATAGCAAATAACTTAATATTGATCTTATGCTACACTTAATTGGGTGTGTCCATTACATCATTCATATAATGATATAGCCTTGTTATTAATAACATCAATGTTCATGATTATTTTGAAACTAATCATCTATTAATCAACAAGCTGGTTAAGAGGCTTACTAGGGTACTGTTGTTTATATATCCACATGTATCAATGTTTAGGTTTAATACAATTATAGCATGGTATATAAACATTATCATAAACACAGAATATATAATAACCATTTATTATTGCCTCTTGGGCATATCTCAACAGATCTCCACTTGCACTGGAGTCAATAATCTAGTTTACATATGTAAAGATATACATTGGCCTTCCGGTGCTTTATCATGTTTTGCTTACGGAAGGTTTTAGTCAACGGTTACGACACTCGAAACGTGTGTATTCACAATTCATTGCGTCTTTAAGCATCACTCATTTCAAATGAGTCGGCATTAAATATATTTGGTCTTCTGGTGGAACCTTAATTCCGCGGTCCGAAATATGTCACTAATATTGTCACACACAATATAGCTTCAAAGTTATGACACTATCAAACTACACCAAGTTCTCAAAGAACTTCTTGACTCATCCTCAATCATTGTCAAAGCAATGACATACTCCTTCTTTTGTAGAATCCGTCACAATATTTAGAACTCTTCTAAAATCTAGCATTGTGCTACTTTTTAAACCATTTAGCCTAATTGAGATTGAATTTTATTTTATATATGACCAAACTAATATCGGTGCAACACCTTTAACGATTTTGTTTGTCATGCCCATATAAAACTATATATCTTTGGTTCTTCTAAAGCATGGACTAATATGCTGTTTGTCAATGATCATCATGTAGTCATTACGGTATATGCTCTTAACTTTTTAGGCTGGGACATACGATTGTGTACATATTGGTGAAGTTTAAAATCACTCCTGTGTTTTACTCATTGGTGTCGGATACACTCAAGTCTTGTTAAAACTTCATATGACAGAACATTTCTTAATATTTCTATATTGAACTACTTCAATATCCTTTCTATGTCTGACTTAAACTTATTATGTGTTTAAATCTATCTTCATAGATCTTGACTCTAAATGTTCCATCCATATTCTTCATTGAAGTTGTTCTCAATGAAACCTTTCATAATCAAGTATATAATTGCATCATTTATAACCAACTATATGTCATATTAAAGTATCATAAATATGTCTCAGCGCTCCTACTTAATTTCTTGCAAATGCAAGCACCTTCATTTTCGTGAAATCAAAAACCTCTTTGTTTCATCGGTGAAGATTCCAACTCCGCAATACTCACTTCATCAATTGAAGTTCGTATTCTTATCTAGTATTCTGGACTAGCAAAACTCTTGGTTGTATCTTGTATACACATTTAATACACACTTCTGTTAAATAATATATTTTGCCATCCTACTAGCAAAAGAAATATGTAATGATTACTAGAATAATCCACGTAGACTATAAGCATTACGGAAGATCTAACCTTATCGTAGTCAACTCTTTGAACATTGTCGTAAACAACTTTTCGACAATCGTGCTTATTCAAGGATATTCCATTCAAGTCCATCAATTTTATAGATCCATTTCTACTTTCAAAAAGTATTCATCTATCTTGGATTTCACGGCGCATAGCATTTTAACGGAGTCGGGGCCCATCATAACTTCTTTGTATGTAGTTGGTTTATTATTGTTTAAAATCAATCCTTTGTCTAAATCATTTATTTGATCACAGAAGTAAACCAAACCTACAAGGTTCCAATAGAGTACTTCGATCTCATGGCTAAAACACTGTAGTCTGGGAGTCATGATTATATGTGGCTGAGACCTGTTCCGATCTTCTTCTCTGATCATTATGCTCGGTTCATAAACCTTATCCAAGTTCTGTGTCCTCCTCTCAAACCATTCACTGAAAACAATTTCTTGGAAATAAACAAGTAACTTAACAAATACTTTTGTCTTTTACTTCATGGTGGAAAGAATTCCCAATCAATTCACAGGATAACCAACAAAGACATTCATCCGATTTTGGTTGTAAACTCATTTACTTATGCTATGCATGCCAAAATTTAAGAAAGGACTATTAGGGTTTATACCCATGCCATAACTCGTATGGTGTCATTTCAATGGATCATGATGATGCTCTATTTAGTGTAAAGCGGTAGTCTCTAAAGCGTAATCCACAAAAGGTATAATGGCGTTGATGGCGTGTAACTCACACGTTAGTTGGGAACCCCAAGAGGAAGGTATGATGCGCATGATACGTTTCCCTCAGAAAGAAAACCAAGGTTTAATCGAACCAGTAGGAGCCAAAAGCACGTTGAAAGTTGATGGTGGCGAAATGTGATGCGGCGCAACAACGGGGATTCCGGCGAACGTGGAATCTGCACAACAAAATCAAAGTACTTCCAACGAAGCAGTGAGGTTGTCAATCTCACGGCTTGCTGTAACAAAGTTAAGCGTATCGAGTGGAAGATAATTGTTGCAAGAAAACGGTAAAGAACAATTGCATTAGATTGTATGCTATGTAAAGAATAGGGCCAGGGTCCACAGTTCACTAGAGGTGTCTCTCCCAGAAGAGATAAAAGCATGTTAGGTGAACAAATTACAGTCCAGACAATTGACAAATAGAGAAGGGCATAACAATGCATGTACATGATATGATAAATATAGTAGATTTAATCGGGCATTACGACAAAGTACATGAGCAGCCATCCAAACGCATCTATGCCTAAAGTCCACAACCAGGTTATCATCGAACCCCATTCGGTATTAAGTTGCTAAGCAACGAGACAATTGCATTAAGTATGGTGCGTAATGTAATAAACAACTACATCCTTAGACATAGAATCAATGTTTTATCCCCAGTGGCAACAGCACATCACAACCTTAGAACTTTCTGTCACTGTCCCAGGTGTCAATGAAGGCATGGACCCACTACGAGCATAAATACTCCCTCTTGGAGTTAAGAGTACAAACTTGGCCCGAGCCTCTACTAATAACGGAGAGCATGCAAGATCATAAACAACACATAAACAATAGATTGATAATCACCATAACATAGTATTCTCTATCAACGGATCCGACAAACACAACATATAGAATTACATATAGATGATCTTGATCATGTTAGGCAGCTCACAAGATCCAACAATGAAGCACAACAAGGAGAAAACGACCATCTAGCTACTGCTGTGGACCCATGGTCCAGGGCATTCTCACTCCACATCACTCCAGGACGATCCTTGGCGATGAAGAGTCCCTCGGGAGATGAATCCCTACCGGCGGGGGTGCGGAGAAGCGATCTCCTGGTCCCCGGGGATGGGATTCGCGGCGGCGTGGAAGTTTTCCGTATCGTGGCTCTCGGTATTGAGTTTCGCGACGGAGGCTTTAAGTAGGCGGAAGGGTAGGTCAGGGCTGACGAGGGGCCCTGCAGGGACACGGGCCCCCCTAAGGCGCCTTGACCCTATGGTGGCGAGCGCCTCGTCGCCCCGCCCGTTATCTCTTGCGATTTCTAAATGGTGAAAAATAGGACCACAGGCGAAAGATTTGGTAATTCGAGAATATTTCATACTAGGATTTCTGAAACCAAAAACAGCGAAAAACTCGCTCTTCGGCATCTCGTTAATAAGTTAGTTCCGGAAAATCCATAAATATGACATATAATGTGCATAAAACATGTAGGTATCATCAATAAAGTAGCATGGAACATAAGAAATTATCGATACGTTGGAGACGTATCAGCATCCCAAAGCTTAGTTCTGCTCGTCCCGAGCAGGTAAAACGATAACAAAGATAATTTCTGAAGTGACATGCCATCATAATCTTGATCATACTATTTGTAAACATATGTAATGAATGCAGTGATCAAAACAAAGGTAATGACATGAGTAAACAAGTGAATCATATAGCAAAGACTTTTCATGAATAGTACTTCAAGACAAGCATCAATAAGTCTTGCATAAGAGTTAACTCATAAACAATAAATCAAAGTAAAGGTGTTGAAGCAACACAAAGGAAGATTAAGTTTTCAGCGTTTGCTTTCAACTTATAACATGTATATCTCATGGATATTGTCAACATAAAGTAATATAACAAGTGCAATATGTAAGTATGTAGGAATCAATGCACAGTTCACACAAGTGTTTGCTTCTTAAGGTGGAGGGAAATAGGTAAACTGACTCAACAATAAAAGTAAAAGAAAGGTCCTTCAAGAGGAAAACATCGATTGCTGTATTTGTGCTAGAGCTTTTTATTTTGAAAACATGAAACAATTTTGTCAACGGTAGTAATAAAGCATATGAGTTATGTAAATTATATCTTACAAGTTGCAAGCCTCATGCATAGTATACTAATAGTGTCCGCCCCTCGTCCTACTTAGCTTGGACTACCGGATCTTTGCATGCCATGTTCCAACCAAGTGTCACAAAGGGGTACCTCCATGACGCCTGTAAAGGTCTAAGGAGAATGCTCGCATTTTGGATTTCTCGCTTTTGATTATTCTCGACTTAGACATCCATACCGGGACAACATGGACAACAGATAATGGACTCTCTTAAATGCATAAGCATGTAGCAATGATTATTATTCTCATATGAGATTGAGGATATATGTCCAAAGCGAAACTTCAACCATGATTCATGGCTTTAGTTAGCGGCCAATGTTCTTCTCTAACAATTTTGCATGCTCCAACCACTAAGGTGATAGATCCTTCAGACAAGACGGACATGCATAGCAACTCACCTGATATTCAACAATAG
Source organism: Lolium multiflorum (assembly GCA_030979885.1). NCBI lineage: Eukaryota > Viridiplantae > Streptophyta > Magnoliopsida > Poales > Poaceae > Lolium > Lolium multiflorum. The sequence continues at coordinate 71,631,182 of CM061748.1, read as the reverse complement.
TTGATGGCGTTCCCCAGAAGCATGGTTATCGCACAACAAGCAACTTAATAAAAGATAAAGTGCATAAGTACATATTCAATACTACGATAGTTTTTAAGGCTATTTTGTCCCATGAGCTATATTGCAAAGGTGAATGATGGAATTTTAAAGGTATGCACTCAAGCAATTTACTTTGGAATGGCGGAGAAATACCATGTAGTAGGTAGGTATGGTGGACACGAATGGCATAGTAGTTGGCTCAAGGATTTTGGATGCATGAGAAGTATTCCCCCTCGATACAAGGTTTAGGCTAGCAAGGTTATTTGAAGCAAACTCAAGGATGAACAATTGCAGCAAAACTCACATAAAAGACATATTGTAAACATTATAAGACTCTACACCGTGTTGTCCAAAACTCAATACTAGATATTATCTAGACCTTAGAGAGACCAAATATGCAAATCAAATTTTAGCAAGCTCTATGTATTTCTTCATTAATGGGTCCACTTCATGATGCAAGAGCTTAAACATGAGCAACAATTGAGAATCACATTATCCAAGACATTTTAGAATTACTACATGTAGCATTTTTCCAATTCCAACCCATAACAATTTAACGAAGAAGAAACTTCGCCTTGAACATTATGAATAAGCCTAGGGACATATTTGTCCATATGCAATAGCGAGCGTGTCTCTCTCCACAAAGTGAATGCTAGGATCCATTTTATTCAAACAAAAACAAAAACAAACCGACGCTCCAAGTAAAATACATGGTGTGATTGAATAAAAATATAGTTTTAGGGGAGGAACCCGATGATGTTGTCGATGAAGAGGGGATGCCTTGGCATCAAGCTTAGACGCTTGGGTCTTCTTAAAATATGCAGGGGTGGACCACGGGGGCACCAAGCTTAAAGCTTTCACTCCTCTTGATCCTTAGTATATCATTCTCCTCTCTTTGACCCTTGAAAACTTCCTTCACCAAACTTCAAACAAACTCATTAGGTTAGTGCACAATTAATAATTCACACATTCGAGTGACACAATCATTCTTTACACTTGGACATTGCATAAAGCTGCTGGACATTAATGGATCAAAGAAATGAATCCAACATAGCAAAGGGCAATACGAAATAAAAGGCAGAATACATCCAAAAAAGCAGACCGATCCAAGTAAAGGCAATTAAGCGGCACCGGACACTCAAATGGAAAAACTCAAAACTAATAAAAGTTGAGTATATGAGGATCACACTCGTAAATTGGAAGATTTTTTACAATTTTCTACAGAGGCCTGTGCCCAGATTAGTGACAGACAGCAATGCTGTTTCTGTGACCGATCCCAAATATAACATCAACTTTAGCATAGAAACTTTTACTTGGCACAAAAACATGATAAGGAGAGGTTGCTACAGTAGTAAACAACTTCCAAGACTCAAATATAAAACAAGTACTGTAGTAAAAACGGGTTGTCTCCCATAAGCGCTTTTCTTTAGCGCCTGCTTGGCGCAGAAAGTGCAAATCAAGTATTATCGAGTAGAAGCATCAACATTGTTATTTTTCATGCAAACACAACTTGTTGCAGATGGTACTTTAGGTGTCATTATCTAAATTCTCTATGGTGGTGCTAGGGGTCTTAGAAATTTTAGGCCTATAATAATTCTTTTGTTTAGGCACTTTAGAGGCATACATGAATTTTGCTCTTTACCCACGTAAGCTTTCTCCTTATACTTGAGAGAAGAAAAGGTTGAACCCAAGGTTCCCATAGCTTTTTCAAGTTCATCAGTCCTATTGGTTTGATTATCACCAGACAACACGTTCCTAGGACACTAATTCTTTCATCAATTCTTCCTAAGGATTTATCAAATTCATAAGTTTTGTCAAATAACATTTCCAATTTAGTTTCAACACTTGGAAAATTTTTCTCTATGGTTTCCAATTTTTTCATAATATCTTCAAGAGAGATTTCAAATTTAACTTCATTAACAGGTGGTATTCCAACTAGACTCTGATGCAACTAGCTTCTAAAGCGGGAGTACCTAGAAAATTACCTCCCGAAAGAGTATCAAGAACATACCTATTCCAACTAGATAAACAACATAAAAGTTCCTAAGAAGGATAGTGGTGGAGTGTTTCTTAATGCACCTATGATGAGCATTACTAATTCTATACAAAGCATCTTTAAAACTTTCTCCACCTTGTTGCTTAAAGAACGAACTTCAACTTCAGGATTACTCATTTTAGTAGCAATAAAGTAAACTAGGCAAAGACAAGTAACTAATTTTTTGTGTTTTCGATATAGAGAGCAAGACAATAAATAAAGTAAAACTAGCAACTAATTTTTGTGTTTTGTTTAGGTGCAGCAAACAAAGTAGTAAAAAAAATAAAGCAAGACAAAAACAAAGTAAAGAGATTAAGAAGTGGAACTCCCCTTACGGGCGTGTCTTGATCTCTGAGCAGCAGACGCGAGAAAAACATTGCGTGTAACTCACCACGTTCGTTGGGAACCCCAAAGAGGAAGGTATGATCGCACAGTAGCAAGTTTTCCCTCGGAAAGAAACCAAGGTTTGTCCAGACAGAGCCAAGAAGCCCGTTGAAGGTTGATGGTGGCGAAATGTGATGCGCGCAACAACGGGGATTAAACGCCAACGTGGAATACGCACAACAAAGTCAAAGTACTTTGCTAGCAGCTTGATGAGTTGTCAATCTCAGCTTAACTGTAACAAAGGATTAAGCGTATCGAGTGGAGAAGATAATTGTTTGCAAAGAAAACGGTAAAGAACAATTGGAGTAGATTGTATGCTATGTAAAGAATAGGACTGGGGGGCCCACAGTTCACTAGAGGTGTCTATCACCATAAGATAAAGCATGTTAGGTGAAAAATTACAGTCGGGCAATTGACAAATAGAGAAGGGCATAACAATGCATGTACATGATATGATAAATATAGTGAGATTTAATCCGGGCATTACGACAAAGTACATAGACCGCCATCCATCTGCATCTATGCCAAAGTCCACCTTCGGGTTATCATCCGAACCCCATTAAGAGTATTAAGTTGCTAAGCAGCAGACAATTGCATTAAGTATGGTGCGTAATGTAATCGCCAAACCACATCCTTAGACATAGAATCAATGTTTTATCCCTAGTATCTCACACATCACAACCTTAGAACTTTTTGTCACTTGTCCCAAGTGTCAATGAAGGCATGAACCCACTACCGAGCATAAATACTCCCTCTCTTGGGGTTAGTACAAACTTGGCCGAGCCTCTACTAATAATGGAGAGCATGCAAGATCATAAACAACACATAAGCAATAGAGATTGATAATCACCTTAACATAGTATTCTCTATCCATGGGATCCCGACAAACACAACACATAGAATTACATATAGATGATCTTGATCATGTTAGGCAGCTCACAAGATCCAACAATGAAGCACAACAAGGAGGAGACGACCATCTAACTACTGCTATGGACCCATGGTCGAGGGGTGAACTACTCACTCACTCCGGAAGCGATCATGGCGATGAAGAGTCCTCGGGGAGATGAATCCCCTCTCCGGCGTGCGGAGGCGATCTCCTGAATCCCCAGAGATGGGATTCGCGGCGTCTCTGGAAGGTTTTCGTATCGTGGCTCTCGATACTGGGGTTTGACGGAGGCTCTAAGTAGGCGGAAGGGTAGGTGAGGGGGGTGACGAGGGCCCACACCATAGGGCGGGCGCTTGGGCCCCCCCCCTCAGCCTTGTGACCCCTATGGTGGCGGCACTCTCGTACGCCCCATCGTTATCTCTTCGGTCTTCAGGGAGCTCCGTGCAAAAATAGGACCAAGTGAATTTCGTCAATTCTAGAAATATTCCTGCTAAGTTTCTGAAACCAAAAATATATGACAAATAATGGCTCTTCGGCATCTCGTTAATGGGTTAGTTCCAGAAAATACATAAATATGACATATAATGTGCATAAAACATGTAGGTATCATCAGTAAAGTAGCATGGAACATAAGAAATTATACGATACGTTGGAGGCATTATACAGTATTTGCAATATCTCATCATTGATCCAACAAGGTTTGGATACATATCTCGAATAATATATCATCATTATGATACTCCAAGAAATGTGAGTTGTAGAACAATTTCATAACTCTCTTAGATGTTTGCTAAAACTCATAATTCAAATATTTCCACCATGATCCAATCATAGATATTTGACTTTTCTATTGATGATTTCTACTTCATGCTGAAATTTATTTGAATCCATTCAAATGTTTCAAACTTCTTCCTTATCGAATATATCTACATATATACTCAATTCATTGTTGGAAGTTTTCATAAAGTAGAAGAATCTCCCGCACACAACCCAGTGAACCACATATATCATCATGTATGTTTCCACTAAGTTAGTTGCCGTTCAACTCTTGCCCTATGAACGGTATTTCAGTCATTCTCTTTTTAGAAAAAGATTTGCAAGCGCCAAACGATTCAAAAAATCAAATGACTCAAAAAATCCATTGCATGGAGTTCCTTCATGCGTTCATCTAATATGACCTAAAAGGCGGTTCCACAATTAAGTGGAATTCAAATCATTTGCCTTATGGCATTTAGCGTCAGTGTTATGTATGCGTGTTTCACCATTAAGATTTATAATAACTTATCCATCGTACATGGAGTAATGTCATAATTTGAACAACTCACTGTTTTCATTTGACCAGAGCAAAATAACAATTATTAAGTTCTTTATTATAAATTCTAAAGGCTAGATAGAATGCCAACGATGAACATAATAACACTTTATTTTTGTTCCAGACGTGTATTCCTATCATATTCCTTGTCGGTCACTTAGGCCATTGTATTCTTGTATTTTTGTATGACACTTCATACCAACCAATATGGTACTAATACCCAAGAATTTCATTGTGTGATCAAACTAGAAATACAACCATAATATGTATATCATTTATATACACCTGAGCTAGACTTTCTAGTCTTTTCTTTTCTTTTACGCAAAATATTTTGTAGTTTTTCTTTTAGCTTTCCTCATTATTCATAAAAACACTTCAACATCAATAACTTCTAGGTTTGTTGGTCAAATACCAATAGCCTTGAGGTTCTGAAGTTGATCATCATATGACAAGTGTTCCAGTTTCACTATTAGTAACCTTTTAATATGATGAACAATTTCACTCCTAATTTTATCCATCAATTCATGACAACTTTTGAGACGTATGCGTACATGCCTAGGCTCATGGTTTATACAGTATTCGTATGTGCAAATCTGGCTTGCACCAGTTGTATGCACTAGAATCTATACCTTAGTATTCGAAACTACGAGTCTTAACAGTGCATACTAAGGACGATCAATTCATGGATATACGAATATAGTTGAGTGCCCCAATAGTTGGAGGATTGGAACGCCTTGCGTCTTCAACCTTCATACATTCCCATAAAGCTTATGAGTTTGTAGTCTCACCAAATTATATTCTATCATCTTGCAATAAGGTCTTAGATATCACATATATCTCATACCTTGATTATTTATGAAAACTAAATTTTCAGCTCCTTACTTTTCAAACAGATTTGAACTTCAAGTTTCACGGAGACAAGATAACTTTAGGTACTAGTGAAACCATAGCTCTTTGAATCAACAATGTGAGGTTTATAAAAGTTTGCAATAGGACTTAATCATTTCTTGATTCTTTAACAATCCGGTACCAGTCCGTAAAGTTTATTTTCAGATTTTAACGGTGTTCTATCTACAATATGAGACTAGCTTGGTAGAAAAAACGGATGCCAATACTACAAATTAATTCAAAATACTACTCGGACTATGTTTATGATAATTAGTTCATGTTTTAATCTAATTACTAATGAACTCCCACTTAATACCACATCCCTCATAGTTGTTAAGTGGTACCCGACCAAATCCACTACACCAAAACCGATCATCACGTGAGATGATGTAGCTTCAATGGTGAACATCAACATGTTGATCATATCATCCATATGACTCGTGTTCAACCTTTCGGTTTCCGTTGTCCAGAGGCCATGTCTGTACATGCTAGGCTCGTCAAGCAAACCCAAGTATTCCGCGTGTGCAACATGACACCCGTTGTATGTGAACGTTGAGTCTATCACATCCGATCATCACGAGATGCTTCGAAACGACGAACTATATCAACGGTGCATACGAGGGAGAACACTTTATTATCTTGATATTAATGTGAGGATCATCTTATAATGCTACCGTCGCGATCTAAGCAAAATAAGATGCATAAAGGATTAACATCACATACAATTCATATGTGATATGATATGGCCCTTTGGTCTTTGCGCCTTCGATCTTCATCTCCAAAGCACGGACATGATCTCCATGATCAACGGGCATGATCTCCATCATCGTCGGCGTAGCGTCAAGGTCCATGGCGCCGTCTACATGGTTGTTCACCTCATGTAGCAACTATTACAACTACTTTGAAATACTACTCAACATGAAATTTAAAGACAACCCTAAGGCCCTGCCGGTTGCCCCAATACAATAATGATCATCTCATACATATTCATCATCACATTGTGGCCATATCACAACCAAACCCTGCAGAAACAAGTTAGACGTCTCTAATTTGGTTTGCATGTTTATACAAGTTTAGGGTTTCCGGTAGATAATCTACCTACGAACATGAACCACAAGGGTGATACTAGTGTTGTCAATAGAAGAGTAAATTGAATCTTCACTATAGTAGGAGAGACCGAGACACCCGCAAAGCCACTTATGCAATACAAGTTGCATGTCGCGCGTGGAGCAAATCTCATGAACGCGGTCATGTAAAGTTAGTCCGAGCCGCTTCATCCCACTATGCCACAAAGATGCAAAGTACTCAAACTAAAGACAACATAAGCATCAACGCCCACCAAAACATTGTGTTCTACTCGTACAACCATCTATGCATAGACACGACTCTGATACCCTTTGTAGGATAACGTAGCATGAAAACAAAAATTTCACGAGAACGCAATCCAAGCCAAGATGCGATCTAGAAGACGGTAGCAACGAGGGGATTGTCGAGTCTCACCCTTGAAGAGATTCCAAAGCCTACAAGATGAGGCTCTTGTTGCTGCGGTAAACGTTCACTTGCCGCTTGCAAAGGCGCGTAGAAGATCTTGATCACGGCGCACGAACGGGCGGCTGCCTCGTGCTTGGTCACCGTTCGGTTGTTGATGAACGACGTCCACCTCCCGTTCCAGCGGGCAGCGGAGATAGTAGCTCCTCTTGGATCCGACAGCACGCGTGGTGTCGGTGGCGGTGGAGATCACTGCGGGCTTCGGCTAGCGTGCGGGGAAGAAGAAGGAGGAGTGGGCGGGCCCAGGGTTTGGGAGAGGGTAGGCGGCCTCAAAGTGCGGCCAACAGCAGCATTGTGGTGGCG